>CM049381.1:8978647-9382981 GCA_026937815.1 Etheostoma perlongum
GTTTCCAATTTTAATACTGCACCTATTGTTAGTGTACATTGATTTAATGATGTCATATGTTTTACCCCCTACACCAGATTCAATAACTTTATACAATAGGCCACTGTGCCAAATAGAGTCTATGGAGGCTATCCTATAAGCCTCGGTATGGATGGCATGGTGTTCTCAACGCGTAGCAAAAGATCTTGAGTCCAGGCATTCTTCAGGTTTGGGTGGTGTTCCCGTTTATTATAAAAGTAGAAAAAAGGGTCACTTCACATAAAATAATACCTCACCTAGTGCTAATTAATAAAATGTTATGGCGTGTTCACGGCTACGGGAAGAAGCGTGTGTTCCCCGCCATCCACACCTTTCCTCACTGATTACCGCACCTGTAAATATACCTTATTCCCAGTGATGTACCACACCCAGTGCAATACTCCCCCAAGTGGATAAAATAAATAACTAAATTAACCTAACCAAATAAGGTGGATAGAAATGGCTCCTACAGAGTCGAATGCCTTTTTGAAATCTATGAAACATGCGTAGATTTTGTTGTTGTTTTGGTGAACATGTTTGTCTATCAGGGTGTGTAGGGTGTAAATATGATCTGAAGTGCAGTGTTTTGGTACAAATCCAATTTGACTTTTACTCAAGACATTGTGTTCGGTAAGGAAGAGTCTGGAGTTGATGATGCTACAGAAGAGCTTCCCCAGATTACTGTTCACACAGATGCCTCTGTAATTATTTGGGTCAGATGTATCTCCAGATACTTGTGTATTGGTGTGATGAGACCGTGGTTCCAGATGTCAGGGAAGTAACCTACACTCAGAATCAAGTTAAAGAGTTTCAGAACGGCCAGTTGGAATTGAGGGCTTTTGTATTTCAGCATCTCGTTCATGATGCCATCGAGCCCACTGGCCTTTCAGGGTTTTAGGGCCCAGAGTTTGTCTCTTAGTTCCTGTTCATTAATGGGGGAGTCGAGAGGGTTCTGGTTGTCTTTTACAGCTGATTCTAGTTCATTCAGTTTTGTTATAATTTGGTTTTGGTTTGGGTCTGGGTTGCTTGGTAATAGCTATAGAGTGTTTCAAAATGGCCGACCCATATGTCTCTATTCTGTATTGCCAATTCTACAGCTTGGGATTTTTTCAGATTTTTCCATTTTTCCAAAAATTGGTTTGTGTTTATGGACTCCTCCATTAATGTCAGTTGTTTGTGTGTTGTGCCTTTTTGATTCTGAGTGTGTGTTTGTAGTGTTTAAGGCATAAGTCTACATTTCCTGGATCTCTGTGTTTTTGGCTAGATAATCGCTGAATGTTTTGTCTAATTTCTTTACATTCTTTGTCAAACCACTTGTCATCTTTGGGGTTCTTAGGTTTATTTTTGGATAGTTTTAATTGTGATTTCTTGGCAGTTTCCATGACAATGTGATTGACATGTCTAACGGCATTATTTACACCTTCTGGACTGTGTACATACGTGGTGTCCAGAAAGGTGTCTAGTAGTGTTTGGATTGGGGCCGAGCTGATTGCTTTCTGGAACTCCTCGGTGCTGTTTTCGGCGCATCTGTAGGATCTCCTGATATTAGGATCTGCTGTTGTTGGTCACTGACCTTCTGAGAAACACAGTAATTTGGCTGTGGTCAGACAGAGGGGTCAGTGGTTTGACTGTGAATGCACTGAGGGAGGAAGGGTCTATATCAGTCACCATGTAGTCCACGGTGCTGCTGCCGAGAGGTGAGCAGAACGTGTTTCTACCTGAAGAGTCTCCTCAGAGCCGACCGTTGACGATGTACAGACCCAGGCTTTGACAGAGCTGCAGTCACTCTCTGCCGTCCTTATTGACCTGGACGTCCCAGTTGGAACGAGGGAGGTTAGTTCTGTTTTGAGGATAATTGTGTCCAAATACATGAATGTTTCCTAGTTCTGAGTTGTGGTCAGGGAGGGAGCCAGTACGAGCGTTCAGGTCCCCACAGATCAGCAGATCTGGAAGCTGCTGATCTGCTCGTGGAGGAGGGGGAAGATATCCTCATCATAGTACGGGGAGTCACTAGGGGGGATGTATACAGAACACAGGAACATGTCTGTTGGGGAGTTAGTGATGTCTTGTTTGATTTTGAGCCAAATGTGTGAGCGTTGATGTTTTATAGGGGTGATGTATGTTGAGATTTCTTTGTACCAGATAATAATGCCTCCTGAGTCCCTCCCTCATTTAACAGTAGGGAGTTTGACTGATGGCAGGATGATTTCTCTGTAGTTGGGGGGGCAGTGAGTGACAGAGCCGGCTCTACACCAGGTCTCTTGGAGGATGATGATGTCTGTGTCTGTGGTGTTGTCTTTGAATTCAGAGGTTTCACTTTTACATCGAAACAATGCAGAGTTAAGGCCCTGAATGTTCCACATGGAGACAGTAAATGGCTTCATTGTTAGCAAATACAAATATTAACAGTTTTAAAAAGGGATAAACCTACAGTAATACATTGTAATACAATTATTAAGTGAGATGTAGGACTGTCCTAGACTAAAGTAGTAGAGTTACAGGCTTACAGTATGTGAGAGGCCAAAACTAATTATGAGTAATTGGGATGTCAGAGATGTACTCTTCATTTTTAAGTAATTATTGATAAAAAGGCTAATTCATTCTGTACTGTAAGGAAAAAGTAAATAGAAATAAATTGGTTAAAGTAAAATACAAAAATAAAATAAATCTCTAGCCTTATAATTAAAATCTGAACTGGATAGTCGATCAACTACTGAAGACAGAACAGCCCTAATTAACAAGTGGATAATTGTTAACGTTTAGAACTGTTAGGAAAACACTGTCCTTCTAAAATAAGAATAGAGTCTCACTTAGCTGATCAGTCTGGAGCAGATGAAACTGAGCAGGTGTCTGATCTCCCCCAGGTCTGCAGGACTGCCACCACTGGTTGGGGCCAGTGTCTCAGAGTAGCTCCTTTGCCCCGGGAGCTGAGCGTGGTGTTGGGCAGGACCAGCAGGGGGGGGTCCAGGCTGAGGTCTGGGGAGTATGGGTGGGTCAGCTAACTCTCTCTCTCTTTCTAACTCTCTCTCTCTTTCTCTGTCTCTCTCTCTCCATCTTTCTTTGTCTCTCTCTCTCCCTCTCTGTCTCTCTCCCCCTCTCTCTGTCTCTCTCTCTCTCTCTCTCTCTCTCTCTCTGTGAGGAGCGTGTGTGAGTGAGCTGTAGCAAGTTGTATTTTCTTACTTTTCTTTTTTCTTGTTTTTGTTTATTTTTTTCATTAATTTAGGTTGCTTTATGGTATAGGCCACTTTAGCTTTACTTTGTGGTATTTTCTGTTGGTAGTTTGGGTTCTTTTGGTGGTTTTGTCTCCTGTCGGCATCTCGCTGGTCGGTGATTGCAGCCGCCATGGTGAATGGAGAGGGGTTCTCCACGCTCACCAGGAAGCATGGCATCAAGATCAGTCTGAGCTTTCCGTGTAGCGTGGAGGACATTGGGCTAGCCGTGGGGAAGATGGTTGGGCACGGTAGCATTAAGTCGGCCGCTCGGATGAACAGCGCCGTTCCTGGACCGGGCGGAAAAGGTGAACCGGGTCATCGAGGAGGGCCTCACCGTGTGTGAAATGTTTGTGCAGGTGCTGCCGCTCACTCAGCCGGCCACGAAGGTGGTCTTGTCAAACGTCCCCCCGTTCATCTCTGATGAGAGTTGTCCAGACACGGGAGGATAACTAGTTTCTCCCGTTAAAAAGATCCTGTCTGGCTGTAAATCTCTGTTACTGAAGCACGTGGTGTCTCACCGCAGACAGCTCTAACCTATATGATACTGAACCATCGGAACGAGGAGCTCAACCTCCGCTTCCATGTTAAAAGTAGATGATTATGAGTATGTGATTTTTGCTACTTTGTCGAGGATGAAGCATTTTGGTTGTGGGGAGGAAGGGCACACGGTGAGGGCCTGCCCGAGGCTGCAGTGGTGTTGGTGTGGATGTTGTGGGGGAGGATGTGACTGAAACTGTGAGTGGAACTGTGGAAGGAATAGTGGGTGAGGGGGGCCAAAGATGACAGATTTAAACTTCCAGGTGAAAGTGTGTCTAGGGGTCTGACGGGTGAGTTAAGGGTCGCGCAGGAGGGACAGTTAGGGGAGGCTGGGGAGATCAGGCACGCGCAGGAAGGACAGTCAGGGGAGGCTGGGGTGATAAGGGACATTGCAGGAGGGACAGTCAGGGGAGGTGCGGAATGATGACAATCAATGTGTACAGTGGAGTGAGCAGGTGGAGGTGGTAGGTATGGAGGAAGGAGAGTCAGCAGTTAAGACCTTACTCGCTGCTAAACGCAGAAGGAAGGCAACCAAATCCCCCAGTGTAGCGAAAACATGCAGAGTGAATGATGAGGGGGGGAGGGCGGCCTGTGGGGATGACAGTGAGAGTGGAGAATGTGTGTCAAATGAAAGTGAGATCCCCACAGTAAATGTCGACAGCTCTATACTGCTGACAAAATTAAAGCTTTCTAAGGCAAACAAAAAACCAGCATGGGGTAAAAATAGTGGATTTCTTTCCGGACTTGGCTCAGTTCTGCTCCTCCGTTAAGTTTCTCAGGAGCTGCACAGAGGAGGCTGGATTTACAGCCCAGGAAGGGGTTAGACTAAAGAAACTCGTGCTTAAAGCAAAAAACCTAAATAATGTTGATGATGGAGCATCTAATGTGTATTCTAATTAATTTATTGTTTTTTCTTTATGCTTTCCACATCTCCCTTAATATGGATGTTTTTAGAGTAGGGAGTTTAAATGTTAATGGAGCCAGAGATGTAACTAGAAAGGAAAGTATTTATGAAACTTTAAGACTGAAACACATTGATGTTTTATTTTTACAAGAAACGCACACTGACTGCAGCAATGAGGCTGAGTGGAGGAGAGAGTGGGAGGGGGAGGTGGTGCTGAGCCATAGGAGCTGAGGATGGATACCCGGGGCCATATCCTTAGGGGGTGGGCACACAGATTTTTTAGAAAGGATGGGGTTCGGGTTGGGCTCGGTCACATCAGTAAGGCATTGAACATTTTGAATTTAAAACAGCTTAAAATAAATGTCAAATATTAAACATCCGTCTTCCTGTGTGCTGTGACAACGAAAAGACGTGCGTATTATTACAATGTGGCAGCAAATGGAAGATGTTAAAAAGAAGTCAGGAGATTTTAAAACTATTGAAAATTTTGATCAACTGATTATTCTCACAAATATTTGTTGATTTTAACCAAAACCGATCCGCACTCTAATAGGAGCGACCAGTAGGGGGGTATCCTTAGGCTTATGGCCAAAATGATAATCATGATTATTTCGACAAAAATTTTGATCACGATTATTCTCATAAATATTTGTTGATTTTAACCAAAACAAATTCTATTGTCACATAGGCTCAGAGAGACGGCTGACTCATTATGAACGGGTCCAGCACGAGTCGAACGGCGGATACACGCGTGTGTTCTCAAATGTCTGTATCGTCACTGCGCTGCATTTTTATTACCTATGATATTCTGGCCATGGGTCACATCTCTCGCCCAAGTCCAGCAGCTCCGTCTCACACGCTGTTACTCTACCAACTGAAGTTAGTTGCATTCAATAACTTCTTCTGTGTTCTACGCCGTGGCAGCCGCGATAGCAGAGTTACCCGCGGAAACACTGGTACAAATACAGGTTTGCCCCTCATACTTAACAATATACAGCTGTGTTAATAAAAAATTAAAACTGTAGACAAATGTCAGAAGTGTGGACCGGCGTTATGTGGCGGGGCTGCTCGGAGAATAAGAGGAGAGAGAGTAGAGGAGAGATCCAACACAGGCACAGCTTTACAGACGAAATGGGTCATGTAACGCAAAATTAAACCATATCCATATAACAACATTGCAGCGGATGCGAGGACATTAGCTACTAGCACCAACTAGCACTGGTCACTGCTATTGTCTGAAAAACAACAGATGGGACAAAATGTTGCGTTTACTGGTAAACTGGTAAACCTTGAGACCAACGTATAACCGACTGCTATCGGTTGAGTTTTCCTCCCGTTACTCTGTCCTCTTTGACTGTCAGAGATGGCAAAAGTACTCACTTTCCGTACTTAAGTAGAAGTACAGATACTTGTGTTAAAAAATACAAAGTGGACGTACTGATTTAACTTATTTACTCAAGTAAAAGTAACAAAGTACAGGCTTGGAAATTTACTTTAAGTATAAAAGTAAAAGTAGCCTTGCGAATGACAACCATTTTTTATGCAAAGCTACCTGGAGCACACAAATGTTACTAGAGAGCAAGCTGAGGAACTTCAGTGGACATGGAGAACACGGTCTTTATATGGCAATGGCTACATTTTAAATGGATGTCTGCCAATAGGCCTAAAACATAACATATATGATTATTATGACAGAAAACTGGGACTCCAGGTTAATAAGATTCTGACTGAGCAGCAAGATATGAATTCAGTTGTGATTCTGTGAGAATTCACAGATCCAGTTTCTATTTTTAATCTTCCCCTTAACATTTAAATGAATCTACAAGTATGTGTGTGTGCTCAAATATGGCTTCTGTAAATAAAATAAAGGATTAAAATATGAATGACTAAACAGACAATAATGAAGGAGTTCCCCAGCACATTGGCCAGGAGTCCTTCTTGATGCCTACTGTCTCAAACATCTCTCTCAGATAAGGCTGAGGATGATGGGAATGTCTTGCTGCTTGTCTTCCGAATCTCTGGGATCTCTGTTTTCTTCATTTTCAATCATGTCGCCCTCCATACTACTATGTATGCGCAGACTGATCTTGCAGCTCTAGTCTTGGGATTACGACAGAGGGACATTTGTGTTTTTTGTTTTGTTGACTTTTTACTGTTTCCTTTACCTTCCTGTGTTTTTTAAAGACAAGACTTTTCTGTGATGAACAGTGGTCCTGTTTTGTACTTAATCTATTTGATTTCTGAAGGGAAAAAGGTTTTTAATGTTCAAATATATCTGCATTTGGTGGTACTCGGGAAGGGCTTTGGGTATTGTTTATCCTGATGTGTTAGCAACAAAATGGGATGAAGTGGTGAGAGAAAAGTATTTGAGCTTTTCAAGCCGCAATGATTTTCTGTAAATTAATGCAGAATGCCGAATGTGTTGAGTTGTTGTGGAGACTGAACAAAGATATATTGTATGACAACTGAACAAGTATTATTGTTTAAAAGTTATCATGTCATATCATCATACTTTGAAACCTTGAAAAATGAAGAACACTGAGACCGAGGAGCGCCCGGACACTCCTGTGTCTGACCAGTAGGGTAAGATTAATTTGTAGTTGTGACTGTGTGAAAGAGCTATTGTTTCTTTATTAAAACTTCAGTGAACTGTGTTTTCCTTAAAACTTGTTTAGCACACCCAGTTTCTCTTTAACCAAAAGTATAGCAGATAATATGATGTACTAACCCAGTTTTATGTAAAACAATGATGTTTTAGCCCACATTTATGTTAAACAAATATACACTCACCGGCCACTTTATTAGGTACACCTGTCCAACTGCTAAGTTAACACTTAATTTCTAAGCAGCCAATCACATGGCGGCAACTCAGTGCATTTAGGCATGTAGACATGGTCAAGACAATCTCCTGCAGTTCAAACCGAGCATCAGTATGGGGAAGAAAGGTGATTTGAGTGACTTTGAACGTGGCATGATTGTTGGTGCCAGAAGGGCTGGTCTGAGTATTTCAGAAACTGCTAATCTACTGGGATTTTCACGCACAACCATCTCTAGGGTTTACAGAGAATGGTCCGAAAAAGAAAAAAACATCCAGTGAGCGGCAGTTCTGTGGGCGGAAATGCCTTGTTGATGCCAGAGGTCAGAGGAGAATGGCCAGACTGGTTCGAGCTGATAGAAGGGCAACAGTGACTCAAATTACCACCCGTTACAACCAAGGTGGGCAGAAGAGCATCTCTGAACGCACAGTACGTCGAACTTTGAGGCAGATGGGCTACAGCAGCAGAAGACCACACCGGGTGCCACTCCTTTCAGCTAAGAACAGGAAACTGAGGCTACAATTTGCACAAGCTCATCGAAATTGGACAATAGAAGATTGGAAAAACGTTGCCTGGTCTGATGAGTCTCGATTTCTGCTGCGACATTCGGATGGTAGGGTCAGAATTTGGCGTCTACAACATGAAAGCATGGATCCATCCTGCCTTGTATCAACGGTTCAGGCTGGTGGTGGTGGTGTCATGGTGTGGGGAATATTTTCTTGGCACTCTTTGGGCCCCTTGGTACCAATTGACCATCGTTGCAATGCCACAGCCTACCTGAGTATTGTTGCTGACCATGTCCATCCTTTTATGACCACAATGTACCCAACTTCTGATGGCTACTTTCAGCAGGATAATGCGCCATGTCATAAAGCTGGAATCATCTCAGACAGTTTCTTGAACATGACAATGAGTTCGCTGTACTCAAATGGCCTCCACAGTCACCAGATCTCAATCCAATAGAGCATCTTTGGGATGTGGTGGAACGGGAGATTTGCATCATGAATGTGCAGCCGACAAATCTGCGGCAACTGTGTGATGCCATCATGTCAATATGGACCAAACTCCCTGAGGAATGCTTCCAGCACCTTGTTGAATCTATGCCACGAAGAATTGAGGCAGTTCTGAAGGCAAAAGGGGGTCCAACCCGTTACTAGCATGGGGGACCTAATAAAGTGGCCGGTGAGTGTATACTACCCATTATGTAAATCAATTTTCTGTGTACACCCACTCCGCGCAGGGGATGAAAGGGCGGAAAAAGACTGCTGAATACTTTTTCGGCACTTTCCCCTTTGCAAAGTCACTAAATGCAACTCCGTGTCCATGTGTTATTTTACCACTCAAGTCTTTGAACCTAACAGTTGTCTTAGTCGTGCGTCAAATGCAACGTACAGTAGATATATTCCCATCATTTAGATTGAATATGGTATTGATGACGTAAACAATAAAAAACGATAACTCCAGTGAAATGATGTGAAAGTTGAGGACTAGATTAGGACTGTCTTAAAGCTGATTCTGGTTTCCAACTTCGCCCCAGGTGTGTCTGTTAAAACACGGACGGAGACAACTTCTCTCTAGCTAAGTTTCCATCCACTTGTCAGTTGAATTACAGTATCAGAATCAGAAATACTTTATTGATCCCCAAAGGGAAACTCTGTGTTGCAGTTGTACAAATAGTAGAAATATCAGAGTAGAAATAAAAAGAAATATAAGGAGTGTGGATATGTACGTACGTATTTACATAGTTAAAGGAATATTATTATTATACATTATTTACATAATTAAGGAATTGCAATGGTAAAATTGAGAATTGCACACATTTGAGGCCAGTGTTATTGCACAAAACAGATAATACAGATAATATTGTCCAGTATCAACCTCTCTAAGTGTCTGACACTTAGAGGGAGGAGTTATAAAGTTTGATGGCCACAGGCAGGAATGACTTCCTGTGGCGCTCTATGGTGCATTTTGGTAGAATGAGTCTATCATTGAAAGTGCTCCTGTGATTTATCAACAAGCCATGGAGTGGGTGCGAGACATTGTCCAAGATGGCATTTAGTTTGGACAGCGTCCTCCTCTCTGACACCACCAACAGAGAGTCCAGATCCACCCCCATGACGTCACTGGCCTTGCGGATCAGTTTGTTGAGTCTGTTGCCGTCCGCTACCCTCAGCCTGCTGCCCCAGCATGCAACAGCAAAGAGAATAGCGCTGGCCACCACAGACTCAAACATCCTCAGCATTGGCCCTTCCTGTAGAGGGCTTGAGTGTTCTTGGCCCAGTCCAGTTTATTGTCCAAGTGCACTCCCAGGTATTTGTAGTCCTCCACAATGTCCACACTGACCCCCTGGATGGAAACAGGGCTCACTGCTGCCTTGGCTCTCCTTAGATCCACCACCATCTCCTTAGTCTTTGTCACGTTGAGCTGTAGATGGTTCTGCTCACTCCATGTGACAAAGTCCCCCACCACAGCTCTGTACTCAGCCTCGTCACCCTCGCTGATACATCCAACCACAGCAGAGTCATCAGAAAACTTCTGAAGATGGCAAGACTCTGTGTGGTAGTTGAAGTCTGTGATGTAGATGGTGAAGAAGAAGGGAGAGAGGACAGTCCCCTGCGGGGCCCCCGGTGTTGCTGACCACGCTGTCTGACACAGTGTTGCAGGCACACATACTGTGGTCTGCCAGTCAACAATCCAGGACACGAGGGGGGGATCCACCTGCATCGCTGTCAGCTTCTCACCCAGCAGGGCCGGCCGGATGGTGTTAATAGCACTGTAGAAGTAAAAAAAACATGACCCTCACCGTGCTCGCCGGCTTGTCCAGGTGGGCGTAGATGCGGTTGAGCAGGAAGATGATGGCGTCCTCAACTCCCAACCGGGGCTGGTAGGCGAACTGGAGGGGGTCCAGGAGAGGTCTCACCATGGGCCGCAGCTGTTCCAGAACCAGTCTCTCCAGGGTCTTCATAATCTGGGAGGTCAGTGCCACGGGTCTGTAGTCCTTGGCGTCACTGGGACGTGGCGTCTTTGGCACAGGAACGAGGCAAGATGTCTTCCACAGCACGGGGACCCTTTGGAGACTAAGGCTCAGGTTGAAGACATGGTGAAAGACTCCACATAGCTGAGAGGCACAGGCTTTGAGCACCCCAGGATGGATACCATCAGGGCCTGCAGCCTTATTAGAGTGGAGTCTGGTCAGCTGTCTTCTCACCTGGTCAGCAGTGAGGCACACAGAGGTCACAGGTGGGATAGAGGGAGTCAGGCTGGAGAGAGGTGTTAACCGGAGGGCTAGAGGGTGGGGAGGTAGGGATCTCCCAGGAGGAGGGCAAGGGACAGTGAGGGGGGGAGGGGGAAGTAGTGGGGTTGGAGGTGTGACAGCAGGAGCAGGAGCATCAAATCTGTTAAAGAACAGATTGATTTTGTTGGCCCTGTCCAAGCTGCCATCAACTCCTCTGCTGCCAGTCGGTCTGAAGCCAGTGATGGTCCTCATGCCGCTCCAGACCTCCCTCATGTTGTTCTGCTGGAGTTTACGCTCCAGCTTCCTCCTGTACTTCTCCTTAGCCTCCCTGATCTTCACCTTCAGGTCCCCTGAATGGCCCTCACCTCCTCCCTATTCCCAGCTCTGAAAGCCCTCCTCTTAGTATTCAGGGTGTTCTTTATGTCCTTTGTTACCCACGGTTTGTTGTTTGGGTAACACTGAACAGTCTTTGCTGGGACAGTGCAGTCCACACAGAAGTTTATGTAATCTGAGAAACACCCAGTCAGCCCATCTATGACCTCTCCATGTGGCTCACAGAGTGCATCCCAGACTGTTACCTCAAAACATCCCTGAAGTGTCTCATAGGCCTCCCCCGACCATCTCCTCATTGTCCTTGAGGTCACAGGTTGCCTTTTCACCAGAGGCACATAGCAGGGGTTGATGTGAATCAGGTTGTAGTCGGATCTGCCTAGTGGGAGGAGGGGGGAAGAGTTGTATGCGTCCCTGAGCAGGTCCAGGGTCCTCTCCTCTCTAGTATGGCAGCTCACATACTGGGTGAAGTTTGTTATGCCGTTTTTCCATTGATGGTAACAACTCGGCTCGGCACGCCTTGACTCTCCTCTACACGGTTCGACCCATTTTCGGTCGGTTTTCCATTGCAGATTGAGTACCGCCTCAGCGTGGCTGGTCACCATAGCTACGCACCCGGAAACTGCCATGACGTCATTTTCAACGCGACTCACAACAGCTACACCTTCTTTTTTTACTCTGTAACGCGACAGACAATGGAGCACGTCGAAGGTGTGTTGTTTTTGTTTCTCGGCATGTGGCTACTTGCCACAGCAAGAAGAACATTTTTGTTTCAAAAGAAGCTAACGGCAGCAAAGAAAATCACTGCTGAAAAAAACAGAAAAGTTTTGGAATTCCTACTGAGTTACGACGACATGTGTAATGTTTGCCGACACCAAAGGGTAAGTTAAGTTTCCTGGTAACGTTAGCTAACATTTGCATGTGTTCAGGGTCACAGTCAGTATTTACTATACAATATATAAAGTACATAAAATTTTTAACACTTTACATGTTAAAATAAGTATGCTGTCCACTGTTTGTGTTTCAGATAATTCACGCTTTGCAAATTCGCCGCCGCAGACCATCTGTTTGGGCGTTCAACCGATCTGCCGAGTGGTGGGATGTGATTGTTCCGGGTTTCACACACGCTCAGTGGGTTCAGAACTTCAGAATGTCCGAAGAAACATTTAACTACCTATGCAACAAAATGCGTCCAGTGATGGAGAGACAGGACACAACCTTCCGCAAATGTGTGCCGCTGAAGAAGAGAGTGGCCGTGGCATTGTGGAAGCTTGCGACCGGCTCCGAATACAGAACTGTTGGCCATCTTTTCGGAGTAAGCATCACAACTGTTTGCCGGTGTCTTCAAGACTTTGTTGCTGCTGCAGAGATGTTGTTGGTGCCAGAACTAATTTGTTTCCCAGACCAGGAGAAGTTTGCAGAAATGGCTGCCTACACTGAGAGCAGATGGGGGATCCCGCAGTGTGTTGGTGCCATTGATGGATCACACATCCCCATCATAGCACCACAAGAGTACCACTGCGAGTATTTCAACCGTAAAGGTTGGCACTCCATCATCCTTCAAGGTGTTGTTGATGGAAAGGGACTGTTCTGGAACGTGTTTGCAGGACTGCCTGGCAGCATCCATGATGCTCGTGTTTTGAGACTGTCCCAATTGTGGGAGTTAGCGAGCCGTGGCAACTTTTCCTGCTTCCACCAGGAATATTGGTGGGGTTAATGCTGGCTACTACATCCTGGGGGATTCTGCCTATCCCTTGCAGAACTGGCTCTTAAAGCCATTCAATGACACTGGACGCCTCTCAGCAGAACAGCAGATGTACAACAAGAAAATCTGCAGGGCACGGGTTGTTGTTGAAAATGCTTTTGGTAGACTGAAGGGAAGGTGCCGTTGCTTTATGAAAAGAAATGACTGTGATGTACAACTGGTGAAATGTATGGTTCTGACCTGCTGTGCTTTGCATAATCTTTGTGAATGTCATGGAGAGGCCTATGACAATGACTGGGATCCATCTGGGCCAGCAGAGCCAGTGGTGACACTGGCTCAGGGTGCAGAGGAAGAAGGCAGGGATGTACGTGAGGGTCTGATGCGCTATTTAACTAAATAAAAGCTTTTCTCCTATATATTGTCTGGTTTTGTTGACATGCAAAAGTCCTTAATCTAAAACCACAATGAAAGAAACATGCAATTATTTAAAAAATGTTTATTTAACAAATGTGCAAGAATGCAGAGAACAAATATTATGTACATATGGAAAAATAAAGTGTCCAGATTAAAAGCAACTCTTTTAGTGCCAAATATATAAGTGAATAGTACAAAGAAAAAGGGTGGGGTGGTAAGGTGCACAGTTCTAAAATACTCTATACATACAAAAGAGAGGTAGCAGCAGTGTCATGATTTTAAATATTGCACAGTGTGTGGGACAAAGTCTAGTCCAGGGGTGGAGGAACAGGGTCCCGCTTGCTGTGCATGGCCTGCACAAGCTGACTCAGAGTTCCAAGGAAGGCCTGATTAAAGGCTGCAGTCGCTGCTATTTCTTCCCTCCTCAAGGCTGCTTCCTGCTCTCTTGCCTGGGCTGCATCATCAAACACCATCTGGAAATGGCGCTCCCGCTGCTCCTGATCAGACTCATGCATGTCCCTCAGGAGAGCCAGGTGCTCCTGCTCCCTAGGATGTTTCCTCCTCCGGCCTGAATTAAAAAAAAAAAGAGAAAAATTGCATTCATAATGGAGCTTGCAAAAACTCAAATATGCAAGTATATTAATTTAAGCACAGTGAATAGACTAAAGACTAGAAGAGTTGACTTTTTCTGTCAATATTATGCTAAACCGGTTGCCTTTGCCCACAGAAAGTTAAATCAGCATGTCTAGGATATCTTCAGACATCACATCTTCATGAACTTCAGTTTTACATGTGAGGTCACTGCGTTCTTTCCCCACACAAGTAAAAAACAACACAGGCGCACAATAGTTCTCTTAATACTGTGTCTACCGTGCATATTTATGCAAGTATCTTTGGTGCTTTATGTGCCATGTCCATTTGACTGCACAACATTATATTTCACGTGTCAAAAGTCACGTTCCTCTCAGGTTTTCAACCATTATATACTAACCGGTAGCCGGTGTTTCAGGTGACGAAGGTGCTGCACGTGCTGGATTCGCCGGGGTCGACGCTTCTCCTGCCCGTGCGGAGTCCTGCCCGTGCTGGGGTCGATGCTTCTCCTGCCCGTGCTGGAGTCGCCGGTTCCCAAGAGTCATCGATAGGAGTCACAGAATGCTCCAAGATTGCCGAAAAGGAATCTTGAATAGAAAGATCAGTTTCCTGTTAACCCTCATGTTGCAATGTGTAACTGCAGGCTGTATTATTACAAACGTTTTCATCTCAAGCTCACTGGGAAAGAACGTTAGCACTAGCAGCAAGCTAGAGCTAGCAGTGATAGCATTAGCTTATTGTTATCTGCTAATGTTTTACACAAGTTTACGAGTAGCCTAAACTATCATGGTTGTTAGGTGAGCTTAACAATAGCTAACTAACTTCAACAAAACGTTCAAGCAGTGTGCCTACAGACGTTAAAGTTTAAAAACACTTACCATCCTCACACATGGACTCCAACAGAGTGGTGGCCGAGTCGAGTCCGCACTCCCTCCCCTTGCTCAACGGTCTTTTTCCGTATATCGCTTCCATTTGGTCAAACCACTTCCATTGTTTTCTATTGGAACCACTCCGGCCGTTGTGGTCCTTGATGGCACGATAATCGCTTTTAAGCTTTTTCAGCTTCTCCCTGCACTGTTGGAAAGTGCGACTGTAGCCATGAGAGGACATTAGGTCGGCGACCTGTTTGTACACTTTCTCATTACGTGTTGCCCCATCTAGCTCTCGCTGGATCCGCTCATCCGCAACCAGAAACAAAAACGTCTTGACCTCCTCGGTTGACCACGGTGTGGTTTTGCGGCTTTCCATGTTGAATTTTGAATAGTGCAGAGAGTAGATACACTAGTGGCTGGCTAGAATTTTTAAAAATGGCGCGTTTGTTGTACACACACTCCGCACTCTTGTTTGCTGATGACGCAGTGAAAAGTGACGATTCTCTCCGACCAATCAGCAGTCTGCAGGTTTCCACGTCACCTTTTGGTATAGCATCAGCTCGCTTAGAACCTCGACTGAGGTAGTACGAAAAAAAGTACCTGGTAGCAGAAAAAAAGTACCTGGTAGCAGGTCCCAGCGACTTTTTTTTGTAATGGAAAACCAAAAAAGGCGAGTAGAGTCGAGGCGAGTAGAGGATACGCTGTTTAACCGTAATGTGACCAGGATTACACCATCTGTTGTTAACTAGAATGGCAAGCCCCCCACCTTTACGCTTACTGCTCTCGGTGCAGTCCCTGTCGGCCCGAACAGTCTGAAAGCCGTTGATGGAGACATTGTGGTCGGGAATATCCTAGTGTAGCCAAGTCTCCGTGAAGCACATTACACTACACTCCCTGTACTCCCTCTGACTCCGGACTAACGCTGTTAGCTCGGCCATCTTATTAGCCAGTGACCTCACATGCCCATGATGAGAGAGGGGAGACACAGCTTAACACACCTGGACCCCTCTCTCTTCCCTCGCCGTCTCATTCCACCTTGGCACCCTCGATGTGTCCTCCTCCAGATTTCAGTGGGGATGTCTGTAGGCCGGGGCGCCCAAGACGGTGCCTTGTTCGGCTTCAGCGCAATCAGCTGGTCCCGGGTGTAAACAAAGCGGGCATGAAGTTGCTTGCGTTGGTGCCGTGGCTTTCCAAAACTCTCCCAACTCGCATAATTTGGGAGAGTGTAGTAATAGTTGTGACTTCACGTATCACACACGTAAGAAACAAAAAAAGACGATTGAAAAGAAACAAGAAGACTATTAAAAAGTTAAAAGTAAGAAGACTAAAGACGGAGCAACTGCAACAGGCTGCAAGCACGTTGGCGCATGCGCACTCATCGCACGTATCGGAAGTTCAGTAAAAAACAACAACTCATGCGTCTAAAGCTGGTGAAACTGTTGATGCTTCATTGAGATCAACGCGCAACCTAGCTAACAGGTGAAGAACACACCAAAACCACTAGCTAACTTAATTTAAATGTGCAAGAACTAAAAACCAATAACAGGCTTAAGTGAACTGACAACATAATTTATACGACTTACAGTTCTCAAAGAGGCACACACACAATCTCAGCTGATTATCCTCTGGACAGATAGTCTCTTTTTCTTTTCTCTCACTTTCATCTCCGTGTGGCGCGCGCACCCACTCGCGGTGTGAGGCGCGTGTCCGCGCTATTCTCCAACATGACAACCTCTTGTACAAAACGAAAGTAACGAGTCAATTTTGTAAAATGTAAGGAGTAGAAAGTAACGATATTTGTGTTAAAATGTAAGGAGTTGAAGTAAAAAGTCACCACAAAAATAAATAGTAAAGTAAAAATATCAGAAAAATCTACTTGAGTACAGTGACAAAGTATTTGTACTTTGTTACTTCCCATCTAATGGTGACTGTCTACATCTAGAAACTAAGTTGCACGGGGTGCAGGGAACTACTTTGACTGGCTCATGAGCAGACAGGGGTTTACGGAGCGGTAGATTGGCTTTGCAAAAAAACTCAGCGTTCTATGAAATGATGCTTTAAAAAAATTGCTCGATCACGAAAATTTGATTGTGGGAAGTCAAAATCGTGATTAAAATTTGATTAATTGTGCAGCCCTAGGTATCCTCTTTTCAAAGAGTTTTTCAGCAGTCTATTGGGGTGGAGCCGGTGGTGGAGGGCAGACTGTTGGTGGTGACAGCGTTGTTTGAGCACTTTTTTTGAATGTGTATGTGCAACCTACTGGCCCTATAGGTTGCGCACCTGATAGGGTGGGGTTTTTACGGGTTTTAAACACTACGTTAAGTGCTGTTAAGAATGTGGACTTTTTAATCTTAGGAGGGGATTTTAATTGCATGGTAAATGATTGTTTAGACAGGAATCACTCAGAACCTCCCAGTCTGTCCCAGAGGGAACTGAGGCACATACTGGGTACACATGACCTAGTGGATGTGTGGAGGAGGATGAACTTATACCTGGGCTCACACCAGAGGGACCAAAATCTCCGTGGCTAGGTTAGACCATTTTTATTGTTTTAAACATCATTTTAATATTTTCCAACAATGCTGGATGGTTCCTGTGGGTTTTAGTGATCATTCCATGGTAATGCGCAATGTGTTGATTTCCAATATAAAACCTAAAAGTGCTATTTGGCATTTTAACGCAACACTGTTGAGTGATGTTAATTTTAAGAGTGTGTTTAGGTTTTTCTGGAGTATTTATGTGACCAGGAAGCCTGATTGCCTGAGGCAGTGGTGGGATTGCGGGAAAGTAGAGATACGACAGCTCTTTCAACAATACACTTTCAATGTCACATGGGATATCACCAGGACAATGAGGGATTTGGAGATTGAAATTGTGGAATTGCAAAATTTGGTAGATTCCACTGGAAATCTGGGTCATGTTGAAGATCTCTAATTGAAAAAGTCTGCCCTTAAAGACCTACTAGGCACCAGGGTTCAGGGGGCATTGGTCCAATCACGTTTTCAGAGTGTGGCGCTGATGGATGCACTGACTAGTTTCTTCTTTGATCTGGAGAAGAAGAATGGGCAGAGCAGAGCTATTCATGCTCTGCGCTCTGCTACTGGACGAGAACTCAGAGAGCCGGGGGAGATAAGGAGGCGTGCAGTGGATTTCTACTCTGAGCTTTACAGCAGTGAGTACAGAGAAGAAGAAGAGCTGTTTGAGTCCTTCTCTGAAGGGTTGCCCAAAGTCCCGGAAGATGTGAATGTTGGGCTTGAGGAACCTCTTGTCACGGGAGCAGAAGGAGGACCCAAACGCAGAGTGCCAGGTGAAAGTTCACAAAGGTTTATTACAAAACAGTTCAACATAAGGGAGCAGGAAAGGCAAAATCAGGGCGAACATCCAAAGAAAACCAAAACACCAAAATCCACGGGGGAGTCCAAGGGAAAAATGGCAAGGAGAGGTAGAGGATAACACACAGAGAAACACTACAGGGGATACAAGACCTGGGACGCTGACGAAGTGTCGACGGACTGAAAAACAGGAATGATCCAACAAGAGGCAGAGGAAACACTGGGGTTAAATACATGAGGTAACGGGGAACAGGTGAGACATCAGGTGAAGCACATTAGGGCGGGGCAGGACAATCAGACAGGCAAAAGTAAAGCTGGGAAAGACAAGACAGAACAGGAAACCAGACTATCAACATAAAACAGAGCAAACACTTACCGGGGAACACAAGACAGGACCAGCAACACAAGACCACGGAGAAAACAGACAAAACACAAGGAGGCCAAAGAAAGAGAAACATAAACCCAAACAAAACCCCAAACCACAACACCTCTGGCTCTGCAGTAACTGTTCACGGTCCTGCAGAGTATGGTGGGGGGCAAGGCTCTGGGCATTGATGGGATCCTGGTGGAGTTTTACAAGGAGTTCTGGAGGGACTTGGGTGGAGATCTGTTGAGTTTTTAATGAGAGTTTTAAAGATATGTTGCTGCAGGAGGGCAGTAATAACTCTCTTGCCAAAGAAAGGGGATCTGCAAGAGATCAGAAACTGGCGTCCTCTGTCTCTTCATTGACTATAAGATCCTGTCCAAAGCTTTGGCCAACAGACTGAGAGGTGTGATGGAGATGGTGACCCATGTAGACCAGACATACTGTGTGCCTGGTAGGTCCGTCCTGGACAATGTGTCCTTAATTAGAGATATTTTGGACGTCTCTAGTTCTTTGGGTATTGAAACTGGTCTTATTTCATTGGACCAGGAAAAGCCTTTTGACCAGGTTGAGCACCTCTATCTCTGAAGACTCTGGAGAGTTTTGGCCTCAGTCCATGTCTTATAGCTATGATCAAGGTTTGGTACCATGACATTGAGAGTGTGTTGAAAATCAATGGTGGTCTGGGTGCCCCTTTTAAGGTAGGTGGGTGAGGCGGGGCTGTCCTCTCTCAGGCATGTTGTACTCGCTCTCTATAGAGCCCATGCTGAATAAGATCAGGGCTTGCATTGCAGGGCTGCCTGTGACGGGTTTTAACAAAAATCATGTTTTGTCAGTGTATGCGGACGATGTCATTGTTTTTGTAAGAAATCAGGAAGATGTAAATACATTACAAAATATTGTCAAGGATTTTGGGATAGTATCAGCTGCATAGGTTAATTGGGATAAGAGTGAAGCACTGGCAGTTGGGAGTTGGAAGTTGGGTCTGCCCAGACTTCCAGAGGACTGGTGTGGAAAAGAGATGGTCTTAAGTATCTGGATGTGTACCTTGGTAACGAGACTATAGTCAATAAGAACTGGGAGGGGGTAGTAGAGAAGGTGGAAGGACGACTGAATAAGTGGAAATGGCTGAAACCCAAACTGTCATTTAGAGTCAGAGCATTAATTATTAATAATCTGGTGGCGTCTGCTCTGTGGCATCGGTTGGCCTGTATGGAGCCCCCAAATGGGCTTATTCAAAAGGTACAAGCCTTGTTAGTGGATTTCTTTTGGTACAAGTTACATTGGGTATCTCAGGGTGTTTTATTTTTACAGAAGGAGGAGGGTGGGCACGGCCTGGTACATATAGAAAGTAGGATGGTGACTTTCAGAATGCAGTTTGTACAAAAATATCTCATGGGTCCAAAAGACTTGGTTTGGAGAGATCTGACAAGTTGCTTGTTAATCTCTGCCGGTGTTGTGTGCCTTCTGGTTTTTCCACCTACTGGTTTCCGAGCCTGTCCAGATGCCGTGTAAACCTATCAACGGCTCCCCACGTCGACAGATTTGCTACAAATTCATAAACATTTGACTTGCCTTTGCATGTCGCATCTCAATATAAACTGTACTGAATATCTGAGCACGACACTACAATAACAATGTACAGCGGGAAAATTGTGTTTTAAAAGAAATTACGATGATCCGTGTCACGCTGGGTTCGAACCCTCTTCAGCAAAAATAATAGCATAAGAGTCCACTGCACCGTCCACTACACCATCACACCATTCACGTTTCTGGTAAAAACAACAACTTTATTTTCTCTCAGTGGAACAAGAATCACAATTTAACAGAGCAAACCGAAAACAACTTGTTACCTTGATTAAGGCTTAAAATCATAATTAAATTGTGCCTATAACCTCCTGCTACACCTCTGCACTAGCCGTGGGCAAGGACTCGTCATAAATTATACCAGGCAGCACACAGTTTGTGAAACAATTCGTCTAAAACAACTGGTTACCTTGGGCTGAAAGGTAACCAGTTGGTGCTATTATTTTTGCTGAAGAAGGTTCGAACCCAGCACAACACGGATCATCGTAATTTCTTTTAAAACACAATTTTCCCGCTGTACAATGTTATTGTAGTGTCGTGCTCAGATATTCAGTACAGTTGATATTTAAGTGTGACATGCTAAGGCAAGTCAAATGTTTTTAAATTTGAAGTGAATCTGTCGACGTGAGTAGCGGTTGATAGGTTTACACGGCATCTGGACAGGCTCGGAAACCAGTAGGTGGAAAAACCAGAAGGCCCATCATAACACCAGTACGGTCCCTCTTACGGGCCGTTTTCTCCATTTTAAGAGACAACGTTTTCTTCACTCATAAATTGCAAGCATTAAGTCTTCATAAACACGTTCATCCAGCACATCATTAGAAAGCTTAAAGTCTCATGATTCCATTAAGCCCTAACACAAAGCATAAGATGACTTACGGTTATAATCATGTTATAAAGTAAAGAAACAGAAAGATTCTGCGCCGCTAGTGTCTAAAGTCGAGCGTGCATCTCTACCTGTTTCCTCGTGTCTTTATTCACAGCGGTAAACGATCGCCAAAAACCTTTTTTTCCTACATCGCAATATCCAACATCCTACAATATCCAAGCCATGTAATCCAAAACGAGCTGGTCCCCTCACATGCATGTAGTTTCTGGCCGAGTTTCGACGTGGAGAAATCTAGAGTTCATCATTACGTTTTGATCGCTTGTATATTATCCCCTCGGCGCGATACAAAGTAACTCCGCACACAGCTAGATTCTATGACTTCAGGAGATTCCACTGAACTTTGTTGCCAGCCAATCGATTCAGTCTAACCCGACCTGTCCCTGAGACAAGCCAATCATATCCTACCGTTGCGTTTGGCCCCACGTGGGAAAGATTGACAGTTATTCCTTCCAGTTAAAACTAGATGTTATGTATATTTTTTGTTTAGTATTTTGCACTTTTTTGGCTTTTTTGGAAATAAGAACATATCAAGACATATCTGTAGAAATAAATTAATACAAAATCCATTTTCTGAGTAATTGTTTTCTGGATTTTTTCTGTATTAAGTTGAGACGTGGCTATGGTACTAGTTTTGTATGTAGCCCATGTAATATGCTTACAGTAGTGTTTTGTAATCATTTTACAGATGATTTACTTGGACGGAAATAGAAATTCTCCATTCTAACCTCTTAAAGCCCATGTTGCAGGTTAACCACCACTGTTGATTATTGGGTACAAAAAACACTCAAGATATCTATATCATTTTTAAAAATGTCTCCAAATAGTGTTAAAAGTTAGTTTTTGGTCATTTTTGGTGTTCGCGGGTTTATGAAGTCAATTCGGCGATGACGTCATACTGGGGAGTGAAGTCTCAGCCTGGCATTAGAACTACGGTGACTGACTGGGAGGAGGAAGAGGAGGAAAGGCCAGCAGCCGAATAATTACGAACCTGCCAGACGTGAGAGGGCAAATGAATTGTCAAGATTGTGGGGAAGTCTCCTTCATTTATCTCCTTTATTTTAGCAACGCAGCAGTGCATACAATGACTTTACTTTTTACTGTCAGTGAATACCACAGAGTGAACGTCAACATTTTCTTTTGATCTAGTGACAGTGATCATGTCGTTAGTTCAGATAAGTACTGGTACACTTATCTACATATAATAATAGAAGGCATCCCCGAGTGTTATTTCTAAGTGTTTACATGTCGCGTTTTGGCCGGTGCTTGTGTGTGTGGTGGCGAAGCTGCGGTGGAGAGCGGGTGCTGTAGGCGAGTGAGCCTCCGGTCGGGAAGCGAGCCTCCGGTCGGGAAGCGAGCCCCGCAATCAGCTGATCTGAAGATGCCTAAATCCGTTTATGACATTTCAGACAGGATCATGGTCCTCCCCAACCAGCACGCACCAGTATTGTAATTGTTTATATTTCAAACATCACTGCAGGTTGATTGTGGGCGACAACGCTGTCGTGTTAGCTTACCAAAACTCTACTGCCGAAGTTGCTGGCTGGCTACGCGACGTTAGCTATATCCGCTAGCATCCGTTCAGGCTAACTATAGCCAGTTAGCTTTGTGTGTAACGTAACAACCCCCCCCATCTCGTAGGAGCGAAGCTTACTATTTCATTCAATTCAATTATGGTACAAAAGGTGCACTAATGCCACATGTATGATGTTGACAACATGGACGCATATATAGGCAACACCAAAGGCAGTCGTAATATTTACCTGTGCATTGTGGGGGGAAAATGAAACACTGTAAAATTGTGCCTAATTTTTGTAATATATTAAATTTTGCGATATCCAACACCATCAAATACAATGGATAACAGTTTAAATATTTAGTACCAACAAGCAAATTGCACAAATTCGTTGCAAAATTAAACCTGCAACATGGACTTTAAGCTCTGTGTCATTAAGACCTAGTGTCACACTGACACTAGAAACAAAAAATTGAGAGTGTGAACTTCCCAATGACCTCAGGAACATCCCAGAGGGCCAAAGTATGTGGAAACTGCATCACTTTTTTTTGGGGTAAAAATTTAGGTGAGAAAAGCATGTATTTTCAAGGGTGTTTAAAGAGGTTAGAGGGACGGCTGGTCTGGGGTTAGATACCACTCTGTTTTTAATGGGTTTTAAGTTTATAAAATTGTGTAGATTATCACCTTTTTATCAGTCACTTTTTAAGGTATGGAACTTTTTTGAGTGGAAGGGAGTTGAACCTACATGCTCTTTGCACTGGCTGTTAGAGGAGCCCCTCATCCATGGGGCTAGGATGGACGTTCAAGACAGCACAACTTTGATGTGATGTGGTCTGCAGTTGCTTTCATCTTTGGAGCCAGCTATAAAAAAGCTGATGCTTCTAAATGGCAGCTGCTTAATATGATTGGTGGGGAGGCCAAGATGTCCATCTACAGCAGCAGGAAGCGAGGACAGGTCGGGACGGGAAGCACTTCCTGTTTTCATCTCTCTGGTATGAGCCTGGGTCTGGGTTGATTTTTGATTTTATAAAGCTATGAATAACATTGAAGAATTTAAGTAGAAGGAATGGGGGGGTGGTTTTAAGTCATATTAGCAGCACTAGTGGGGGTGTAGCACTCCTATTTGATAAAAGCTTTCTACCTGTATCCCACACTGTGGATGAAAGGGTGAAGGGCAGACTTTTAGTAGTCAGGGCTAAAAGTGAATATGAGCTTTTTTAATCTGGTTTTTATTAACGTGTACGCTCCAAACTCAGGTCCTGAGTTCTTTTTTTAAATGAGCTCGGTACGGTTTTAAGTGAGTGTGAACCAGAGGAATATTTATTTGTGGGGGGAGATTTTAACTGTGCGCAGTATGATGTCCTAGACAGGAACCACAGTGAGCCTCATGCTGCCTCTAAGAGAGCCATGCAGCAGCTGATGGTCACCCAAAGCTTAGCTGACGTCTGGAGGGGGGGGCCATGCACGGCAGAAACAATACACCTGGGTTCATAGTAGAGACAACCGGTTAACTATGGCTAGATTGGACAGGTTTTATTGTTTTAAGCACCATTTTAATGTTTTTAAAGGGTGCCCTATATTGCCTGTCGGGTTTTCTGACCATTCCTGTGTGTCTTGTGATGTTTGTATTGGCTATATAAAACCTAGGTCTGCGTATTGCCATTTTAACACTGCTTTGCTTTTAGATGCACATTTTAGAGATGTTTTTAGTTTTTTTTGGAAGGGTTTTAACGAAGGGGAGAAACGAAGGGAGATTTTAGTTCACTGAGGCAGTGGTGGGACGTTGGCAAGGCTGACATCAGGCAGCTCTGTCAGCAGTACACTCTCAATGTTTCTCGGGACATTACTGAGTCTATGAAAGATCTGGAGATATCCATTGTAGACCTGCAGAGTTCTTCAGGGTCCACAGGAAATCAAGGCTGCATTGAAGACCTCAAGTCCAAAAAAGCCGCTTTGGCGCCCCTGCTGGGCTTGAAGACAAGGGGCACTGATCCGGTCCCGGTTCCAGAGCGCCACTCTCATGGACTCGCTGACCAAATTCTTCTTCAGCCTGGAAAAAGAAGAACGGTCAGAGCAAGATGATCCATGCTCTGCGATTGGCAGGTGAACAGGAACTGTCCGCAGCGTCGCTGATACGGGAGAGAGCCGTAGAGTTCTACTCCGACCTCTATAGGACAGAGTACGAGGACAATGTCGAGGCCTTTGATGGTTTCTGCAGGGGCCTGCCCGCGGTTTCTGGGGATTACAACCGGGAGTTAGAGGGTCCCCTGACTGAGGAGGAGGTGTTCAGGGCTTTAAAGAGCATGCAGGGGAAAAGGCCCCTGGTATCGATGGTCTCCCCCCAGAGTTCTACAGGACTTTCTGGGAGGACATAAAAACGGCTGTTCTCAATGTTTTTGAGGACAGTTTTGTCAACTGTCTGCTTCCTCAGAGTTCCCGGAGGGCTGTGTTGACTCTCCTCCCAAAGAAAGGGGACTTCACGGACATTCGGAACTGGAGGCCTCTCTCTCTGTTGTGCTCGGATTACAAACTGCTGTCCAAGGTCCTGGCCTCCAGGCTGAAGCGGGTGCTGGCCTGGGTCATCCATAAGACCCAGCCCTACTGCGTGCCCGGCAGGTCCATTGTTGACAACGTGTCATTGATTTGTGATATTTTGACCATGTCTGGTTTGTTGGGTCTGGAAAGTGGTCTGGTTTCATTGGACCAGGAAAAGGCGTTTGACCGGGTTGAGCCCCGTTACCTGTGGAAAGTGATGGAACGGTTCGGCCTCAGCCCTGGTTTCATCGCCAAGATAAAGGTCATGTATGAGAACATTGAGAGTGTGCTGAAGATTAATGAAGGCTTATGTAAGCCTTTCCCGGTCACCAGGGGGATCAGACAGGGCTGCTCCATGTCAGGGATGTTGTATGCTCTGTCCATTGAGCCCATGTTGAGCCCATTGCACAATGTCCGCTCTTTTATCAATGGCCTCGTTTTAACTGGTTTTAATACTCGTTTTACTGTTTTGGCCTATGCAGACCACATCGTCATCTTCACTCAGAACAGGCAGGATGTGGACGTTGTGGGACACATTGTCACGGTCTTTCAGAAACTCTCGGCTGCCAAGGTGAACTGGGCCAAGAGTAAGGCCCTGGCAATGTGGAGGTGGGCTGGAGGTCTCCCTCAGCTTCCAGGTGGGTTGACCTGTAAGGGGGGGGTTTCAAGTACCTGTGGGTTTACCTGGGTGATAAAACCACCACCTTAAATTGGGATGGGGTAGTGGGAAAAGTGGAGGGGAAGTCGGGTAGATTGAGGTGGCTGCTTCCCTATCTGTCCTACAAAGGCAGGGTGCTGGTCGTTAACAATCTGGTCGCATCCGGTCTCTGGCGTAGATTCAAATATATGGAGACCCCTGCTGGTCTGTTGAAGACTTTACAGTTCATCCTTCTGGACTTTATCTGGGACGGTTTACACTGGGTTCCTCAGAGTATTTTATTCCTGCCAAAGGAAGAGGGGGGGGGGGGCAAGGTTTGGTGGATTTAGTGTGCCGGATAGCTGCTTTTAGATTACAGTTTGTACAAAGGTTTTTATTTGGTGATGATGATGTTGTCTGGAGGCCTGTAGCCAGCACCATTTTAAGGGGGGCAGCGAGTCTGGGTCTTGGTGCATCGTTGTTTGTAGTGGACTGTGGTTTTATCCCTTTGTGTGACTTGCCTCATTTTTAGCAAGGACTTTTTAAAGTATAGAGACTTTTCAAATGGACAAGACTGGAACCGGCAGCATCTTTGTTCTGGCTCCTGGAGAAGCCTTTGGTTTGGGGGACCCGGCTGGACCTCCAAGATGGCAGCAGACCGGGTCTCACTGAGAGGCTGACAAGGGCTGGAGTGACGAAGCTGAGGGGGATCGTGGAAGCTGCTGGTCCCAGTTTCCTGAACACAGAGGCAGTGGCCTCTCTGCTGGGCCTGAGGTCGGCCCGCTAAACCAGAACCATCCTGACTGAGTGGACTAAGAAACTGGATGCTGAGGAATCTGAGATGCTGCAGGACTATTTTAATGGGACTGACACCCCCAATTCCACTGATCCTTTTCTTGACATCAGGTTTTTAATTTAGCCCACTGCCCCATCAGCACGGCGTGTGTTACCCTCTGTTGTGGACCTGCACATGCAAACTGGAAAAGGTTTTTATAAGTACTGCGTTCTGGCCATCCACAGAAAGACGAGGAGGAAGGAGCTGGTGTGGACGAACAGACTGCCCCCAAACAGGAAGCCGGTGTGGAGACTCTTTTATAAGCCTCCGCTGAGCAAGAGGTCTGGAGACCTGCAGTAGTGGATCCTCCACGAGGCTCTGACAGTAAATGTCATTCTGGCCATGATTAATCCCACCGTGTCCTCCTCATGTCCCTTCTGTCCCCTTAATGAGACCCTCATACACTGATACCTGGACTGTCCCAGACTGAAGCCTCTTTTTAACATGTTGAGGACTGTGTTTCTGGACTGTGGGGAGTTTTTTACAGAGACTGCTTTTATTTTTGGAACTGGATACAAAAAAACAAAATGCAAGGAAGTGGCAATTGTTGAATTTTATTGTTGGTCAGGCCCAACTATCAATCTATAAAAGCAGAAAGAACCAGGTGGACAATGTTGACGGACATGTTTGTCTGTCTGGTAAAGGCCAGGGTGTGGGTGACTTCCGGTTCCTGTCTCTGATGAGGGACATTCAGGGTTCTGTAGCTCAGTGGTGTTTCACCACGGCGGTGTGTTCTGTGCAGGGGGAAGAGCTTGTCTTTCACTCTGTGTTTCTGTGTTAGTTTGTGTTTGATATAAATAATTATTTTTGTATTCGTGAAGCAATGACGTTTTGGTGAAAATTTGGAGAACGTCTTATTTATTGGAAAAATAAAAGTTTCTTAAAAATCTAAAAAATATCTCTATCTCTCTCTGTTTCTCTCTCTCTCACATCTCTCTCTCTCCTTGTCCCTCTCTCCCTCTATCCCGCTGTCTCTCTCCCTTTCTCTCTCTCCTTCTCTTTCTCCCTCTCTGACTCCCTCTCTCTCACTATCTCTCTCTGTTTCTCTCTCTTTCTCTCTCCCCCTTCTCTCTCCCCCCTTCCTCCCCCTCTCTTGCTTGGTGTGCTGCTCTGAATCTATTCCAGTGTGAAGATGACTCATTCCTAATGAAGCCTATAAGGAGACTTAGGTTATTATCATAAAAAGCAGATGTGTGGTTATTATTAGAAAAGGACATTCTGTTGTCCGTGATGCAGAAAATAAAACCAGAACTATATTAGACAAATCTGGCTTAAAGCATATATAAAAATAAAATCTCCACAGATGCTCCAAATATGACCCAGATTCTGCACGAAATAAAAAAGAAGGATATCTCCGGATCATGAAAGTGTCAAAAAGACCCAACTAAATAAATAAAAACGAGGAAAGACAGCAGCCTCATGCATTATTAATACACTTTAAAAATGCCAGGGGGGTGCAGAAATGGAGGGTGTTGGATGAAAGGAAGCGCAGGTTTGTGCCTCAGTAACCCTCTTTATTCTGAGGATGTGACTGTGTGTGGATTTGACGTTTCGGGGGGGGGGGGGGGTGCTGCCGGCAGCTATTTGGGTTCAGGGCCTTAAAAGAGCTCGGGGATAAACAGGAGAGCCATGTTGTGTACAGCAGACGGTCCCAAAATCCAGGCTTGGGACATCGGCCGCCAATGACTCAGAGAAAATGGAAATAATAAATATAAATTTGTCATTTATCTGCATTTAGTCCCGTTCCTCTCCTTGTCACAGCCCACAGTATTTTGGAGGACTGGTTGAGACGCCTGATGTGCAGAATATAAACAAATGTTATGAAAAGATCTCTTTTTCTGGGATTTGGGGGGGTTATTTTTTGTCTCTGGGGCTTCCACACACATACACACTTAAAAAAAAACATCCATGGTGTTTTGCGTGAGATACAATTTCTGAATGTCCTCTGAAAGAAGATGACAGAAATTAAGAGACAGAAAGAAATAAAGAAAGAACCTTGATGGAGACGAAAGAGGACGAGTGAAAAGAAAAATGTGAAAGAAAGATGTGAAAGAAAAATATGCGAAAGAAAGAAAGATGTGAAAGAAAGAAAAAGACAGAACCTTGAAGGAGATGAAGGATGACGAGGGAAAAGATGTGAAAGAAAGAGACAGAAAGATGTGAAAGAAACAGAAAGAAAGAGAGAAAGAAAAATGGCACCCTGACTCTTTGATAGTTTGTGATAATCCACTCAATCGTTTTGTTGAAATAATTTTGTCATTTCAGATTTTTTTTTACTCAAAAATTTCATATGAATGACGTTCAGAAACAATGAATTTAGTGTAAAACTTGCGGTAATAAGTTGATCGGTTAGTGGTGAATCTGGTGGTACTAGTGAAAAAAATAACAGCAGAAACCTTGAAAAAGCATCTACAAAAATAGGTTAACCTAAGAGGACAACAAATTGCATGTTGCACGGGAAGACAACACAAGGGTTAACATAGGCACAGGCTAATTACTGCTGACTAACATGCTAGTTAACGTTAAAATAGGCCCAGGCTAATTACTGCAAACTAACATGCTAGTTAACGTTAACATAGGCACAGGCCTTATTACTGCTAACTAACATGCTAGTTACTATTAGTAGTTAAACCTAAACGACAGTAAGTGGCGTTTTTATGACACAATCGTTAGCCTATTTTTATAAAAACATCTGCTACGGAGCCATAACGTGAGATACAAGGTAATGGAGTCTTTTATACATTGTCATGTTTCTTTAGAAATAAACAACGGACAAATAGAGTCTTGAAATGATTCAGATGTGAAGTTATTCACTGTCAATGTGGCGCTAAAATGAATGGGAGTCAATGGGATGCTAACGGCGGGTGATAATGGCGACTTTGTAGCATTAAAATGGCACCATGGGAGCTGCGCTTAGAGAGGAGAGGCTAACCCCCTTGGTTAAGCCAAGGAAGTGAAGAAGAGAAGAGAGAGGAAGTGATTCTGATTGGCTGACGTGGGCTTGAGCTTCTCGTTACACTGCCACCTACAAATTTGGCGTGCTATTGACGGCATACAGTGGCTTGAGAAAGATGATTAAAAAGAGGAATAAAAAAACATCTTTTTTTAATTGATCTTAATGCCTTATTTCAGAAAATTTAGGAAAATCCAACATTTTAAAGGACACCAGTTTTCTTTGTGAATGAATAATGTATTGTAAATAAATAATTCCTTAAAATACAGGGGGCATAAGTATACACACCCCTATGTTAAATTCTCATAGAGGCAGGCACATTATTATTTTTAAAAGCCAGTTATTACATGGATCAAGATACTATGCATCCTGATAAAGTTCCCTAGGCCTTTGGAATTAAAATAGCCCTCCTAAATAACCCTCTGTATTTTTAAGGAAGAACCTTTATTTATGATACATTATTCATTCACATAATGTACACATAAATAAGTGTCCTTAAAAGGTTGGATTTTCCAATTGTTTTTTAATGAAGGCATTAAGATAAATTTCCAAAAGATGTTTTTTTATTCCTCTTTTTAATCAACGTTAGCCTGGGGGTGTGATC
Organism: Etheostoma perlongum; assembly: GCA_026937815.1. Classification (NCBI taxonomy): domain Eukaryota; kingdom Metazoa; phylum Chordata; class Actinopteri; order Perciformes; family Percidae; genus Etheostoma; species Etheostoma perlongum. Next base: position 9,008,531 of record CM049381.1, read on the forward strand.
TTTCTCAAGCCACTGTACAGGTACATGTAAACAAACCCTTTTCTGAAAACTGACAGCTCGCAACATGACAATCTATTTCTGTGATACAGTGTTACCTTCAAAACGACTCCTTAATTGTAAGACACTAATAGATAAGCCTCAATGTGTCTCTCAAAAAAAGACTTGGTCACCTTAATTTATTAATGTTAACTAGCATGTTAGTTAGCAGTAATTAGCTTGTGCCTATGTTAATGTTAACTAGCATTTTAGTTAGCAGTAATTAGCCCGTGCCTATGTTAATGTTAACTAGCATGTTAGTTAGCAGTATTTAGCCTGTGCCTATGTTATTTCCTAACATATACCTACGCTCTCTGTCTCTGCTGATTGGGAATGAAATAAAGTTAAACCACAGTCATTTCCACAGACAGAAGCAGAAGCCGGCGTGGTTATGACTCAGCCAATCGTTGCTGTAAAGCTAAAAGCAGCAACCTGCTGAGCCCATACATCTCTTCCTTCATTACTGTCCTGTTGTAGCCCGAGTCCTTCACCGGCTGCTGTAAATAACATGATAAATAATAGTCTAGTAGTAGTAGTACTACTAGGTGAACCCGGAAATGTTGAGTACACCAAAGTTTTATTGCAGAAATGTGAAGTATGGGTCCCCAGTATACATAAACTACTGGATGCTAATTTGTATATGTTGAGCAATTTGCATAATTAGCTTAATCATCCATTTTGACCACATATTTTGCACTCTATGGCCAATTTCTACAATATGTGAGTGGTTTTAGAGGTTTTAGAGGATGCTGATTTCATTTCTGGCATTGTCAGATTTCAAAGAGTTAATCTTAGTACATTTTGTGATTCATTTAGACAAATTCTGATAACTTTCAGGCATAGTTATAGGTTAGTTTTATGGTAAACACAATCTTACATTTCAGAATCATGAGTGCTCTTGTGAATGTTGATGCATTGTTTTCAGGGTGTAGTGAAGCTGAATCCCCTCCTGACACTTTTGAATATCCATTGCTTTTTGGATAAATGATGAATCTTTGTTTGGCTTAATGTTATGCATTTCTGGAGGAAAAAGCAATGCAGGTATTTTAAATAACTTGGATCCTGCAACTGTACGATACATATTAATGGGGTAGCTCTTTAAGACACCCAATGAGATGATATCACTTAAGCCCATCACCATGTGTGATCAACGAACTATGTACAAATATACACTTTATACATTCCATACAAGACAGGCCCTGCAAGTTGCTAGGGCAACGCCTAAATGGCTGCCCAGGTTGGTCCGCAAGTCGCAAGATCCAACAAGGACCCAGTTAAAACTCCGCCAAATGCAAGAATTACAACTGAGTCTGGGCCACCCAAGTTAGCCCGCCAGACACAAGGCTAATCAAGAGGGCCTTACCTCCGCACCACACAAAGCACACACTGGCTACCACCTTCAGGCACACTGCTATGCCTCACAATTAATTAACAAAAGGCAGCCTCATCATCGTCACTATCCTCGTCTGTTCTGTCGTCATCTTCTCCAGACCCTTCATCCCTCTCTTTGTGTTCTTGGTGTTGTGTAAGTATGTTGCAGCATATACCATCATTGCCTTTGCAGAAACAATAACTGGTACAGGCCAGACCTGCAGCTGTACAGCTGCACTTTGCTGATGTGCAAGGTTTCAACCCGGCTTTGCAACCACAGCTGACAACATCTAACAAAGCAGGAGGAGCAACTGGACTTGAATCCTGGGTGGGCATAATCAGTTCCTCTCCTTCCTTTAGGCCCATCTTCTTGTCCCATCCAAACAAGGTGATATCCACAGCCGGTGGATCAGGTTGGGCTGCTGCTTTCCATAGCAGTACCTGTAGGTGGGCACGTCTTCCATGAAGGCACATATTGCGCTCTGTAGGAGGTAGTGTCTTCAGTGCTGGGGGCCTTTTTGCGCTTTCTGTAAATTTCATACCGGGCTGCATCCAAGGTTACAGAGTTCCTCTGATTGTACAGAGCCAGAAAGAAAGCCCTTGTTGCTTTTGTGATTTGTAAATTTGTGGCTTCTGCCTCTCCAATACAGTAAAGAAGCTTACCAGGTACGACTCTCATGGCCTTGATTGCAGACACCTTCCCCCTTCCCAACAGGATATGAGGTGGTATCACATCCTGAAAGAGCATGCATGGCCAGAATGGAACCACATTGGTCACCCAGATTCTCTGCAGTTGCATTTATGCTGAGAACAGTGCCATTCCATTTTTCCATCTGTAGGTTAGTTGTGATACCAGCCTTCCAACACCAATAAACCATAAGCACAAAGACATCTGTGTCATCACTGAGAATGTGAACAGTTGAAGCCCCATGTCTGACAGCATCTAACATGTAAGTTATAAGTGATATATCTGCCTCATCATGAGTGTCAATGCTGTCAGCTTTACTGACCATCATGATATTACTTCCTACATTGAAAGTACACAGGAGTTCGCTCATCCTTTGTTTGTTGTGCTTGTTTTTCAAGACTTTGTCTCGACTAGGTAGAGGTGTAGTCAATGAGAGTTTGTACTCTGTGGAGCTCTCTCCTGCTCTTCTATGTCTCTCATGGTCCTTGGCAGACACCTGCAAATATCTGTCAAAGATGACAAATGTTTGGGTGTCGTAACAATTAAGACGACGTCCCATGCTGGCTGCAAGATCTGCCACTGTCCCAGACTGTGGCCAAACCACGTGATAAATGAGCTGGGACGCATCCACAATGACAACATCTGGTGGCTGGGGATTGCAAACTGGAATTCCGAGCTGCTGGACAAGCACAGACTTATTGCCCTTTTGAAGGCATCCATTGTCATCAATGATAGACAAGGGGACTGGGCTAAGCTCATATTTAAAGAGAGAAGAGAGTTCCATTTTTCTCTGGCCTCCCACCCCAACAGTCGAGCAAATAATGACTCAAGGTCACAAACAACTTTCCCAATGACCTTCACTACCTTGTTAGAGATGGGTGCATGAAATGCCTCCGGAAGTGATAAAGAAAACTTTTCAAACATTGCTTGGCCAATCTTCAGCGCATCTTGCACATTCACTTTTTCATCAGCCACCTGTCCATTTATGATGTGGTAGAGCAAAGTGCACTCTGTCGTGAGTGGATTTGTGTTTTCCCACAGCATTCTCACAATTTTAGAGCGGTCCTCAGCATCCAACTCCCGTCGTGCTTCACCCTCCTCTTTGTGTCTGTTGGACACAGTCTTCTCTGATGCTACCGTATCACTGTACATGTCATCCAATGACTGAGAAAGATGTGAACATATGCCAAATGATTGGATCCAAACTGCCACCTGCTCAGGGTTGGTTAAAATACCCTTCATGCCCCCTGCTCCCTTCCCTTGCCTGATGTATGTCTGCTCCCCAAACATATCGGCACTCACTGCAGGTGCACCATCTGAATGGCGGCACACATGACTTCCAGCAAGAAGGTCATCTTTTGCAATGGAAGGAAGGTGCTGCATTTCACGTAAATGCCAAGTGATCCATCTAGCATAGTGGTGATGACCAGCAGCAAAAAAATACGGTAGCATCTCTTCAAGGCAGTGTTGTTGCAGCAGCCAGTCACCCTCCCTCTCTGCTCTCCAAAATCTATGTGCTATTAAGGTTGGAGTGATAAAGCAATCCACCCATAATCGGCCTGTTGGGTGCTGTCTTGCCTTTTCCAGGAATTCTATTATCTGCTGATGACTCTAAATGTATCCAATTTTGTTATAGAATCACTATTTTGAAGTCTGAAAAGTGCCACAATTGAATTCAGCATTCTCTAAAACATCTTAAACCACTCTTATATTGTAGAAAATGATTGCAAAGTTCAAAATCTATTGTCAATGTGGACGATTATGGCAATTATGCTAATTATGCAAATTGCTCAACATATGAAAATTAGCATCCGTCATTTTCTGTATGCTGGGGACCCATACTTCACATTTCTGCAATAAAACTTTGGTGTACTCAACATTTCCGGGTTCACAATGGGGCTCTATGGGTTGGCTACTAGACTATAACCTCCCTCCTGCTCGTTTGGCTAGAGAAATCATTTTCTGTTAAAATGAGAAAGCTTAAGTCAAGTTCAGACCAAAGATTCTGGACGAGACAAATTTCTTATACTGTCAATGGTTTCAACTCGTCTCGTGCAGAATCATTGGTCTGAACTGGACTTTAAAGTTGCTTTGTACCACAGGTAGCGCACCAATCCCATCTTACTCTACCTCTGAATATACCCTGAGCAGCCGGGAGCCTTCATGTGAAGAGTTCTGCTCCAAAAACAAACACTGATAGGGTTTATAGTATCAAAATATAACAAACGTCATTGTTTTTTAAGGTTTTTATAATAATAATAATAATAATAATAAAAAAACGCCAGAGCAGGGGAAATGAGAGGGGGAAACGTCAGAGCAGGAGGAATGAGAGGGGGAAACCACAGTGCAGAGGGAATGAAAGTGGGAAATGCCAGAGCAGGAGGAAACACCAGAGCAGGGGGAAACCACAGAGCAAGAGGAATGAGAGGGGGAAACGCTAGAGCAGGAGGAAATGCCAGAGCAGGTGGAATGAGAGGGGGAAAGCAGAAGATGTTTCTTTTTAAACAAAGAAGTAGCAGTGGAGTTTTTTTAAATCGCAATTTTATCGAAATCACATTTTGGACTAGTGCAATATCCAAATTGCAGGGCGCGCAATATACAGTGTGTGTATTTATACAGAATATGGGTCAAACCATTCTGAAGTATTGTGGCGCTGCTACAGTGCCTTGCGAAAGTATTCGGCCCCCTTGAACTTTTCAACTTTTTCACACATTTCAGGCTTCAAAACTAAAAGATATAAATTTTTTATTTTTTGTGAAGAATCACCAACAAGTGGGACACAATTGTGAAGTGGAACGAAATCTATTGGATATTTTAAACTTTAGCAAATAAAAAACTGAAAAGTGGTGCGTGCAAAATTATTCGGCCCCCTTGCGTTAATACTTTGTAGAGCCACCTTTTGCTGCGATTACAGCTGCAAGTCGCTTGGGGTATGTCTCTATCAGTTTTGCACATTGAGAGACTGACATTCTTGCCCATTCTTCCTTGCAAAACAGCTCGAGCTCAGTGAGGTTGGATGGAGAGCGTTTGTGAACAGCAGTTTTCAGCTCTTTCCACAGATTCTCGATTGGATTCAGGTCTGGACTTTGACTTGGCCATTCTAACACCTGGATACGTTTATTTGTGAACCATTCCTTTGTAGATTTTGCTGTATGTTTGGGATCATTGTCTTGTTGGAAGATAAATCTCCGTCCCAGTTTCAGGTCTTTTGCAGACTCCAACAGGTTTTCATCCAGAATGGTCCTGTATTTGGCTGCATCCATCTTCCCCTCAATTTTAACCATCTTCCCTGTCCCTGCTGAAGAAAAGCAGGCCCAAACCATGATGCTGCCACCACCATGTTTGACAGTGGGGATGGTGTGTTGAGGGTGATGAGCTGTGTTGCTTTACGCCAAACATATCGTTTTGCATTGTGGCCAAAAAGTTTGATTTTGGTTTCATCTGACCAGAGCACCTTCTTCCACATGTTTGGTGTGTCTCCAAGGTGGCTTGTGGCAAACTTTAGACGAGACCTTTGGATATCTTTGAGAAATGGCTTTCTTCTTGCCACTCTTCCATAAAGGCCAGATTTGTGCAGTGTACGACTGATTGTTGTCCTATGGACAGACTCTCCCACCTCAGCTGTAGTTCTCCGCAGTTCATCCAGAGTGATCATGGGCGTCTTGGCTGCATCCTTGATCAGTCTTCTCCTTGTCTGAGCGGAAAGTTTAGAGGGACGGCCAGGTCTGGGTAGATTTGCAATGGTCTGATACTCATCTTCTTTTTGTATCCAAATCCGGCTTTAAACCTCTCCACAACAGTATTACGGACCTACCTGGTGTGTTCCTTGGTCTTCATGATGCTCTCTGCGCTTTCAACAGAACCCTGAGACTATCACAGAGCAGGTGCATTTATACAGAGACTTGATTACACACAGGTGGATTCTATTTATCACCATCAGTCATTTAGGACAACATTGGATCATTCAGAGATCCTCGCTGAACTTCTGGAGTGAGTTTGCTGCACTGAAAGTAAAGGGGCCGAATAATTTTGTACGCACCACTTTTCAGTTTTTTATTTACTAAAAAAGTTTAAAATATCCAATAGATTTCGTTCCACTTCACAATTGTGTCCCACTTGTTGGTGATTCCTCACAAGAAATACATTTTTTATATCTTTATGTTTGAAGCCTGAAATGTGTGAAAAGGTTGAAAATTTCAAGGGGGCCGAATACTTTCGCAAGGCACTGTACATATCCATCCTACAGACTACAGAAAACAATGTGTATAAAAAAATGAAATGAAAATATAAAATAAAATAATTTGTATAAAAAACGAAATGACAATATAAGATCTAAATAAATAAAAAAGTGAATAAAAAATGAAATGAAAATATACAATCTAAATAAATAAACGTGTATAAAAAATTAATTGAAAATATAAAATGTAAATACAAAATGTATGTAAAAAAATTAAGTGAAAATATAAAATATAAGTAAATAAAAAAATGTGTATACAAAAATTTAATTAAAAAATAAAATATAAATAAAAAATCTATTTGCTACAGATCCTTCCAAAAATCACACTAAAATAATTTTTTATTTTAATTTGTTTCAATGAAAATGAGAATAACGATACACAAATGATCATTCCCTTCAATTTTGTCATCATATTGCAATTGTAATATGTGTCAAAATAATTGCAATTAGACATCATAAGCCCTACTTTTATGCCACAATAGTTTCCACGTCTATTCTGGAAAACAAAAACATTTGGCCTCTGGTAGAGTGAGAAGAAAGCAATGAAAAACGGTCATTTTTACAGTTCAATCTTCTGTGATCTCATTTTACAATCTTCATATTGCATCACATCAGTGACAATATCCCCCACTGGTAAATAACAAAACTTGTTTTAACAGTCATATACATTTATTCACATTTATCTGCACAACATACAAATATAGATGTATCTACGTTGTCTCTCTGTTTCCAGACACAATATTTATCTTTCTTGTTGTTTTCAACAGAAAACAAAGAAGCGGCTGGAGCCTTTCTTTCCATTTCATTGCCACATTTGGCAGCATTATGTATCTGACTTTTGCGAGAGTCCACGAAGTGTGAGATTCATCCTTTATCTCCCTCCGCAGACTCATCCTTTATCTGACTCATCCTGCATCTCCCTCCGCAGACTCATCCTGTATCAGACTCACACTGCATCTTCCTCCGCAGACTCATCCTGTATCTGACTCATCCTGCATCTTCCTCCGCAGACTCATCCTGTATCTCCCTCCGCAGACTCATCCTTTATCTGACTCATCCTGCCTCTCCCTCCGCAGACTCATCCTGTATCAGACTCATCCTGCATCTTCCTCCGCAGACTCATCCTGCATCTCTCTCCTCAGACTCATCCTGTATCTCTCTCCGCAGACTCATCCTGTATCAGACTCATCCTGTATCTCCCTCCGCAGAGCCATCCTCGTCAGACTCATCTTGTACCTCCCTCTGCAGACTCATCTGTATTGCCTTCTGCATCCTGTATCTCATCCTTTATGTCCCTCCCTCTGCAGACTCATCCTGTATCTTCCTCTGCAGACTCATGCTGTATCTCCTTCCGCAGACTCATCCGTTCTCTCCCTCCACAGACTCATCCTGTCTCTCCCTCCGCAGACTCATCCTGTATCTCCCTCTGCATCCTGTATCTCCCTCCGCATGCTGTATCTCCCTCTGCAGACTCATCCTGTATCTCCCTCCGCAGACCCATCTTGTATCTCCCTCTATAGACTCATCCTGTATCTCCCTCCGCAGACTCATCCTGTATCTCCCTCTGCAGACTCAAACATCTGATAAGGTGGCAGAAAAACCCAGTCTAATCCCTGCTGATCCACCCAGTGACGGTGAAAGGCCACTGCAACTGAGCATCCATGAAAATTGAAATAATGAGAAGAGTTTGTTGCAAAGTGGATAAATTCTGTCACTTTTTAAACTGGCCACATGTCCAACAATGTCTCACATTGTTAACATAAACTGCCCCACCCCTTCTCATCTCGTATGATCATGTGTTGTTGTTTTTTTTGTTTTATTTACTTAACCCTCCTTTTGTCCTTGGGTCAAATTTGACCCATTTTCAAAACGTTCCTATATCAGGAAATTGGGTTTTTTAAAGCAAAATGTAAAAAAAAAATGTGTAAAATGATCAGTTCACTACTCTTACTGAATATGGATGGTTAATGTTATGGAATTAAACAAAACAAAAAAGGTAAAAGAACTTTGAAAAAGTGACAAAAATTACAGAAAAATCTTTGAAAAACGTCAGCAAAAAAAATAACAAACGTCAAAAAAAGAGCAGAAAAAAACTTGGAAAAACTGACAAAAACATCAGGAAAAGCTAAAAAACATCAGGTGACAAAAACGTTCCAACAAAAGTTTGAACCAGAAAAACAAATGGTAGACAACACAAGGGTTAAAATAATTTGCTGGAAGTGTTTAAAAGGCTCTAAAACGTTGTTTCTACCCTATTCTCCCATGTTTTGTGTCTAAGAGACTAAAAGAATCTTTGAAATTGGTCCAGTTTTTAGCGAGAACGATGTAACCGGCAATGTGTTAATGGGTGCAGTCAGCGTCCACTAAAAATTCTGTTGTTGCTGCTGACAGGCAGATTATTATTCTAAGTGTCTGACAACATTATGGGATGGATCCCTACAGAGATATACCTTTTAGTTAAAGAGTAAGATTTTTTTAGTTTAACATGAAACATCCCCGAAATCACCATCACCAAACCCACCAGACTCCATGTAAATAATCAGCACTTTTAGCGTGTATAGAGTCAGCATATCTCCACATATAAATGGATGAATTAAAGGTCCCATGACATGGTGCTCTTTGGATGCTTTTATATAGACCTTAGTGGTCCCCTAATACTGTATCTGAAGTATCTTTTATATAGACCTTAGTGGTCCCCTAATAATGTATCTGAAGTCTCTTTTAGCCACATTAGCAGTGTGCTACCCTTGGCCGTAACCAGACACCGCTATCTCCTTGCTGTAGACACCGGGCCTTGGAGGGTATTAAGTCCATAGACAGTTAAATAAAGTCCCATCAATACTGTCAAAACTACCGGATTTTACTTCCATCCTTCACAATAAAATACCATGCTTCAACAACTCTGAATTATGCTTAGGAAAGATCGCTGTTAGAGCGTTCTCACGTCTTTCCTTCATTAAAGTCACTTTCATATACTAATCAGACATCTACAGTGAGGAAAATAAGTATTTGAACACCCTGCTATTTTGCAACTTCTCCCACTTAAAAATCATGGAGGGGTCTGAAATTGTCATCGTAGGTGCATGTCCACTGTGAGAGAAAAAAAAAAAAGTATGATTTTTTAACTATTTATTTGTATGATACAGCTGCAAATAAGTATTTGAACACCTGTCTATCAGCTACAATTCTGACCCTCAAAGACCTGTTAGTCTGCCTTAAAAATGTCCACCTCCACTCCATTTATTATCCTAAATTAGATGCACCTGTTTGAGGTCGTTAGCTGAAAAAAGACACCTGTCCACCCCATACAATCAGTAAGAATCCAACTACTAACATGGCCAAGACCAAAGAGCTGTCCAAAGACACTAGAGACAAAATTGTACACCTCCACAAGGCTTGAAAGGGCTACGGGGAAATTACCAAGCAGCTTGGTGAAAAAAGGTCCACTGTTGGAGCAATTATTAGAAAATGGAAGAAGCTAAACATGACTGTCAATCTCCCTCGGACTGGGGCTCCATGCAAGATCTCACCTCGTGGGGTCTCAATGATCCTAAGAAAGGTCAGCCCAGAACTACATGGGAGGAGCAGGTCAATGACCTGAAAAGAGCTGGGACCACCGTTTCCAAGGTTACTGTTGGTAATACACTAAGACGTCATGGTTTGAAATCATGCCTGGCACGGAAGGTTCCCCTGCTTAAACCAGCACATGTCAAGGCCCATCTTAAGTTTGCCAATGACCATTTGGATGATCCAGAGGAGTCATGGGAGAAAGTCATGTGGTCAGATGAGACCAAAATAGAACTTTTTGGTCATAATTCCACTAACCGTGTTTGGAGGAAGAAGAATGATGAGTACCATCCCAAGAACACCATCCCTACTGTGAAGCATGGGGGTGGTAGCATCATGCTTTGGGGGAGTTTTTCTGCACATGGGACAGGGCGACTGCACTGTATTAAGAAGAGGATGACTGGGGCCATGTATTGCGAGATTTTGAGGAACAACCTCCTTCCCTCAGTTAGAGCATTGAAGATGGGTTGAGGCTTGGTCTTCCAACATGACAATGACCCGAAGCACACAGCCAGGATAACCAAGGAGTGGCTCTGTAAGAAGCATAAGGTTCTGGCGTGGCCTAGCCAGTCTCCAGACCTAAAACCAATAGAGAATCTTTGGAGAGAGCTCAAACTCTGTGTTTCTCAGTGACAGCCCAGAAACCTGACTGATCTAGAGAAGATCTGTGTGGAGTGGGCCAAAATCCCTTCTGCAGTGTGTTCAAACCTGATGAAAAACTACAGGAAACGTTTGACCTCTATAATTACAAACAAAGGCTACTGTAACAAATATTAACATTGATTTTCAAATACTTATTTTCTTCACTGTAAATGTCCATATGCATACAGGAAAACTCATACGTAGATTGTTAGATGGGTATAGATAAATTCTGTTAACATTTTGGTGATGATCGGAAATATAAAGTACCGCAAAAAGACCGTAAAGTGCATCAGGTCGGAAGTGTCCAGATATACGGACAATAGCAGCGAGGGGTGTCCCAACGTGGATCCTTTCCATAATGTTGTCACACGCTTAGAATAATAAACTGAGTCTGTCAGCAGCAACAACAGAACATTTAGTGGACGCAAATTGTCACGGTCGATACCGGACCGATTTCAAAGACACAAAAACATGGGAAAATAGGGTCCAGGTTGACAAATACCAAAGTTACCCTTTAAGGGATTGTAATCCATGGAACAAGCATTGATTGACATTATTTGGGTTATCAAAAGATGTTTTTGTAGTACTAAGGAACTCACAAACTTGGATCATGTGAGCCAGACCCTGTTGATAAAACGTGAATCAAAAGCTAAGGAATCCTCTGAAAATTCTCAGAATGCACTGAAATGTTTTCTTAATTTTCTTGACTTGATTTGGAGTCTTGTTGTTTTTTAAAATCTGGTCTGGGAGGCACTTTGTCTTTGGCACTTTAATCATTGACCCCTTCGCTGTACGTTTGTCTGACATGACCAGGGAGCTAAAGGTTTTCTTTCATCCGTGAGTTTTCACAGGCTTTTACTCACACACAGCTCTCGTCCTTGTCTCCGCGACTTTTGTCCTGTCTAGACTTCTCCATTTCCCGTCCAGGTAAAGAACATTCCTTCCCATCACTGCTGGAGTGCGCCACTCCGTTTTGTAACTTGGCGATGTTGCCCAGGGGCAGCTGCGTCGAGCTGTACACCATCGGAGGGATGGTGTTCACCAGAATCAGCTGGAGACGCTTTCTCTCCGGATGGTACCGGCAGCGAACATAGCGCAGAAATGCTGCTCGGTATGTTTTGTTGAACAGCGTGTAGACGAGCGGATTGACTGCGGATGACAAATATCCGACCCACACGAAAATGTTGAGCAGGCCCCCCATGACTTTAGCGTTGCACACCGCCGGGTCGCACACCACCACAAGCACGTTGGTGACGAAAAACGGGCACCACATGACCACGAAGAGAAAGAAGACTACACCAAGGACCTTGGACGCCTTCTGCTCATTGCTGATGGACTGCATGGTGCGGCGTCCAAACAGCGAGCCGGAGACGCTCCCGCGTCCACCGGCCTCGCGGCTTATCGAGCGTCTGTAGAGTTTCTCAGATGACAGCGAGGTTTGCGGCAAGAAGCTCAGAGTGAACGTCGTGCTCCACTTGGGCCGTGGGACGAGTTGGTCCAGGCAGAGTGTGGCTTCGTTCTGCAGCGCGTTGATGGTCAGGAAGTATGTGACGACCATGATGGTGAGGGGCACAAAGAACGCCACGAAGGAGCCGACCAGCACAAAGTTGTTGTCGGTCAGCAGGCAGCTGCCATCTTTGAAAACCTTGGAGTGGTCTCGGAGTCCCAGCACCGGGATCGGCATGGAGATCCCTGCAGAGAGACCAGAAGACAATTATAAACCTGGAACACTAGCTATGTTTCCATCCACATGTTTTTATCCGAATTAAGTGATATCGAATGAAATATGCCATATGGAAACAGTAAAATTCGATGGAATTTCATGAATATCAACTCAAAGGAAATACGTTCGGTCTCATAAGATTTTATCTTGATTGATATTTGGCTTATGTGATAAACGCTGATGGAAACGTTATTTGTTGAATAAATAACAAATTGCGATTAAGTTTTAGGTCATTTTATGGTTGCAACGCACCACAAAACGAAGAAGAAGAAGTTTTAGTTCATTTCCCCCAGTATTTCCTCTCTGTCTGCACATGGACAGATAGAAGTGGACGGACGAGAAGACGAGAGTCTTTCTGAATTTAAATTATCAGGAACTCGTGAAGGAAATGGCTGACAAAGGTTAGGACAAGCCGTGGGACATCCTGCGGAGTCAATGGAAGACGCTCAAACAGAGAGACATGTCTTAAAAAAGAGTCCCTCCGGCACCGCTGCCAGTGGGACAATAAAAGACAAGTTGCATTTGCATTGTCATAGCGATGTGTTGATAGCGTTGTTGTTTTCTTATTATAGCTTGATATGTCGCTATCAGCTTGTACATGAGCACTATTACAATTACTATTACTTGTCCAATATTGATCATTTGTAGGTAGACGTGATGCATTTTTTTTTTTTTTTTATATATTATATTTTATTCAAGAAAGGTAATACAGTACAGGATACATGCGAATAGAACATCTTGAATTGGTTTTACTTTTTTTTTGCAAAGCAAGTCCCGCCCACAACCCGCCAACACACAACACAACAACAACTTACTGCCATTGAAATAATTAAGGACAATAATAATAACGAAAATAAGTACAGAAAAAAAAAAGGGGGGGAGCACTCCACACTCTAACAATTTACATGCCATTAGCTACACATGGTTGAAAAACACATCCGGGCCCTATGGTCTTACGGTAGAGTATTGAGCATATCAAAATACAAAATCAATACCAACGGGTCCCATATTTTGTGAAATTTACCAAATGATCCTCTGGTGAAGTATGTAATTTTTCAAAATTCAAGAAAAACATAAGGTCACTGAGCCAGACAGACCCTGTTTAGGTGGATCAGGATATTTCCACTGTAGAGCTATTTTTCTACGGGATAACAGAGAGGAAGAAGCAAAAGCATTCTTTACAATCCAAGTAATACAATGAGTCGATGTTGCACCTACTTCAGCCCTAACATTAGTTATATTACAAAACAAGTTCTGTTGAAAAGAAAAAGGAAACAGGAGAGTGCGCCCCGTAACATGTGCCAAAAAAACAACAAAAAAAAACCCTAAGCTTCACATAAAACAAAATAGGATACCATTGGGCAGTATACATTCCCCATACAATACTAAATATACCCACAATGACCTAGACGGACCCCCTCCTAACCCTCAACACTCCTATGTCTGCCGCAAGAACATGGGCAGACTGCAGGCTCCCTACTAACTAATTATTGAACCGGTAAGTCCTATCCTAACGTACACAGTGAAGAGCCTTGACCGATTAGCAATAACATTATGAAACGGAGTAGCGTAATACAAAGCACACAGGTTATAACCTTAACCACAAAGTACGAATAAACATTTAACCAAGATCCTACACCAATCACGTACACCACCATACACACGCATGCACAAAGCTACACATGGTCAGCCTATTTATAAAAGAAATAAATCGGCTAGGTTAGCACTACAGCAGTTCAAAGTATGTCGTTAAGTAACGTAACCAAATCCAACAGGTGGCAGCCGGTGAACATTAGGCTATCGGTTGAGAAAAGAAAAAGAAAATAGTAAGAGTGATACTTTTCGCGATTCGATAATCATCCAAAGAGTTCCCGTAATCCAGTATGCTAAGCCAGATAACAGTTCACCTCAAAAAGGGGGCAAGTTCACAACCTCAGTCCGCGCTCGAAAAGTTCTTCAGACGTATTAGCCACAAGCCAACTGCAGCCAAAGTAGCTGACTACACAAGGCTATCAGTTCGAAGTCCAGTTAGTCCAAATTGTCGTCTCCCATCACCGTCTGATCGCAGAAAGCTTTTGCTTCCTCTGGTGTGTTGAATTTGAAAGTATTTCCGTTAAACGCGACTCGCAAGATGGCAGGGTAGAGTAACTGGAATTTTATCCCCTTCAAATATAAGGCCTGTTTGACGCCTTTGAAATCAGCCCGCCTCCTAGATAAGCCGGCGCTGTAGTCTGGGTATATCCTCAGGGTAGCATTTCGGTATGTAACTGTGTGCTGTCTAGCCCATTGCAGCATTCGTTCTTTTTCTTGAAGTCGGTGAAAACATACCACAAACGGACGCGGGGGTAGACCAGATTTTTCAGGCTTTTTGCCGACTCTGTGAGCTCTCTCCAGAGCTGGGGCAAATTCAAACAACGCGTTGCCCGTAGACTTCATCAACATGCTCGATACAAATTTGACAGTGTCCTCAACTCCCTCACTGTCTTCTGGAACAATCCTCAGATTAGCTCTGCGCGACCGATTTTCTAAGTCTTCAACACGATCCAGCAGTGTAGCATTCTGGGCTCGTAGAGAATTTATAACTGCTTCGGTTTCGAAAATCTTGCCACGATTCTCCCCGGCCAAGGATTCCGTTGCAGCCAGACGTTGTTGAAAGGCGTCCACTGTCTCTTTCAGTGCACTTATTGAGTTGTATAACGGCCCAAGAGATTCCTGAATGAGTGTCAAAATATCTTCTTTCAAATTTGCGCGCGTTGTTTGGACAGTTCTTCCACCAGTTGTTTCATGGTTATACCATCGTCGGTGGAAGAGCGGTTGCTAGCCGGAGAAGCCATTGCTGCTAGCTTATCCGCGATCGTCCGTCGTGTAGTCGCCAAAGCTGTCTGTTTCCGCCTGGCAGAAGCCATTAGTTGTGTATGGCCCTAAAACGCAATATAATACTTATATAACTTCAGTCCTGAGATCCTAAAATTAAATTAGATAAGGTAAAATGCAAGTTAGGTTGGAGCTCCTCACACGTGCTGCCTATTCCTACATTACATGCTTTTAATTTTTGCTTGAAAAAAATAACTAAAACCGTTTTTTTGACGTGATGCATTTTGTCTAGAAAAACTTTGTTGTTGCTTGAATGTTCTAAAGTCTCTTTTATATAGACCTTAGTGGTCCCCTAATACTGTATCTGAAGTCTCTTTTATATAGACCTTAGTGGTCCCCTAAACACAAGACATTCACCAGGAAACAGGTGTTCATGTCCTGGAGAAGTTAGTGGAAAACACAAGACTTTAACCCGTATTTTTGGGGCTTTGGGAGGGTTTCAATCCAAACGTAATCTTTTTCCTAAACTTAACTGTTATTGCCACACAATGTTAACACGCCACATTATGTTAACTGTCATGGGATATCACAGTATAATGTACATGTTTCTACATACCTTTTTCTTATAATTTCTATATTTCTATCCCAGAATGGAAGCAACTGTAATTTAACCCCATTTCCCTCCTGGAGATCAATTAAGCATTTCTGATTCTGAAAAATCTCCCAACTATCTACCAACTTCTTGCTGTGTATTTCCTCCAGGGGCTTGCAGCAGGTACAGTCTGTCGATTATTTCCCCAGACAAGCTCTGCTATCTGACAGTACCCCTGTTCACCTTTTAAGAGTGTCCAATTTGGGGCTGAAGCTGTACTTTTCCACTTGTCTGTCGTTATGGAAAGTGCAGTTTGCCCCCCCCCCCCCATCTGTGTGTTGAGCATCTCTCCCTCAAGCCGGCGGTCAACACAGCCGTTGAATTATTGTCTTCTCCAATCCAATTTATAAGCAACATTTCTTTATTGTTTTCACAGCGGTGAGAAATGATCTCCCCGGTGAAATCTGCTTTCATTGGTTAAGTTTCCTCAACGTAAATCCCTGTTTCTATCATTGCTGTTTTGTCGTTTTTTCTTCCGATGTTGTTGACAAACTGCCTCTGCAGACACACGATATGAAATATAATTTGCTGTAAAAATGTTCTGGATGTGGGTGAGATAGGTGTAAATACATGCTCCATATCAACAGGAAGGAGGTAGGAGGAGATAGAAGAGCAATCTTCCTCACGCCATGTTCTCATTACCTGTTCGCAAACAAACAGGAGGAAAGAGAGAGGTGGAGGCAGAGATATAGCAGAGGAAGAGGAGGCGATTGGCAGAATGTGAGGGTGGACAGAAACTGTCGCTGCACTTTGGGATCAGACACCAGCTATGTTTCCATCCTCACGTTTTTATCCAAATTAAGTGATATTGAATGAAAAATGCCTTTGACACAAACGAAATACGTTTCAAATGCGATTTTATCTTGATCGATATTCGGCTTATGCAATAAACGCTGATGGAAACGTTTTTTGCTGAATAAATAATAAATTGCGATTAAGTTTTAGGTCATTTTATGGTTGCAACCCGCCTCAAAACAAAAAAGAAGTTTTAGTTAATTTCCACCCAGTATTTCCTCTCTGTCTGCACACATGGCGGGCGTCAAACAAGACAGGTGGAAATGGACGGACAAGGAGACGAGAGACTTTCTTCTATCAGGTCCTTGTGAAGGAAATGGCCGACAAAGGTTAGGACAAGCCGTGGGACGTCCTGCGGAGTCTATGGAAGACGCTCAAACAGGGAGACACGTCTCAAAAAAGAGTCTTGCAGCAGTGCCGGAGGGATATATATGGAATAAAAGACAAGTTGCATCTGCATTGTCATAGCGATGTGTTGATAGTGTCGTTGTTTTCTTATTATAACTTGATATGTCGCTATCAGCCGGAACATAAGCACTATTACAACTTGTCCAATATTGATGTGTTGGTAGATGTGATCCATTTTGTCTAGAAAAACTTTGTTGTTGTTGAATGTTGTGCGATTCAGTGGGAAAATGAATGGAAACACCTTAAAATGTCTCAAATCAATCTGATATACCAATTTGATCTTAAAACAGCATGTGACGTCATCACCATGGGTTTTTATTGACTTTAAAGCCGTTGGATGGAGTTTTTTTAACCGAACTTCAGATAATAATGACACGTGGATGGAAACTTAGCTACATAACTCATTAAGTGTGGACGGTTTGTCAGAAAAGCAGCTGGAGGGATTCAGTTGGTGGTTTTTCACTTTCCAGCCTCGTAAACAATTATTTAATCTTAAAAAAATTTTGGGGGGGCTTTTTGCTTTATAATAGTAACAGTGGATAGACATGAAGTGGGAGAGAGATGGGGGGTGATACTCAGCCGGTTGAACTCAAACCCGGGCTGCAGTACTCAGCCAACATGGAGGCAAACGCTCCTACTGGGTGAGCCAGAGGCCCCTCCAAACAATTATTTAATATCCACCTTTGGCCCGTTTCATACTTCACATAAACACATCTTACTGTACTGAGTACTGAACTGGATGAGTCAAATAATCAATTAGTTTACAACAATTCTGTTGTAATTTTTTCCTCGGTTTGTGGAAGACTTAGGTGTACCTATTTGGTGGAGGGGTCTTCCTTTTCCTTTTCCTTTCCCTTTGAAAATGAAGCACAAGAAAATGAAACACGTTACCAACTCTTAAATACAGACGCTTGTGCAGTTTCCTTTACCATTGTTATTGACGCTAAAACTATCCTTTAGCGTCATATAACACACGCTTGGTCGTCTCCTTTAGCATCATATAACAAACACTTGGTCGTCTCTACCTTTAGGTAAGGTGACCAGATTTCTCAGACAAAATCCGGGGACATTTTCAGCTCGGAAGCGTATATACCTCCAAAACACATCATGTTTTTAATTTTTGTAAAACTTAAATCGGGGACACTAGACCTAGAGCGGTTCTCATTAGGGCATTCCCCCCCCAAAGGTCTGATCCTAGACTCTGCTGCTGCTGCTACTTCATACTCCACTCTCCACCTCAGAGGGGAATGTTTCAAGATAGAAAGTCCTAATATTTCAAGATAGAAACTCTTAATATTTCAAGATAGATAGTCTTAATGTTTCAAAATAGAAAGTCTTAATATTTCAAGATAAAAAGTCCCAAAATGTCATAATGTTGTAATGTTTACTGAACTACATTTATCTGACAGCTTTTTCTTTATTGCTTCAGGCTTGTTTCTGCAACAGCTCATTGAGTATCGGATACAATAAAAACTATTGAGGGAATAATTTCCTTTAACAGTGATGCAGTATTAAACGAAATCGCTGCAGTTGGCAGAAACAAGCTACAATGGAAGTTAATAGGATAATTGTCCAGCTTGTATGTACGTTCATAAGTGCTTGTTTCGCTACTGACAGACTAATATTCTAAGTGTCTGACAACAATTTGGATAGGATTTCAAAGGAGGTTGACCTTTCTGTTAAAGATTAAGATCGTTTTTTAAAACATAAATGTCCCCGGAATTGCGTTGGCTAAACCCACCAGACTCCATGTAAATAATCAGTAATTTTAGCATCGTAAAATACGGCTTTCTAAAACATCTGAGCTCTGAGCAGCGCTGGCTCTGGCTGTCTTGAGCCTGTGTGTGGAGGGTGTGCGACTATCGGCTACGTTTGGTCAATGTTTTCTTTCTTTCATTCCAATTTCGGGTCTGTCAGTCACAGTGAAAACCGGGGACATTTCCGGGGACAGGTCACCAAAATATATATATATATATATATATATATATATATATATATATATATATATATATATATATATATATATATATATATATATATACACATACAGTCCATACATACATCACTGATTCTTGAGATTAGGGACAAAAGTACTTTTGAAAAGTGACAAACAAAAAATCTCTACTACATCACTTTGAATTGGATATCTTCATAAACATGGGTCTCGTCTATCATACCATGAAAAGGAACAGGTTTTTTATTTAACCAATTTTCATAAAAATTGAAATTTACTCACTTAGTAACTTGACATTTGTCAACTCCTTCTGACACATGACAATGTGTTTTTTTGTGTGTTTGATCAACTGAACAACACTGTAAAGTATTTAAGTGTGTAGAAATAGTGTTCCTTAGCAAGGTTAATTGATAAATTGTATTGTATACAGTTTTAATATTATTTTACAATGTTTTGGAATTAGCCATTTTAAATTACTTTCATTTAGTTTTTTTGTTTTTTTTATTGAAGGAATTGCACAATACAAGTTATATATGTCAAACAAGACATGTCCTTTCAGTTTTTCTTTTTTAATAAACAGGAACAAAATTACCCTCACCCACCCTTCCCATGCCACTCTTGGCAGTTAGTGCATTCACACCACCACCCAAAAAAAATATATAAATAAAATAAAAAATAAACAAATAGTAAACAAATAAAAAAAAAAAATAATAATAAATTAAATAATATTAATCTACATTCTCACAGCTATGCATCAGACATTAAACATACTTACAAAACGAGTACAAGTAAAATAACAATAAAAAATGTCTCTCATACTTCAGGCAGTACTTTAAGATTCTCAAAATATGTCATAAAGGGTTGCCATTTTAAGTAAAATTTCTCGACCGAACCTTTCAATGTGAATTTGACTTTTTCTAGTTTAAGAAAAAATAAAACATCACTTAACCACGTTGCCACCGCTGGTGGGGTAGCGGATGTCCAAACCAATAAAATCCTACGACGGGCAAGAAGTGATGTAAAGGCAACAATGTCTGATTGGACTCGAGTTAAATTTAAGCTCTCATTTAAGATACCAAATATTGCAATCAACGGGCAAGGCTTAATTTGAATCTTTATGACTTCCGATAAAGTTTGGAAAACAGATGACCAAAATTGATTTAGACGGGGGCACAACCAAAAGGTGTGTGTTAAATCAGCAGGAGAGAGGGAACATCTGTTACAACTCCCGTCCGTTCCCGGGTATATTTCTGCCAACCTAGCCCTACTGAAATGAGCCCTATGCACTACTTTAAACTGAATGAGCCCCAAGCGTGTACAGGATGAAGATGAGTTAATTCTTTGAAGTGCATCCTCCCAAAGTCTGTCCGACAACTCAACCAGCAGCTCCCCTTCCCACCCGATCCTAATTTTTGAAAGGTCATGTTTTTCCAGAGACAGTAATTGAGAATATAGCGTTGATATCAGTCCTATTTTTTAATTTTTAATATATACAATCAGTAGTTTTGTGCACACAAGACACTGCAGTATGTAGATAAGTTGATGTTTTAATGTATTAACACACTCAATTGAACAAAAGAATTATAAATATTTTTATAAAAATGAAAAACCTCCATCTTACGGTGTTGACACACAACTTACGGTGTTGACACAGAATTGACGGTGTTGACAAACTAATCGAGAATCAAACTGATTAAAGATATTTACCTAGTTTTGAGATGGCAAAGGGAGAGAGTATCAAGGGAAAGGGTATCAAACTTTAAACAAAGAGTACCTGGTGACAGGATATTTAAGGCATACATGAAAATGTGAAAATGCTCCTGGTATCAAAAGAAAAAAGCAAATGTATCTGGAGGTCCTCTATTGGTCATCTATGAACTAAACTGTAAATCTAACAAATGATTTGCAAAAGGACACAATAGGCTGAAAACTAACTAAGAACGTTATGTAATAGTGTTAATATTGATAAATATTGAAGTATAACAGGATCCAGAACTCTCCCCATGTATTTCCTGACTCCTTTCAAAGGCCCACTGGAAAAATTAAAAGTGAACAATTAGATTCATAATGTCAGTGTTTCTGTAAATGTAAATTGGTTGAAATGTCTGTTGAAATTCCAACTATACTTTACACAGGGGTTCAAACAGGTAATTCATCTTATTTCTACAGGGTCTTAGGCAGGTAAGTTCTATGAGTTGCTTCAATTTCTCTCAATAAGTAAGTAAATATATAGAAAGAGTTTTTTTTCCTTTCATTACTGCCTTCAGTTTAGAGCCAAGCATTAGATATTTATATCATAGTTTATCTAACCTGTGGGACATGGGCATTGGACAAGAGGCGTTGAACATGCCTACGCTCTATGAAGTCTATAACATCAGAGGCTATGGCATAGCGCTCCCTCGCCCGGCTTCCTTGGAGGGAACACGCTGTCCCTGTCAGTTTCAAAAGGACCTCTTTCACTGGACAAAAAGAGACATCCCTCCTCCCATGTTTTGGGTGAAAATTAGCAGTAGGATGGACCACAAGGATGCATAAATTCTATATCTACATCAATGGACTTCCCAACCACGAGTGATCATCATACACCACTACCAGCCAATCCCCTGTCTCAATACTGTTGATAGTCATTTCAGCAATAGCACCCTCAGGACCTTTAAATGGCTCCTCTTCCATTTCATCTACCAAATCTTCCATTTCTTCGACCGAGTCTCCCGCTTCTCCCAACTAGTCTTCCATCTCTTTCATCAACATGGCAAATGGACGGCTCTTCCTGGCCCTTGAAGTAGTCTGCTGCTCCTCTGAACAGTCTCTTATACAAAGAGTTGCTGTGGAAAAGCATTGGCAATCCAATGGTTCACTGCAAAAGCATGATAGCTGTCTGTGGCAGATGCAATTTTGATATTGGATATTCTGGTTGATGGAACCTGTTTGAGGTGTTGTGTAACAAGTGTGTCATATGTCTCCAACTCAGCTTCATACTTGGGTTCTTCTTGAGAAAGTCACTATGGAGGTTCAGCATTGAGTCTGATAAAATCATCCTTTGATGTTTCATCTTGTTCCTGGTGATGGTGTCTGTTTTATCAGTTGTCATGCGAGATGAGTTTACAATGAACTCCTTAACAGTCTGGCTGATGCGTTGGAGATATGTTGCCTTCTTACGTGTCGTCTGTTTTTCTTGTCTCATTAACTTGTAGCTAACACCAAACTGGCAAAGCCTGTGAAGAAGCCAATACTTCGTTAGAAATTTGCCTGATACTGCCAGTTGTCTGTGACCTGATTTTTCAAAGGCTCGTCTCTGTGCCACAGAAGTTGTATTATCTCTTCTCAGTTCTCGGCAGAGAACATTATGGAAAAGAAGAGACCTCCTAATGTTGGGGTTCTGAAGTTGGCTTTCCATTATCATCCTCTCTGTTTCTGTTTGTGGAGAATCTACACTCGTTTTATCTTTTATCATTTTTTTTCGCCATTCCTGCTTTCTTAGTTTGTGTTGCTCTTTTGTTAATTTCTTAACCTTTTCTTTCAATGCTTCTATCTCCCTTGAATGTCTTTTCCTGTTTTTTCTCCTCTCCCTCTCAGCTGCAAGGGCATGCCTGCTTGAAGTAGGCTCCTCAACAGTCTGGTCCAGAGGACTTTCTGGTGGGGTGTCTATTTCATTTAGCTGTCTATTCTGCATAGCTCTGGACCTTTTCTTTGCTTTCCTCCAATACTTTCTGCGGTGCCTCTTTGCTCTTTGTCCTAATTCTCCTACTTGTTTTATTTTTTTGTTTTGGACCCTGTCCTTCCATCTCTGTCTCTCTTTCTTTCTGAGTCACTGTTAATTCTTTCTCTGCTTTTTCTCTGCTACTCTGTTTCTTTTTCTTTGCTCCTCCACTGAGTGTTTCTGTCTAGCCACGTCTGCCTACAGTACAGATAAAAACAATAATTTTTAAAGTTATTATTTGGCATTTAGGTATATTAAGATATGTTAAGTCAATCAACATGTATACATAGATTATATAATCATGTTATGTAGTTGTTCTACATTACTTAATAAGTATTTGGGAGCACTTTTCCACTCCGTCAGCTTACATGTCAACACCGTCAAACAAAATATCTGACAGAGTTGACGTCTGACAGAGTTGACAAAACAACATGTTTTTTCAACTTAATCATGTCTAGTAAATGGTAGCCATTTTGATTTTCCTCAGTTTCCAGCTGCCACTAAACTAAACCAAAATACCAACTTAGATTTCAAAATTCTTGATTCAAATCATCCCTTCTTTGAAGACAGTGTTGACACATAAAAGGTGTGACCACAGGGATTTCAACTTATTTGCTGAATATTTTAAAAAAATGTAAAACTTACAAGACCATGTTTTGGATTGCTGTATCCATCAACAGGAAGAAGTCAAAGGGGGTCCTCAGGGTTAAAGCTGACCAAAATATGCTTGATTTATTTTTAATTTGAAAAATATCTGACGGAGTTGACATGAATTGATGACAGATTTTGAAAGGTGTGTTAATGTACAAAATAATGAAAATGTTAATTTTAAGTATGTTGTGATATTTTATTAAGCCTTGTAATTAACTTCATATTCATATTTGTGCATTTTAAAACCCTTTTTTGGCAATTTGGTACTGTGACCTCTACGGAGGACGTGTTCATTTGCATGGGCTTTCATAGTACAGTGCCAGTATTTTGTAAAATCACTATAAAATAGTATAAATATATAAAAAACTAAGGGTCTACACATACATAAGTCTTTCATATCCAACTTTTAAAGCCTTTTTAAAACAAATGATGTATTGTTTTTTAAGGCAAAATGCAACATTTTGATGGGGGACATGTTTTGTCCCTTATTTCAAGAATCAGTGACATACAGTACATACACACGCAGTACATATACATACATACATACTGTACATACATACATTCACACATACAGTACATATACATTCACATACATACTGTACATACATACATACACATACATACTGTACACACATACAGTACATATACATACATACATACACATACTGTACACACATACACACATACATTCTTACATACATATACACACATACAGTACATATACATACACACTTACACACATACAGTGAGGAAAATAAGTAGTTGAACACCCTGCTATTTTTCAAGTTCTCCCACTTAGAAACCATGGAGGGGTCTGAAATTGTCATCGTAGGTGCATGT
Organism: Etheostoma perlongum; assembly: GCA_026937815.1. NCBI lineage: Eukaryota > Metazoa > Chordata > Actinopteri > Perciformes > Percidae > Etheostoma > Etheostoma perlongum. The sequence goes on from CM049381.1 coordinate 9,032,609, forward strand.
CCACTGTGAGAGACATAATCTAAATTTTTTTTTCCAGAAATCATAATGTATGATTTTTTAACTTTTTATTTGTAGGATACAGCTGCAAATAAGTATTTGAACACCTGTCTATCAGCTACAATTCTGACCCTCAAAGACCTGTTAGTCTGCCTTCAAAATGTCCACCTCCGCTCCATTTATTATCCTAAATCCTAAAATTATCCAGAGGAGTCATGGGAGAAAGTCATGTGGTCAGATGAGACCAAAATAGAACCTTTTGGTCATAATTCCACTAACCGTGTTTGGAGGAAGAAGAATGAGTACCATGACAAGAACACCATCCCTACTGTGAAGCATGGGGGTGGTAGCATCATGCTTTGGGGGTGTTTTTCTGCACATGGGACAGGGCGACTGCCCTGTATTAAGGAGAGGATGACTGGGGCCATGTATTGCGAGATTTTGGGGAACAACCTCCTTCCCACAGTTAGAGCATTGAAGATGGGTCGAGGCTGGGTCACCCACACATGACAATGACCCGAAGCACACAGCCAGGATAACCAAAGAGTGGCTCTGTAAGAAGCATATCAAGGTTCTGGCGTGGCCTAGCCAGTCTCCAGACCTAAACCCAATAGAGAATCTTTGGAGGGAGCTCAAACTCCGTGTTTCTCAGCAACCGCCCAGAAACCTGACTGATCTAGAGAAGATCTGTGAGTGGGCCAAAATCCATTCTGCAGTGTGTGCAAACCTGGTGAAAAACTACAGGAAACGTTTGACTTCTGTAATTGCAAACAAAGGCTACTGTACCAAATATTAACATTGATTTTCTCAGGTGTTCAAATACTTATTTTCAGAGGTATCATACATAGTTAAAAAATCATACATAGTGATTTCTGGATTTTCTTTTTTAGATTAAGTCTCTCAAAGTGGACATGCACCTACGATGATAATTTCAGACCCCTCCAGAACTTGCAAAATAGCAGGGTGTTCAAATACTTATTTTCCCAACTATTCTTACATACATACATACCGTACATACACATACATTATTCAGCAGAGGCAGGGATATGCAGACCAGAAAGGTGGAAATCCCACACATCCCATAACGATTCAACATCAAGAAGGATACAAGAGGCTGTATGGTTAGTGCCGGAAGTTCAAAATGTAGAGGGATGCAGACTGATGTCATGAGATGGCGTATGTCTGGCACGCCAATCCGTACACCATTACTGGGTGTTATCAAGACGCATGCTCACTTTTTAGCGTATATATATCAACACCGTTTGGCCTCCATTAACTTACATTACGTTGTTACGTAGCACCAGGAATTTAATGTTGTTTAGTATGTTGTCTGTATGTTTCATTGGTAGTAGACACACAGCAGCGCTGTTCGCATGAAATAGATTCCTCTGTTCAATTTTAGCCGTAGCGGTATTCCAAAATTCAAAAAGGATACATGAAACATGCAAGGACAGGATGTAGGATTACGAGACATATGTAATCCCTTTGTCACTCCCCAATGTGAGTCGAGTGAAGATGTGAGTTGCGCATGCGTCACTTTGCGACAAGACCAGAGACTTCTGTAATGTCTGAAGTATCCTCCGAGATGCTAACAAGAGAACTCTGTAATGTCAACACAGTAAAAATGAACCTAATTAATGTAGTTGCTTCACTGCTGGCTACAAGTTAGCATCAAACACAACAAAGGCTGTCAGTTGAATGGTGTTTTGAGCTAACGTTAGCAATCAAACAATCATAGATAGCTACAACGTTTTTGAAATGATTCTCATCTCAGGGCTGCCAACTCTCACGCATTGGCGGAGACACACGCATTTGACTGGTTGCACCCGCTCACACGCCACACCCCCCGATTTCTCACGCTGAAGTGTCACCGGTCGGTCAAATTTCTGAAAGAAGAGTTTATCTATAGATTAGGGTGACCAGACATCCCCGGCGGTTTCCAGGGACAGTCCCCGGTTTTGGTGACCTGTCCCCGGCTGGATCTGTCCCCTGAAATGTCCCCGGTTTTCACTGTGACTGACAGACCCGAAATTGGAATGAAAGAAAGAAAACATTGACCAAACCGATAGATAGAGCCAATAGTCGCACACCCTACACACGCAGCCTCAAGACAGCCAGAGCCAGCGCTGCTCAGAGCTCAGATGTTTTAGAAAGCCGTATTTTACCGTGCTAAAATTACTGATTAATTACATTGAATCTAGTGGGTTTAGCAAACGCAATTTCACAGACTTTTTTTTTTCGTTTAAAAAAAGGATCTCAATCTTTAACAGAAAGGTCAACCTCCTTAGAAATCCTTTCCATAATGTTGTTAGACACTTAGAATATTAATCGGAGTCTGTCAGAAGCAAAACGAGCACTTTTATGAACGTACATACAAACTGGACAATTATCCCATTAATTTAAATTGTAGCTTGTTTCTCTGCTGCCGACTGCAGCAATCTTGTTTAATACTGCATCAATGTCAAAGAAAAATATTTCCTCAATAGTTTTTATTGTATCTGATACTCAATGAGCTGTTGCAGAAATAAGCCTGACGCAATAAAGCAAAAGCTGTCAGATAAATGTAGTTCAGTATACATTACAACATTCCCCTCTGAGGGGTGTGAAGTATGAAGTAGCAGCAGGGGTGAGTCTAGGATCAGACCTTTAGGGAGGCTCAGCCCCTAATGAGAATGGGGCCTACATGAAATGTTATCATGTTTACATTATGCATAAATATCTGCACACCCATTACTCTGTGTGAAATATCTCACAAAATCTTCACTTAACACATGCATCAGTACAACAAGCGGTTCCCGAGTAATCAAACAAATCTTTTACATGGTCTCCAAAATTATAATGTATTCTCATGTGAACTATTTATGTCAGCACAGACAATTTTGTAAATTGCTTAGCCAGTGTATCCCACCATAATGGTTATTATATTGCCAGATTCCAGACAATCCCACTTACTTATATATCCCACTTACAAATATGAAAATATATTTCTACTGGTATGCTTCCTAGTGACATGCAAAAATATGAAGAAAAAACAATTCTACCTGTGTGTGCATGGTTAAAATTCTGAAGTGCAAACTAGTTCAGGCTACAGCACAAATATTTCCATCCATAGATAAGAACAATCAAGTCTAACCTCTGAATTTCTTTTCAAAGTGTACCAGATTGATAGCCTGGCTCTGCCCTCCTACGTACCTTTGCTCAATTTTCATTTTCCTTCAGCACACCGTCTGGGTTTGCGGTATATTTGCGGGTTTTCTCCGGCCAAATAATTTGCGGTCCAATCAGCAAACAAAGGGAGGGGCTGAGGAGGAGGGAGGGGCAAGCTAGTCTTGTTTTGTTTGAAAATACTTTCAACGTCAATAAGAAGTAATGACACCCAACATCACTTAAAGCACCTTTAAAATAGACAGGCCCATGGACCCCCATTGTGCCCCAGTGCAGTTCTAGGTCTTGTGATGCCCCTGGGGCTGTGTCCCCGTTTTAAGTTTTACAAAGATAAAAACATGACCTGTTTTGGAGGTATTTACGCTTCTGAGCTGAAAATGTCCCCGGATTTTGTCTGGAAATCTGGTCACCTTACTATAGATCTAACTGTTGAGCCACGTATGATCGACTAGTTGTGCTTTCAGAGACTGTGAGGGGGTTCAAGAGCGCTCCCTGTCTGTGGAATTTTCGAATTGTCGCAAACTGAAAACCTTTTTCACGATGACATGCACAGCAGACTATATTACAACTCTCCAAATCTCGGACAACAGAGATGGGAGGAGTTATATTTAGAATATATTTAGAACAAAGTTGTAAACATGAGCAGAAATCTGATGAAACACATCTGACCTATACTATACTATATATGCGATACTGCAACGTTGGGCCACTATTGTGCTTCTCTAACCTCGGTGCATCTCTAAATATAACTGTAAATAATTCATTCAATGTTTCATAAAATAAACAAATAATCTTTATTTCCCAAAAAAGTAAATACAGTAAGTGGGGCACAGAGGATAAGGGCCAAACATTACTGAGCCTTGGCACAAAGGTTAAAGTATTAGAATGTATGTAAATCAGTGGTTCTCATTCTTTAGAATTTCAGTGGTCTTAGTTGATAGCTCAACATTAATTTAACTTTGGGTCCCTGGTCCCTACACCAGGGACCCCTGGACCTGTTCAGCACAGACCCAAATCTTCTCAGCTGTTGCTGACATATGCTACTGTCTCTTTATGGGGCTCATTATGTTTGGCACATTATCTGGGTCAGTTCTTTTATCATAAGAAGGTAATACAATGTGTAATCAAGTGATGACTGATTAACATTAATTTAAATGCTAAATGCCCTAATACCTGTTGATACTACAACAATGCAAAGGCTCTTAACCCTACAGTTTGCATATAACATGTACAACTTCATTTCTCCATTTTTTTGCACAAAACTCTCCAGAAAGTGCCATTTAATGGTTTATTTTTCCAAAACAATTCCTGGGGGGGGGCATACCCCCAGAACCCCTTAGGGAGAGCCCCCCATCCCCCCCACATATAACAAATCCCAATTTAAACCCTGAAGGATAATGATGCTGAAAGAGCCAAAGAAATTGCTTTGTATGCGGCATAATATGGGTTGGCCCCACCGAATCTCACTCCAAGGTTTTTGGTAAAGTTGGCAGCTCTGCATCTTCTGTTATTGTTTGTAATAAGGAAACTTTATTGTTAATGGATTTCACAGTGTGACGCGTTATGCCTTAACCCTTCTGTTGTCTTCCTGTCAAACATGAAAAAAATAATTGGTGACGTTTTTCAACATTATCGCTTTTCTCCTCACTTGTCACTTTTTCAATGTTTTTTGATATTTTTCATGTTGACATTTTCAGCACTTATTTCAACGGCCTATTTTTTGTGAGAAAATAATTAACTGAATACGGGTCAATTTGACCCGAGGACAACATGAGGGTTAAACCGTTTAAATCTGAGCATGCACTACTCAAATCTTCACTTTCCTCTCATCGGGGAGTGACACCCTTTACATCGCAGGGACAGGATGTAGGATTACGAGACATATTTAGCTGCTCTTATGTTATCCCTTTACATAACTAACCCATACAGCCTCTATTTTCTTTCCTAGTCTTTGTTATTTGGAGGCCCTGTGCCTGTTCCAGATAAATCCCTCCGAGCATCTTTCACTCCACACTTCCTACAGAGACCACGAATCAAAAGCTACTCCTTGTCAGTTTGTTTGTTGGCCTCTGTCTGTCTCTCCCCCGATGGAAACTCTCTGCTCTAAATACATAAAACCAGAAGGCAGAAGAGAAAAGGAAAACTGACAAAAAAGGGGGAGAAGATGAAAGAGCATCAGGTGAGAGAGAAGAGAGGGGAGGAGAGCGAGGAAATAAAGACTTTCTGGGTTTCATTTGGAGAAATGCTGAAGCCTGAAAACTGATTGGATGTTTCCGACAATACATTTTTACTCAAACACCTCCAATCTGACAACATTGACTCTTAAAGTGCAACAATTAAAGGTGAAAAGCCCAAAAAATACCTTTAAAGAAAGAAAGAAATGCTATGCAGCTTCCCCATCAGTGTTAACCCTTGTTGTAGGACCGGGCTAATGGACCAGAGTCTGGTAGGACTGGGCTAACGGACCAGAGTCGGTAGGACCGGATTAGCAGAACAGAGTCTAGTCGGTAGGACTGGGCTAATGGACCATGGTCGGTTCCCACACATGCAAACCACAACCAGCTACAGCTTTCTCTCTGTGGGCCTCTCTCTCTCTCTCTCTCACCTGTCAGGTAAATACAGTAGTGTAATATCTTCCTCTGATGTAGAAGTAGCCTACACTGTCAGTCAGCAGTAGGCTATACAGTGGGGGTGCATATGAAGTGGTTTGGGGTCCTTCTGTGAGTCATTCTGGGGTAAAACTACCATCAGTACCCTTGATAGTACCAGGGGCCAAGCCATGGCCCCGGGTCCTGCACGAGTTTAGTAATCACTAGGGGGGATGGGGGGGATAGAGAAAGAGGGAATGAGCCTATTGGCTGTTTTTCTAAACAGTACTGACCAAAAACAAAGGCTCTTATGAACGTAAGCCTGGGCCATGGCCCCCGAGGTCTGTGTGTGTGTGTGTGTGTCTGTGTGAGTGTCTCTCTCTTTGTGTGTTTGTGTGTCTGTGCAAGTGTCTCTCTCTGTGTATGTGTGTCTGTGTGTGTGTCTCTCTTTGTGTGTATGTGTGTGTGTGTGTCTGTGGGTGTCTCTCTCTCTGTGTATGTGTGTCTGTGTGTGTGTCTTTCTCTGTGTGTGTGTGGTTGTGGGTCTCTCTGTGTGTATGTGTGTGGGTCTCTCTGTGTGTATGTGTGTGACTCTCTTTGTGTATATGTGTGTATGTGTGTCTGTGTATATGTGTGTATGTGTGTCTGTGTCTCTCTCTCTGTGTGTCTGTGTGTGTGTGTGTGTGTGTATTTGCTTCCTGTTGCTTCCACTTCATCTGCTAATGACCAAGTCATGCCGGAGCTGTAGATCGCTAATTCAGCCTTCCTTCCTTGGCCAGATCTGAAGCCTGATATCTGGGACTCGCTGGTCATTCTCTTCCTGACAGATCATTGCAGTTATGTAATTTATCTGAGATCTGGAGATACGTGTTGTTGTTCAGCTTTTCTGTGCACGTAAAAACCATCGACACAACAAGGAAATAGAAAAGAAAGATTGGTTCTGTGCATTGAGATGAAGTTAAACTAGTGTCTGTCTTGGAGGTGAGACATCAAAAAACTCTAAAAAAAGCAACTTAACCCTTATGTTTAATTGGTCAAATGCACTTGTTTTCCCATATCTATGTTCTTTTTAACTACTACTTGTAAATACCTAAATACAAATCTCTACTTTCATTAATTTTGGGGTGTCTTATTCAATTTTTATAGCATTTGAAATTTTTTTGTGGTTTTAAAATAGTATTGAGTAAAAGTTGACATATCCCGGTCTGTTTATCAAAATCCATTCCTTTAATTTTAGTGTAAAAGTTTCTGCTTTTCTAACTCAAACATTAGGTATAATTTCCTATAAATGAGGTTTGACGATAAATTCCAAAAATAACAGTAAAACTAAAGTTAATAAGTCAGTGTTACGTTGTGTTGAAAATGTCAAAAAAAAGTGTCAAATGTGTTGAAAAACGAGTCAAAACGTAAGAAAAAGTTAAAAACATTGATAAGAAGCATCAACAAAAATGTTGATTTTCAATTTTCCTGGGAAGAAAACACAAGGGTTAATACTAGCTTCCATCCACTTGTCAATCAAATTATCTCTTTTGTGATCAAATTGATTTGAGACATTTAAGGTGTTTCCATTCATTTTCGCACAGAATCGCACAACATTCAAGCAACGTTTTTCTAGCCCTCGAGTTGTGTTCCCGTCAAAATTGAAAATCAACACTTTTGACACTTTTTTTTTTTACACAACACTAACTTATTAACTTTAGTTTTACAGTTATTTTTTGAATTTATGGTCAATAAACCTAATTTATAGGAAATTATAGTTAGAAAAGCAGAAATCAGGACTTATTTAGACTAAAATTAAAGGAAAGTATGTTGATGGATAATCACAGACTGGAATATGTCAACTTTTCCTCAATACTATTTGGAAAACACTTCAATTTGTTTTTCAAATGCTATAAAATTGAATAAGACACCCCAAAATTAATAAAAGTAGAGATTTGTACTTGCCAAAGAGCGTTGTGTGGAATCCATCATGTTATTTTGGATAATTAAAAAGAACATTGATAGAGGAAAACGGGTCAATTTGACCCGAGGACAACATGAAGGTTTAGACAAAAGACCAACAAATGATCAATATTGGACAATATCAATATTGGAAGTTGTAATAGTGCTTATGTACCAGCTGATAGCGAGATATCAAACTATAATAAAAAAAAGACGACGCTATCAACACATTGCTATGACTATGCAAATGCAAGTTGTCTTTTATTGTCCCTCCGGCACCGCTGCAAGACTCTTTTTTTGAGACACATCTCGCTGTTTGGGCGTCTTCCATTGACTCTGCTTGTCCTAACCTTTGTCGGACATTTTCTTCACGAGTTCCTGAAAAATTAAGTCTCTCGTCTCCTCGTCTGTCCACTTCCATCTGTCTTTGTTGACCCCCCCCCCCCCCCATTTGTGCAGACAGAGAGGAATACTGGGCGGAAATCAAGTTAAAGAAGAATAAGATGTAAGATGTAGATGTTATGACCATAGTCTCATACATAAACTGGAATGTGGTAATAACATATACATCTTACAACTTATTCCTTGTTACATAATGTTCTTGTTCAGTCTAGTTCACTATTTTGGACTGTCTTTACTTTTGACTTTTTGACTTCTTGTGTTCTCGGATTTGGCTGATTCCCAGTGCTCCCTGTGACTTTTCTTTGAACTGTTTTTTTCCCTTGTGGATTGCTTCTGTTGTTTTTTCAATAATTGATCCTGTGTTCGGCCGCCAACCTGCGATTTGGTCCTCCTTCCCCTGCTACCCACAACAGAATGATCTGACCAAGATTACGGACCAAGCAGGTTATGTATTTGAGCCGGTAGAGACCAGGGTGGGCCCAGCGGACGCCGGAGAACGGCGGAAGATACTCAGCCAGCTGGAATATGGCCTCGGCCAGTTTCTAGCGGAGCTGGGCAGGACCACTGACGCGAGGCGCCAACTGGTCATCTGTTTGCTCATGCGGAACACCTGGGCAGGCCAGCCCTGGACCCTGAAGGCGCCAGGTGTGGCTGCGATGGCCAGGGAGGTCTACTAGCTGAAGGCGAGCCTGCAGGCCTCCCTGATCCCCACCAGCGAGCCGTCGCCCCGGACCCCCAGCCGGCGCCTCGGATCCCAACCGGCCCCCCCAGACCCGGACCGGCCGACCGGACTCTCAGACCGACCGACCAGCCCCCACGACTTTGACCAGATGCCCAGCACCTCTGACCCCCAGCACCGACCCCCAATTCATTATTTATTCGGCAAATAACATTTCCATCTGCATTGCATAAGCTGAATATCGATCAATATAAAATCAGATGAATGTATTTCATTCAAGTTGATGTTCATGAAATTCCATCGAATTTAACTGTTTCCATGAGGCATTTTTCATTCAATATCACTTAATTCGGATAAAAACATGTGGATGGAAACATCTCATCAGTGAAATGGACAGCTTGGATATGATGGACAACTTGGATATGATGTGCAGAAAGAGCCGCGTGCTCCTTCGATGGTTGCTCTGTTTCCTGCCTTCACTGGGACTCTTTGTAAATAGTTAATCAGAGAAAACTCTGGTTTCTCTGACACGCTCATTTAATTTCGCTCTCTTCAGAGAGCCGAGATGTAACCCTCGCTGCAAGCGTTTTGTTCAACTCTCCCACACAGTTTTTACGGCTGATTCCCTGCAAGTCTTTGCATAACCGGAGGTTAAAAAGCAGAGAGTAGAAGAAGAGTGACATAATGTGATGTCAGTGTGGCGGGCAGCAGGTCCTGGCCCCAGGCGACGGCACACTGTGCCCGCCCACGAGCAATTGGATTATCTCAGGGTTCATTTTTAACATTTGAGATTGATACACACACACACACACACACGCGATTTCTTTGTGTGACGGTGGTGGCTGGCGGAAAGTCAAGCTGCTGATTTTCCTGTGGTGAGTCACAGTTAAGCTCTGATCTGATTGGACAAAACATCAGGACATATACATTGATGCACAAAGAAGGAAAGGTGTGTGTGTGTGTGTATAATTATATAATCCTCACTGAAATGTTCATGCGTGTCTTCACAAATGTGTCTCTGTCTCACACACACACACGCTTAACTTTCCTGCTGCACTTTAAATTTCCACATGATTTAAGGCGACAGCAAAAACTAGGTTGTTGCATGGTATCTATTTTAAAGAAAAAGTTAAGGAGAAAACACAAGACATTCCCCAGGAAACAGGTGTTCGTGTCCTGAAGAAGTTAAGGAGAAAACAGGATTTTACTGCCTTTTTTTAGATTGTTGCAGCCCAAAATGCCTGATGTTGTGGAAGCTTTTGTAAAAAATTGCATGTTTGTTGCTATGAAGTTGCAGGAAACGGGGAAAGTATTTTTTTTGTATAGTTCTTCAACCCTGGCCAGAAATATGAAAACTCTGCGTGTGTGAAAGGTGGCCACTCAGCCAAATTCTGCATGGATTGTTGGGTAATTTCCTGTATTTAGATTTTGTAAATCTTTTGACACATTGGCCGGGTCAACATTTGCGAGGGGCCCGGATTTGGCCCCCGGGCCTTGAGTTGGACACATGCATTAAACCCACAGAGGCAAGAACTGTCAAGAAGACCCACTTAGGACAGACAAGGAGTCATAAACAGGAAAGGGGGCTAAATAATTCACCAAATTTAACCCCAAGTTCAACCAAAAAAATCATAGTTTGCACTTTCTGACTGTCTTCCATCAGAGTGCAGTTTGTCTTTCATAACATACAGGAAGAAAACCATTAACCCTCATGTTGTCCTCGGGTCAAATTAACCCATTTTCCTTTAACAATGTTATGTTGTCTTCGCTACAGTGTAGTAACTGCAGCTATTCAGCTTGCCCCCCTCTTGCCCCCCTCTTGTCCGTCTGGTGCAGATGACCCAGGGTCCGAAGACGTCCAAACCCACGTATGTAAAGGGAGGGCAGGTCTTAAGGCGTTCTGGAGGTAAGTCTGCCATGCGTTGTTGCTGGAATTTACCTCTAAGCCTAGGGCAGGTTACACATTTGTGTAGGACCGAATTGATAATCCTTTTCCCGCCCAAGAGCCAAAGTCCTGCTGCCCGGACAGCACCTTCCGTCAGATGACGACCTTGATGTTTGACCTCAGTGTGGTGGTGTCTGACGAGTAGCAAGGAAACATGGTTGTCTTTGGGGAGGATGACCGGGTTCTTCTCTCCCAATGTCCAGGTTAGCATTCTTCAGCCGGCCTCCAAGGCAGATAAGATCGTTCTGCAACATTGGGCTAAGCGGATAAAGGCTGCTGTCCAAAGGGACTGGCGTAGATGTCTCCAAAGCTTCAAATTCTTTTTTGAATGCTTCCTTCTGAACAGCTCTGATGATGACCTCCTTAGCTTGGCTTAGTTCATCTGGAGTGCGAGACAGATCACACTTGTGCCATCCCTTACATTTGTCATTCCAGTTGGATGGTTTTTGACACCTTGCGATATGTATTAGGAGTGCAATGGCTCGAACAAGGGTCTTGAAGCTGGAGAACCTTTGAAAGCGTTCCGAGCTAAGTCCTTTCTCTTTGAGCTGTGTGACATAGCTCCTTACTTCTGGATGGATCTCTACGTCTATATCTGGTTTGATGAGACTGAATGACTTGACTGGTTCATTAGAAGTTTTGTAGAGGAAGTTGGGCCCTGTTAACCACGTTGTTTCCAGCAGACGTGAAGCAGGAACAGACCGTGATGCATGGTCAGCAGGATTTTCCTCTGTGGGCACGTAGTGCCATTGTTCAGGTCTTGTAGATTGGCGAATACGCTGAACTCTATTATGCACATAGACGTAGAAGCGTTTGCTCTCGTTGTAGATATAGCCGAGAACAACCTTGCTGTCACTGTAGAACTTGGTTGAATCCAGCTTAACATCCAGTTCATCATGAATTAACTCTGCCATTTCCACGGCCAAGACGGCCGCACATAGCTCAATTCTTGGGATGGTTGGTTCAGACTGCGGTGCCAGTTTTGACTTTCCCATAACAAACCCAATTTGAATTTGTTTGTCTTCTTGTATGATCTTCAAGTATGCCACAGCCTTGGTATGTGAAGGAGCTTGAGGTCCTGGAGTGAGTCTCTCCAGACCTCCCACTTTCTCAATTTGTCTGCAGGTAGAGGTGTATCCCATTCAGAAAGCTCGACCGTGAGTTCCCTGAGAAGGGCTCTTCCTTGGATAGTGACCGGGGCCACGAACCCAAAGGGGTCAAAAACACTGTTTACTGTGGAGAGGACTCCACGGCGAGTAAACGGCTTCATATCAGTTGAAACAGAGAAGGAGAACGTGTCCCATGTTATCTCCCATAGGAGACCCAGACTCCGTTGAGTGTGTGTAGCTTCTCCGCTGAGGTCTATGACTTTTATGCCCCCTGTACAGTCTTCTGGTGGGAAGGCTTACAGGACTTCTTTACTGTTTGACGCAAACTTGTGAAGACGGAGGTTAGACTCTGCAAGTGAAGTCTGGGTTCTGCGTAGTAGGTTGATGGCTTCCGCATCTGTTGGCATAGAACAAAGGCCATCGTCGACGTAGAAGTGCCGCTTAACAAAGTTGACTGTGTCTTCCCCATGTTCTTGGGAACCTTCTCTGATAGCTCTTCTAAGCCCATAAATGGCTATGGCAGGAGACGGGCTGTTGCCAAAAACATGAACCTTCATTCTGAAGTCTATGACGTCTTTGGTCACATCATTGTCCCTATACCACAGAAATCTGAGGTAGTTCCTGTGATCTTCTCGTACCACAAAGCAGTGAAACATCTGCTGTATGTCCGCTAGGACAGCCACCTTTTCCATCCGAAACCGCAACAGAACTCCCAGAAGTGAGTTGTTTAGGTCTGGACCTGTGAGGAGCACGTCATTGAGCGAAACCCCTGAATGTTTGAGTAAAACACCACCCTTATTTGCCCTGGCTTTTGTGGATGGAACACCCCAAAGGTTGGCAGGTACCAACATTCTTCGTCTTTTTCCAGCGGTGGTGCAACCTCGGCGTGGTCGTTCTCCAACATTTTTCCCATGAAGGCTACAAACTGTTGTTGCGTATCTGGCTTCCTACTCAGGCTTCGTTGGAGTGATGCAAAGCGCTGCACTGCTTGTTCCCGGTTGTTAGGTAAGTATCGTCTTGGTTGTCGGTATGGGAGTGGAGCTACCCAACTTTGTGACTCATCCCTGAAGACTTCCTCGTCCATAAGCTTTAAGAACACCTCGTCTTCAAATGAGGATGCCAACCTATTGTCGTTTTCTGTGTGATTGAAAACAGTTTGTCCCAACATCTCTCCTGTAACCTTGCTAGAGATGTGTCTTGCCTCCCTGCTGCAAGGAACCATTTCTTTGGCTTGTAGGAAACTGGTGCAAGGTCTAAGTAGTGATGGGCGGCCATTGTCAAGCACAGCTGTCTTGAAGGTACTGACTGTAGGCTTCTACGACTAGTACCGGGCAAATGGGGCATGGTGTGGACCATTGATTTGTTAACGTACCTTGTGAACTCTAATGATGTCTCTGCCAAGCAACAGGAGAATCTCTGCTGCATGGTCAACTTCTGCAATGTGTTCCGCTACCTTGTGAAGGTGAGGGTGACATAGAGCTGCGTTTGGCGTTGGGATTTCTGACCGATTGTCGAGAATGTCATTGCACTCAATGAGGGGTGGGAGAGGGATTGAGACCCTGCCTTCAAGTGACTCCACCACAAACTCTTCAGCCCTACGTCCAGATGTTTCCACTGTGCCGGAACACGTCCTCAAAAGGTAGGAATATGGTTCGCGCTTGACATCGAAAAGGTTAAAGAAAGTAGACCTTGCTAACGATCGATTACTTTGGTCGTCCAATATGGCGTAGGCCTTGATGACATTGTCTGGTTGACGTTTGTGATATACCTTCACTAAGCAAATCTTCGAACATGACCTGCTGACTTGTCCTGCTCCACAAACTTTGGTACAATTCGCGTTGATGACGGCTTTGGTGTCACTGCTCTCTTCTCCCTCCCCGCCATTGTGTGGTGAGGTTGAAGGAGCCCTGTCTTGAGGTGCAGGACCCGGATGCATAGCAGCGTCGTGGTAAGTGCTATCACACTCTGTACACTTAACCGTAACTGGACAGTCCTTCGCCAAGTGAGTAGTTGAACCACAGCATTTGAAGCAGATTCCTTTTGCCTTGAGAAAGGTTTTTCTTTCTTCTAGGTTTTTAGCTCTGAAGGCCTTGCATCGCCTGAGTGGGTGAGGTTTACCATGTATTGGACAGGTTTTGTTTGGTTCACTGGTACCTTTTAGATTGTTTGGGTGTGTTGAGACGATATTTGTCTTGTGAACTAAAATAGGGGTTTGGTTGCTTTCAAAGGAGGGCCTTTCAGGCTTTGCGGGTAAGCCACTAGTACCTTGAAGAGCAAAACTAGGGTCATTCCTTTCCCGTGCCTCATAGTGTATAAAACTTGCAAAGAACTCGAATGGAGGAAATTGTCCATTATTTTCATCTTTGTGGTTTAAACCGGCAGATTTTCGTGAAGACCATAAGGCAGTTTTGCCACTATGGGTTCGATCCCTCTTGCAGTGTCCAGGTAAGACAGGCCTGGGAGGAAGCCGTCCTCCTTGGCTCCCTGCACTTCCATTAACAGGTCGGCTAGTTCACGTAGCTTTGTGTGTTCTTTTCCTGAATGTCTTGGGAAATGATCTAGCTCGTTGAAAAGTGACCTTTCGATAACTTCAGGTGCTGCGTAACATTCCTGGAGACGTTCCCAAGCCTTTCTGAGTGCTACGGCAGGATTTGTCACGTGCACTGAACGGAGACGTTTGACTTGGTCGCTGGATTCCCTACCGAGCCATTTAGTCATTAAGTCTAGCTCCTCCGTAGCTGTGAGGCCTAGCCCTTGAGTGGCGTTTATGTATGATGAATGCCAAGCTCGATAGTTTTCTGGTTATCATCAAATTGATACAAACTTGAACTCACCAGGTCGCAACGAGCTAAGTACTGTGCCAAATGTTCAGCTACGGGTGCTCCATGGTTAGCTGCTGCCTTGTAGTGTGGAAGGAAAGTCCGAGCAGGGTTGTTTGAGTAAGTGTTACGCATGTTTGTGTTTGCCTGATGGTCGGTCCCTTTTCATGGGACCTGACTTTCCACTTTAACAGTTGAAGGCATTTGCACATTTACCGAGCCATAGTTTGCTAATGCGGGGTTAGCAGTGTTATTAGCATATGACTGTTCTTTGGGACGAACAGGCGGCTGCCATGCTAGAAGGGAAGGATTGTAAGAATATTGAATGGTTTAATTTGCGGGGAGTGGAGATACTAGGGAGCCAGCGTTCATGCCTGCTTGCCTCAGGGAGTTGGTACGTGGATAGGTTTCACCTGAGTGGAGGTCGTATTGAGACTGGACATATTCGCTCCAGTTTGTCTTTTTCTGATGGGCCTGCCTCATCTAATAAAACAAAGTTGTCCATTGCATCTTCCCACGAAGCAGCTTCAGCTTCGGCAGCTGCTGCCTCACGATAACTAGCAAGCGCTTCTAGCTCAGCATCCTGTCTTGCCTTATCCAACTGCAATTCAAACTCAATAGCTGCTTTCTCTTTGTGATATTCTGCTTCTTTCTACCTTTTCTTTTTGTAGTTTAGCCTCCTTTGCAGCCCTTTCCATCTTAGCTCTTGCTTCTTGGTCTGCAAATGTAGCGCGTGCTTTAGCTGCCTCTGCTTTAGCACGAACACGTGTTAATGAGCTAGCTGATGAAATTGAAGATTGTGAACTTCTTTTACTAGCCACTGAATCCCTGTCGCTTAATTTACCGTCCATCTTACCACGATGTACAACGCCGGCCTTCTTTGTCTTTTCACTATGTTGTCTTCGCTACAGTGTAGTAACTGCAGCTATTCAACTAGCAAAACTCTTGCTGAAAATGACGAGTTGAGTCGTAGTAAGCTTCTTTAGCTGTTTACTGTGGCTCTTTAAATAATGTCACAGACAGAAGAGTGAAAACTGTAACAAAACACAAGATACAAACTGTTTAGTCCTACGAAAATATATGTAAATAAAACGTTTTTAATTACAGTCATAAAATGCCTTTTTGCTGTAAATATGCATTTTAACATTTACATTATAGTTAAAGCAATAAATGTATCAACTTACGACATTGCCTCTGCAGCATTTACCATGTGGATTGCAATGGATGATGAAAGCATGTTAGCTGATTCTGCCATCTTTCTCTAACCACTAACAGGAAACTAACCCCTGGAACTCCTTAAGCATAAAAGCATTTCAAAATAAAAGCTTGTACAAAATAAAAGTCTATACAACATAATACCTAATGCCTAATAGGCAACACAAATGTTCTTTTTAATTACCCAAAATAACATGATTGATTCCACATAACACTCTTTGGCAAGTACACATCTCTACTTTCATTAGTTTTGGGGTGTCTTATTACATTTTATAGCATTTGAAAACAAATTAAAGTGGTTTTGACAACTTAAAGTTGACATATTCCAGTCTGTGATTATCCATCAACATAAGTTTACTTTAATTTCAATTAATTCCTAATTTCTGCTTTTCTAACTCAAACATTAGGTATAATTTCCTATAAATATGGTTTATTGACTATACATTCCAAAAATAACTGTAAAAGTAGTTAAGTTAGTTTTAAGTAGTGTTGAAAATCTAAAAAAACGTGAAACATTTAAAAAAAGCATTAATAAAAGTGTTGATTTTCAAATTTGACCCGAGGACATATAATATTCAGTAATAACATGGTAATAGTGGGGTAACAGTTTTGCATTTTGCACCACTGATTAATGTTATTACACAGAAACTACCAGACGTGTTTCCAGATAATATCTACACATCTGTTATTATAATATTACCGTGTGATTAAATAGAAACAGGCAGTTTTGCATTTTGCACCACTGACTCATGGTTATTACACAGAAACTACCTGTTTCCAGGTAAGAAGTCACCAGATTAAACATAATTTGTAAAGTATTACCTATAACATAAAGGGTGGATGAATTTCATTATTATCATGTTATTACAATATTAATAAAACTATACTACAACTACCCAGATATACATATGGTTATCATTGAACCATTCCTAGTTATTACCTTGGTAAGTACATGTTATATCTGTTTCCTTTTTATCACCTTATACCAGTAATAATTTCAGTGTTTTAGCGTCACTGTGTCCACGTTCGGACACCTATAGACGTTCTATCAAAATATCTGTTAAAATACAAATATAAATTATCCATTAATGTTTTCAGTTAATTTAATGGTGTAAAGTTAAAGTGGAATTTCTTACCTTTCTAACCGTTTATAATCTTATTTCTTTACTTTAGCTTTTACTTTACAAGAGCCGGCTAAGGTACGCTAACGCCGGTAAATTAGCCGTGCGCTAACCTTTGCCGTAACCGCTGTCTCAACCCCTCAAAGTCTTGGCCTTGTTCTCATTCTAAACGGTTATATGACGTTAAAGGAGACGACATGTAGCCTCTGATTGGCTAACAGCTAGCCAATGAAACCCTGGCTATCAGCATCCTTTACCCAGCTCATTAATGAGCTCAGGCAGCATGACGTCAGACTGACCAGCTGTTGTGATTGGTCTGATTTCTACTCTTATTTCTTTTCAGTGGCTAGAGCTGACAGACACATACACATACACACATGGACCTGACAGTTTGTACAAAATGCTAGTAAAAAAGTTTATTTGTGGCAGGGCACCTTTAAAATTAATTTCATTTCAATTCAATTACATTTTATTTATAGTATCAAATCCTAACATTTTGTGTGGCAGGGCACCTTTAACAGCACTGACGTCAAGCTGTAATGTTCCTGCCATCAATTGGTTTGATAAAATCTGTCGGCCGGGCGCGTTGCCACCTGGATACCTCCATTCCTCATAATTAGTTAATTAGCTTAGTGTGAAACATGGCGACTAACAAAGAGAAAAACAAACCTATTAGGGCAGGAAAGTAGAAAAGATTAACAATTACTGATGGTTTTCTTTCTGCAACTTGGAACTGAAATACAGATTTATACTGTTCTCCTCGCTCTCTCTGACGCTCTGTTTTCCTACACAGTCGCTGCGTTTTACCGCAGCAGTGACCAGGGTGTGTATGGGAAGGTGAATAACCGGCTTATGCCAGTTCTCCCCGTATACATGACTGGGAAAGAACTGTTGGAATTAATTAGCCTTGTGTTGTCCTCCCTGGTCAAAAAGATTAACACTTATTTATTTTTTACCCTTTTTTGGACATTTGACATTTTCAACACATTATTTTATTATTTTTTTTTCACTACCACCACCTTACTACCACTAGTTTTACACTACTTTATGGAATCTATCATTGATAGAGGAAAACGGATCAATTTGACCCGAAGACAACATGAGGGTTAATGGTTTTCTTCCTTATAATATGAAAGACAAACTGCACTCTGATGGAAGACAGTCAGAAAGTGCAAGCAATGATTTTTTTGGTTGAACTTTTTGGTTGACTCCTTGTTTGTCCTAAATGGGTCTTCTTGACAGTTCTTGCCTCTGTGGGTTTAATGCACGTGTCCAACTAAAGGCCCGGGGGCCAAATCTGGCCCCTCGTAAACGTTGACACGGCCCACGTGTCAATAGATTCACAATAAAGTTAAATACAGGAAATTACCCAACAATCCATGCAGAATTTGGCTGAGTTGCCACCTTTCACACACGCAGAGTTTTTATATTCTGGCCATGAAACAGGATGATGTAAGTCAGTGGCCAGGAGGTGTGTGTGTCTGAGTATGTGTGTGTGTGTGTGTGTGTGTGTTCCTACCGACTGAGATGGTCCACACTGCCGTGATCTTGATGCGGGCCTTGGTGTGGGAGTTGAAGCGGCTGTGGTGGATCGGGTTGCGTATGCCAATGTACCGATCCAGAGAGATGGCGCACAGGTGCATGATGGACGCCGTGGAGAACAGGACGTCCAGGTAGATCCAGATCGGACAGAGTTCAGAGGGCAGCGGCCACCCATAATCTGCGGGGGGGGTTACAACTTTTTATTATTATTATTATTACCGTTATCTTTATATTGTCTTCCTCTTTTACTCCCTATTCTGTATTTTGCTTAAAACCGCTGCTGGAAATTTCAATTTCCTTGCGGGATCATCCGAAAAAGGATTAATAAAGAGAAGTCTATTAACAATAAAACTAAAAGTAATAAAAGTGTTACTTGTCTTAACCCTTCTTTTATAACCTATTTAGACCTTTCTGAGAGTTTAACAATAGCGAATGGATGGACGGGTCAAGACCAGAGTACAGTGTAGTACCACTTACCATTTCTTTCTTATTTCTCACAATGTATATTTCCATATTTTGAAAATAGAGGAAAAGGCTACTAAAAGCCAGGGCTGATGTGGGACCAATATTAGAGACCTCAGAGAAAACACACTGGAATTACAGTTAAACCATTTATTTATGATAATATTAAAATAGACATATATTATCAATAATAAATGAATTAAATGAAAGTAATAAACATGCACACATTCCTGTGAAGCTGCGCACGCAGTTATGTTCGTCACGTCAAATCTGATGGAATAAAACAACAAAATTTTTGTACAAAAGAAGAAGAAAAAACGATGGTAAGTCAATGGTTAACATTTTTAACAGCCTGACTACTAAGGTTGTGTGGTTAAACAGCTAGGCTCTGTGTGTCAACTGAAGGTCTTAAAACGGCGGTGGTTTAGATGTCTGGTAGTTATAGCAACAAGACATGACGGAAGTCTAGATGATCAGGAAGCCTGTCTACAAACCCAGGATTTACAGAGGGTAGTATAAGCTTTCCTACATCGTATACTGCCCATGTGGGTGGATCACGGGGTAGCTGCCATCAGTCAGATCAGAGCTACAGTATATAACCAGCAATCCTCTTGACCACTATGTACCAGTAGCACCAGCTCTCGAGCACTTAGCATTATCTGAGGTTGAATCGTTTTTTGCGTCCTGTGGCGATACTAGCCATAAACAAGACCCATCTGATTCTAAATTAATCTTGTAAATGCTAATTTAGACAATCTACAATAAAAACAAACTTCTAGACATCATTACATCATTAGTTGCACAGATAGAATGCCTTAAGACGCGGCAGTGGCCTCAATTCTCATACATAGTCAAATTATTGTAATTAAAAGAGAAAACATCAATGATATAGTTCACTATGAGCAAGTTAACTAGATATGGAGCCGCCGCTCAAAAAAAAATAAATCTAAACATATAGTGAATTTTGACCGCAATGATGATGATGCGTTAATGTCATTGCTCGAAAATGACCCGAAGAGTGAATACAATCATGAAAAAATTATTAAAATGTGTTACAAACTGTCATCGATCGAATACGATCAAATACAACCCAATCAACGAATAAGATTATGAAAAATTTTCGGAAAAGAGTTAAAAACAACTGGTAGAATATAAAAAAATGCATAACAGTAATTATGACACTGATTACGAGGCTGATGATGCGGCGTTAATGTCATTGCTCGTATGTATGGAAAATGTCTGGAAAAGTGGAACAAACAACTAGCAGATTATAAAAAAAAAAATGGAGAGAAAACATCATTCACAAACATTTTTATGTCAATCTGTCGTCTACCAACTGCGCCCCCTTACAGCCGCCAACCCCCGCAGGGGTACACCACCCTAATGCTACACTGCGAACTACGCAGTCTGGGGCTAGTAGGGTATCAAACAATATAACTGTCAGAGAAATTCCGAACTTTAATGCGGCTGAATTCCGTCAGCACATCGATCTACGTTGACTTGGCGGATGTCAACAACGCACCATCACAGTCCATAGTACCCTAACGGGGTTAATCGACGGGGCTGGTCTGGACAATAGAAATGTTTGTGGATGATGTTTGCTCTCCATTTTGTTTTTATATTCTGCCAGTTCCACTTTTCCATACATTTTTCATAACTGTATTGGCTGTTTGGCTCATTTTCGAGCAATCATCAGCCTCATAATCAGTGTCATAATTACTGTTATCCATTTTTTTATGTTCTGCCAGTTGTTTGTAACTCTTTCCATACATTTTTCATATTCATATTCGTTGATTGGGTCGTATTCGATCAATGACAGTTTGTAACACATTTGAATAATTTTTTTATTCTTGTATTCACTCTTTGGGTCGTTTTTGAGCAATGACATTAACGCATCATCGCGTTCAAAATTCAGTATATGTTTTTATTTATTTATTTTTTGAGCGGCGGCTCCATATCTGGTTAACTTGCTCATAGTGAACTATATCATTGGTGTTTTCTCTTTTAATTACAACAACTTGACTATGTATGAGAATTGAGGCCACTGTCTTGTCTTAAGCCATTCTATCTGTGCAACTAATGATGCAATGATGTCTAGAAGTTTATTGTTTTTTTCTTGTACATCGCCTTGTAGATTGTCTAAATTAGCATTTACGAGATTAATTTTAGAATCAGATGGGTCTTGTGTATGGCTAGTATCACAGGACGAAAAAAACTCTTTAACCTCAGATAATGCTGGTGCTACTGGTACATAGTGGTCAAGAGGATTGCTGGTTACATAGTTCTGATCTGACTGATGGCAGCTACCCAGTGATCCACCCACATGGGCAGTATACAATGTAGGAAAGCTTATTCTACCCTCTGAATATCCCGGGGGTTGTAGACAGGCTTCCTGATCATCTAGACCTCCGTCATGTCTTGTTGCTAGTGATAGTGATCTTCAATCATCATTCCATACCTAGGTGATAAAATCACAAAATATGTTAATCACACACAGCTCCTACAAAGACAAAAGAAAAGCCCCCCAGCATGCTATGCACCCATCACCATTCAAACACACTCACCTCACCTCACGCATTACCCAAAATACGGGGAAAAAAAAGTTTTCAATACACACACACACACACACACACGTGTATATGTTAGCTTGAAAATCATACCCCAGCGCGACACATTAATGCTGCCTCCCGATTTTAGCTGCTATTCATTGGCCACTAATGCACGTACACCACCCTACGTCACCACGCCTTAGGCTCCAGGCAAATGACTGAAACAGCTAACCAGCAAGCTAGCTAAAAACGGATTAAAAGAAAAGCAATAGACAGGTTAAAACCCTGACTATTACATCCTGGAAGTCACACACAGGCTAACTGTCTAATAACATAACTTTAACCATTAAAGTTTTAAAAAATGATTGCCGCCCCCACACACACACACACTGCAGCAATCCCCAAACGTCACCATCTCACGGCAGAATAACTACCAGACATCTAAACCACCGCCGTTTTAAGACCTTCAGTTGACACACAGAGCCTAGCTGTTTAACCACACAACCTTAGTAGTCAGGCTGTTAAAAACGTTAATCATTGCCTAACCATAATTTTTTCTTCTTCTTTTATACAAAAATGAAGTTGTTTTATTCCATCAGATTTTAACACAACTGCGCGCGCAGCTTCACAGGAACGTGTGCATGTCTATTACTTTCACTGTCTACCATAAGTCCCTACTTTTAGGGGGGAAGTCCCCCCTCCCTAATAGTCCATGATTCAAATGCTCAACCATGACCGGTACAAGTGCTTCACATGCACGAGTGCGCAACTGTTACGCGCAAAGGTCCCATTTTTGGGGGAATTTTGACCCCCACCTTTTTAGGGAGGATTTTGACCCCCACCTAAAGGTCAAATTTTTGACCCCCACCTAATAGTGTCCATTTATAACTACTCATGTCATTAAGCTGACTTCCAATTAAATGCTTTCAACCTTGAAGGTGCAAAGTACATTAGCTTCAAATAACCAAAACTACAAAGAGACATATGAAAGTGCACCTTCAAGAAGAATATATTTTCTTTTCCTCCTCTCTTCTTTTTCCGAAGTGTAGTAGAAGAAAGAGATGTTTTATAAAGAAAGAAAGAAAAGTGTAAGCTAAGCCAATCAGGCCAAACGGGCAGTTGCCCGGGCAACAATAGCCCATACCTGTGCACGTCCCTGGCAGTAAGGACTACTAGCCAGTCAGAAGCAGAGGATGAGGGCCCTGACAGTACCTAGGTAAAGACTAGATAGATAGATAGATAGATAGATAGATAGATACTGATCCAAATAAATGGGAAATTACAGTGTTACAGCTGCAAAATCAGTCACAGAATATACATATAAATAAAATACTAGGATACAATATACATACATACAATATACATGAAATAATAATAGGATAAAATACAAACTAAACAGAATAAGAATAGAGTAGTTAGTTAGAGTATATTATATTATAGAGTAGTGCAGAGCTGCCTGGGTTTAATTGGTTTCAGGTACTGAGGAGTGCAGTTGCAGGTTGTAGTGTGTGTGTGTGTGTGTGTGTGTGTGTGTGTGTGTGTGTGTGTGTGTGTGTGTGTGTGTGTGTTTTACCAGCCGACCAAGCAGAAACGCCGCTGCTGGCGGTTTGAGAGGAACACGGCAGAGGTGACAACGCCACAACATGTTGAGTGTAAAACCACAGCAGCAGTTTCCTCCACTCTGAAAAAGTCACTCCTCTGCAGTTGTGTGTGTGTGTGTCTGAGTACATGTGTAAAGAATTTCTCCCCGATGATAAGTCACTCCAGATCCAGGTCATCAGCGTCAGAGGTTGTGGAGCTGGTAATAATAACGTGATACTCTATCAGTCCCAGAGGAAGTTTTCTCTTTTTGCTTCTTAAGAAGGGGGGGGTTAAAGCACCAAACTTGTATGTTTTGGCCGACTAACCTTAGATCGATTTCCTCCCGAACAGCCAATTATTTCAGTTTAAATACATTGTAGACACACTCTGGCATTCAAGGTCTGGTCTTACAGGAAGGTGTGTTCAGGTGCATTCTGGGTGTGCTGGTCTTACAGGGAGGTCTGTTCAGGACCAACAAAACCCTAAAAGTCAGTAACTAAGCATTTCATTGTTATTATAACATTAGTAAAATGCTCCTAGGCTTTTGCAGTGCCCGCACACACACACACACACACACACACACACACACACACACACACACACACACACACACACACACACACACAGCTGCTGAATCTTCATTTCAGATCCACAAAGGTCAGTTTGAGAGACTCTAGTCTCGCTCATCCCACTCCTCGTTTCCGGGTCAACTCTCCACCAATGAGATTACTCATTTGAGTCCGACCGCCAGCAGTGCCCGCCTTCCAACCGAGCGTGTCAGGTCGGCCAAAATGGAGGCTGACGGCCCCCCAACAGCAAAAGGGGGACAGTGGGGCAGTAGCTCAGTCAATAGGAAGCAGAAATGTGGAATTATTTAGACTAAAATGGATAATCACAGACTGGAATATGTCAACTTTTACTCAATACTATTTCAAAACCACTTCAATTTGTTTTTCAAATGCTATAAAATTGAATAAGACACCCCAAAATTAATAAAAGTAGAGATTTGTACTTGCCAAAGAGCGTTGTGTGGAATCAATCATGTTATTTTGGGTAATTAAAAAGAACATTGATAGAGGGAAATGAGTCAATTTGACCCGAGGACAACATGATGGATATAGGACGAGCAAAGATCATTAAAATAAGATCATATTGCACAGGCCCTCATATAGTAAAGTATTGCACTGCCCCATAATAAAGTTTGTTACGTGTAATATGGGATATTCCCAAACAAAGGATGCAAAGTGTGAATAACTTCACATAGTGAGTAATGCACACTGGTTGCATTGGTTATTATATCTTATATATGTTATTTATATTATTATATTATATATAGTGATGAGAACAAGACTGGTTGGTTGTTCAGTAGTGATATCGAGCTTTAGTCATAATCAGAGGGTTGCTGGTTCAAGTCCCCGTATGTACCAATGTATGGTGGTGGACTGGTGGAAAGATGCTAGTTCATCTCCTGGGCACTGCTAGGTGCAATTGAGTAAGGCACCAAACCCCCACAACCGCTCACTCTGACATCTCTCCATTAGTGTATGAATAGGTCCTGTGTGTGTGTGTGTGTGTGTGTGTGTGTGTGTGTGTGTGTGTGTGTGTGTGTGTGTGTATATGTGCGTGCGTGCGTGTGTGTCTGTGTGTGTGTGTGTGTGTGTTTCAGGCCTGTGTTTAGTAATTCTAACAAAAAAAACTGAGTGTAAATTGTCAGAATGATGCTGGAATAAACAACCTATGTGGCTGTTTTTTAGTAGAGGAAAAGTCTCTTTGTAGCATTAGATGTAAAAACCCGAATCCCTCCACCTGAAGTACAGAGAGGACTTATTTTAGTTTTCCAAAAATCAAAACAGACTGAATGAAAACATAAATGCCAGAAAAGTAACAGGCACAATGAGAGAAAGAAAAAGGAGTTGTTTGTGACTGAACGGCCCTGAATAGGAGAACCATTCACAAATGGACACAAGGTGAGAGACGGAGGACGGCGAAATGAAAAGCTGAAAGAGAAGGGGAAATCAGAGGGTCTGGCAGTAGCCATGGCGACGTTGAGCGACATGGATGAGTCATCAATCCAATGGGTTCAACATAAGGGGACGACAACACCTATCTAAAGAGGCAACAAAACCCTCAGAAAAACTTTGGGAAAAAACTCAGGAAGAAACTCTGGAAAAAAACTCAGGAAAAAACTGGAGAAAACACTCAAGGAAAAACTGGGGGAAAAACTCAGGAAGAAAGTTGGGAAAAAACTTGAGAGATAATTAGGGAAAAATCTGTCTTTGTAGGCTATACAGTTAACATATTTCTTGTTGATTTGACACAAATTGCATAAAGTTAACATTTACAGTTTTTTACAATTGCTAAGACAGATTTTTCAATACTTTTAACAAATTTCCAAAACTCTTAACACAGCACTACATCCGCATGTGTAAGCTATACTATTAACACCTTTCTTGTTGCTTTAACACAATGCATACAATTAACACAAATTTAAAATGCTTAAACTCCTTTTACACACAAGCTCAAACAAGACCAAAACAATAGATTTTCACTGCCAAATTTACCAATGCTTTAACACTGTATGTCAGAACAGATAACACCATGTTCTAAACCTAACCTTATAGGCTAAAGTCAAAGTGAACAACTATTCATATTGTGAATTGAAACACAAATATATTCCCTGCATTTTATTCAATTGCTAATGAGAAACAGCTTATTGAAGTTATGCACTTGTTGAAACATCACCATGTGCGCCGCAATCTCCAACAATGGTGCACTCCTGCATAAATGTGAGATTGACCCCTACAGCACTGACCGTCTTCTTCTGTTTTTAGAAGACCTGCACGAAAGACTGGTGCCAGAGGTAGAAAGGGGGCAGGTGGGAGACCACTTGCCAATATATGTGATCACATGGGACAATGTGGCATTCCACCATTTCCGTACAATCACAGCCTGGTTTGACACCCATCCAAGGATGATGTCCCACTTCCTTGCCCCTTACTCTGTTTTTCTCAGCCTGGAGATGGAAAGTTTTTGACCATCGTCCACATGACCACATGTCCCTCCTGGATGCAATGGATGCTGCATGCCAAGACACAGCTGAACACTGCCAGGGGTGGATAAGGCATGCAAAAAGATTCTTTCCACGATGCCTTGCCAGAGAAGATATCAGGTGTGATGTGGATGAGAACATGTGGCCAAATGCAGAAGACCGAGCAGATTAAAGTTTTACTGCAGAAATTCTGTCTCTTGTCTTTTTTTTCATAAACTGTACGTTCTATAAAGCTACTCTGAGATGATCATTAATTTTTTGTATTGCATTTCTGCAGAAAAAGAAACAAAAGGCATGTGCAAAACACAATCTATAATCAATACAATATACTGTCTATTGTATAAGGGCATACCTGACACATCTAAAATAATGCAGTTTCTGTAATTTCATCTGATGAGTGTTTTTTTGTCATTGTGTTATGATTGACTAAATGTTCCTGTTGGAAGAGAACATGTGTTAATGTTTTGAATAATTATTTGATTTTGAAACATGTTTGCAGTGTTTTGTTAGACAGTCTGTTGTGTTAGTATATTATTGTATTTTGAAAATTAGTTTTGGAGTTTAGTTTACAATGTGTGATTTTGAGCATGAAATTAACTGTTTTGCCAATTGCGTGTTTTAGCTGTGTTGGTGCGTTAAGAGTTTAGGAAACTTGTTAAATGTATTAAAAAATCTGTCATAGCAATTCTAAAAAACTGTAAAATGCTTAAACATCTTTTACAAACATGCTCAACCAAGACCAAAATAATGGATTTTTACTGACAAATTTGCAAATGTGTTCACACTGTACGTCAGAACAGATAACATCATGTTCTAAACCTATCTTAGGCTAAAGCCAAACTGAACAGCTGTTCATATTGTAAATTGAAACACAAATATATCCCCTGCATTTTACAGTATTCCATTGTTACTGTAAATGAGAGAAACAACTAATTGAAGTTATGCAAAGAGATCGATCACAGCTGATTCCCATCTAGGAAACACACTGAGTTGTTGAGGTCCTTTCAATCGCATGACCATCTTTTTTTACAGTATTCTCTATGTTACAGTAAGTGAGTGTTGTACTTTGACAGCAAAGATTACTTTCCTTGTTTATTTACGCAAACCTGGCCAAACGCTTATTCTGATATGTTACAGTATCACAAACAGTAAAAGAGGACCTATTTGGGCTGATTTTGTGTGAACAAGGAACAGTACAGTAAAGATGAACACAAAGAAAGCAAGAAAAATTCCTGCACGAGGGAAAGGAAGACGAGTACCAGGACAATTCTGTCTCTGTTTCTCTTTTTTCATAAACCGCACATTCTGTCTCTGCCCGATGTGAGTCAAGTGCAGATGTGAGTCACGCATGCTCAGATTTAAAGAGTTTACGGCATAACGTGTCATACTGAAATTTGTAAAAATCCATGAAATAATAAACTTTTCTCATTATAAACAATAACAGAAATAGGAATCATTTCAGAAACGTTTTAGCTAACGTTTGATAGGTAACGTTAGCTCAAAACATTCATTCTTTGTTGTGTTTGATTGCTAGTGTTGTGATTATACTCAGGTAATGTGATTATACTCAGGTATTGTGATTAAGCTATGCATTAGCAAATTCAAACAAAGACCATGTCAGATATTGAATAAGAGAGAAGTATGTTGTATCTTGTGCTTGGCACAGGTGTGGGCGACATCCTGTTGTAAGGTCAGTCCGAGGTCATGCTGATTGCACAATCAGCACAACATAGTATCCTCTCACAAGGGAGACACCCAAAAGCACACATATACAAAGACACATTCCTGCAGACTGAGACGGCATGCCGTACCCACCCAGCCATAGAGTTACTGTTGCTATGACGATATGCACCGCCCAGTGACGCTTTTTGACCAATAGGGCTCCCTTAAGGAGAACCCATATAACCTCTGCACGCCTCTGTTTAAGCGCCTTTTTTGGGACCTCTGAACTAGTCAAGTTCCATTAGGACCGTGCACGTATAACTGTACGGAATGCATTGCTCTGATTAATATAAAACTACAATAAATACTTTAAGTGGTATAATCTAATTAGGCCTAGAGTGTCTTATTGTGGACAGCCAAGTGGTTTTCTCCAACACTAGCTTGTAGCCAGCAGTGAACAAACTTGGTTAAGTAGGTCCATTTTTACTGTATTGACATTACAGAACTCTCTCGTTAGCATCTTGTAGGTTATTTGTCACAAAGTGACGCATGCGTGACTCAAATCTGCACTTAACTCACATCGGGCAGTGACACATTCTATAAAGCTACTCTGACATGGCTCATTCATTTTTGTATTGAATTTCTGCAGCAAGAGAAACCAAATGCATGCATTACTAAACCCAACAAAACAAAAATGTAGAGAGGCTTCAAGAGAAACTGCAGTGTACACAAACTATGGTCAATACAATCTATTGTATAAGGGCAGACCTGAAACATATAAAATAATGGAGTTAATATCCATTAGTGTTTTTATGACATTGGGCTATGACTGACTAAATGTTCCTGTTGGGAGAGAACATGTGTTAGTGTTCTGGAAGACTTATGTGATTTTGAAACATGTTTGCAGTGTTTTGGTAGACATAGTGTATTGTGTTAGTGTGTTATTGTATTTTGAAAATTAGTGTTGGAGTTTAGTTTACAATGTGTGATTTTGAGTATAAAGTTAACCATTTGCCAGTTGTGTGTTGTAGGTGTGTTGGTGCGTTAAAGCCCATGTTGCAGGTTTAATTTTGCAACGAATTTGTGCAATTTGCTTGTTGGTAGTAAATATTTGAACTGTTATCCATTGTATTTGATGGTGTTGGATATCGCAAAATTGAATATAATAATAAATATATATAAGATATAAGAAATATAAGAAAATATTATATAAGAAAAATAGACACAATTTTACAGTGTTTCATTTTCCCCCCACAATGCATTGCATGACGTCACGTTGGGGAGCAAACAGAGCAGCCTGCGTTGTATTTACCACTGGTCTGGCCTAATGTGGCTTCTGGTCTTTTAATATTAACAGTATATGGTATCGACCGAGTCCATGTGACTTTATTATATTTATAATAATATTGGAGGGAAAGTGAAACACAGCTTAGACGCGGATGTTTGGCTTTTCACAAGTTTAGACTGCTAGCTAACGATACGCCGCCGGACGTTAGCACAACAGCGTTAGCCTAGCCTGCTAGGTAAATATTACGACTGCCTTTGGTGTTACCTATACAGTATATGCGTCCATGTTGTCAACATCATACATGTGGCATTAGTGCACCTTTTGTACCATAATTGTATTGAATGAAATAGTAAGCTTCGCTCCTAGATGGGGGGTTTGTTACGTTACACACAAAGCTAACTGGCTATAGTTAGCCTGTACGGATGCTAGCGGATATAGCTAACGTCGCGTAGCCAGCCAGCAACTTCGGCAGTATAGTTTCGGTAAGCTAACACGACAGCGTTGTCGCCCACAATCAACCTGCAGTGATGTTTGAAATATAAACAATTACAATACTGGTGCGTGCTGGTTGGGGAGGGCCATGATCCTGTCTGAAATGTTACAAACGGATTTAGGCATCTTCAGATCAGCTGATTGCGGGGCTCGCTTCCCGACCAGAGGCTCACTCCCCTACAGCACCTGTTCTCCACTGCAGCTTCGCCACCACACACACAAGCACCGGCAAAACAGCGACACGTTTTCACCGGAGGAAGAGGTAAACACTTAGAAATAACACCTTGATGCCTTCTGTTACTATATCTAGATAAGTGTACCAGTACTTATCTGAACTAACGACATGATCACTGTCACTAGATCGAAAGAAAACGTTGACGTTCACTCGGTGCTATTCACTGACAGTAAAAAGTAAAGTCATTGTATGCACTGCTGCGTTGCTAAAATAAAGGAGATAAATGAAGAAGACTTCCCCACAATCTTGACAATTCCTCATTTGCTCTCTCACGTCTGGCAGGTTGGTAATTATTTGGCTGCTGGCCTTTCCTCCTCTTCCTCCTCCCAGTCAGTCACCGTAGTTCTAGTGCCAGGCTGAGACTTTGCTCCCCAACGTGACGTCATCGCTGAATTCACTTCATAAACCCGCGAACACCAAAAATGACCAAAAACTAACTTTTAACACTATTTGGAGACATTTTTAAAAATGATATACATATCTTGAGTGCTTTTTGTACCCAATAATCAACAGTGGTGGTTAACCTGCAACATGGGCTTTAAGAGTTTAGGAAAATTGTACTGAAAAAATTGTCATGGCAATTGTTAAAAACTATAATATATCCATCCACCCAGCACTGTTCCTGCTTCTTATGGGGCTGCAGACTTGTTGAATCCATTCTCATTCATAAAAGAAATGCTTTTTTCCCATTTATCTGTTCCTTATGATGTTATTCTCCTCGGATTTTATGCTCTGCGCCTTTGAACTGCCTTGTGGGTAATGGCCTCTATAAATAACCCTGTCTATCCATGTTGTATAGAGTCTGCGTTCTTTCACGCTGATATTCAAAGTGTTTTATAAAGTCACTCCGTCTGCAGCTGAGCGATTTCAAATAGGACTAAATATAATGATGGCTACTGCAGGGAGGTGTGTGTGTGTGTGTCGTCCTGTCCGTATGACTCACTCCACCTGTCAGCATGTGGTCACGGACTTGAGTCCGGACTCGAGTACTGCAGCCCTGCTTCAGACAAAGAGGATTTTTCCAACAAAGACCCAACAATAAGTGAAAAGTTTCTCTTCATGATTAATATATCCATCCACCCAGCACTGTTCCTGCTCCTCTTGGGGCTGCAGACTTGTTGAATCCATTCTCATTCATAAAAAAAGTTTTTTTCCATTTATCTGTTCCTTATGATGTTATTCTCATCAGATTTTATGTTCTGCGCCTTTGAACTGCCTTGTGGGTAATGGCCTCTATAAATAACCCTGTCTATCCTTGTTGTCTGTGTCCTTTCACGCTGATATTCAAAGTGTTTTATAAAGTCACTCCATCTGCAGCTGAGAGATTTCAATTAGGACTAAATATAGATATGGCTACTGCAGGGAGCTGTGTGTGTGTGTGTTTGTGTGTGTGTGTACATGTATGAATAGGTAAAGTGAGTGTGTGTGTGTGTGTGTGTATGTATGTATATGTATGAGTAGGCAATGTGAGTGTGTGTGTGTGTGTGTGTGTTTGTCCCGTCTGTATGACTCACTCCACCTCAGCATGTGGTCACACTGTGTGTAATTAGCTCTGTTTTTGGAGGTATCAGATATGATTCAGCTTAATGCTTCTCATTACAGACTGCAGTTACATTAACATTAACACAACCAGTCAGTCCCGCGTGTCATTACTTTCATATGACAGAGCTACAAATCACAGAAAATAAGCCTTTTTAGTTCTGGTCCATGTCCCGCTGACTTTCCAACTGTTGGAATGTAACTATTTACATTTACATATAAGTACTGTACTTACTTAAAATGAACCAAGATGGCTTTTTATAGTTTTATTTAGTTTCTGTCGACTTTGAATGCATATTGGTGTGGCGAAAAGCTCTCCAGCTTCTCCCGTAGCTCAAGGTAAGTTGTTTGTTATTCTTTTGGCCATATTTTGGTTCTTTAAGTTAATATCTTACTTTCTGGACAGGGTTCTTTTGTTTGTTATTTTAGTGGTAGGCCACCCTGAAGCCTTATTTAATTTACGTACAGTATATCTATGTTTAATTATGAGTTTTTCTTAATGTCAAATAAGTAAGTTTGTGACATTAAAACAAATAGTTTTGTGGCTACTTGGAAGACGGGGAAGATGGGGCCTTTTTTTGTTCATGTTGCGTCCTAGGCACCCCTAGACTGAGGCGTAACATGAATGAATATATAATATATACTTTAAAAGTACTAAATGTGTGTTGTTGTTGTTGTTACCTTGGGATATGACCGCTGAATGTCAGCAGGTTAAAGCCTTCATTGTGAGTAACAGTCTGCGGCGTTCAGTCACCCAGATTTTCCCTCCCTGACAGACGCTATCGAACAACTTCATGTCTCAGACAATCGATTACTCTCTGCTCTGCTCCCCTCGCTTTGAACTCATGCAGGACACACTGGAGGGTAGACAGCCTGATGCATTGTTCAGCTCCACTGTCACACAATCAAGCATCTCTCTGCACAAAGACTGATCTCATGAGATAGTGTATGTATGACACGCCAATTCATTTATATGTGTGTGTGTGTGTGTGTGTGTATATGTATGAATAGGTATCGTGTGTATGTGTGTGTGTGTGTGTGTATGTATGAGTAGGTAATGTGTGTGTATATGTGTGTGTTTGTGTGTGTGTGTGTGGTGTGTGTGTGTGTGTGTGTGTGTGTGTGTGTATGAGTTGGTAATGTGAGACATGCCAATTTGCATGTGTGTGTCTGTGTGTGTGTGTGTGTATTAGGGCTGTAGTCAAGACCACCTTTGTCGATTCCAAGACAAATCGGAGACCAGGACTAGTCGAGTCCAAGTCAAGACCGAGTCCAAAGAGGTTTGAGTCCAAGACAAGACCAAGTCCAAAGAGGTTCGAGTCCGAGTCAAGACTGAGTCCAGGAGAGAAAAAAAGGTCTTATGCATGACAGTATCAAGACAATCAATTTGGGTTACAGTGATCCCTCGCCACTTCGCGGTTCACTTATCGCGGATTCGCTATTTCGCGGATTTTCATAATGCATTTTTTTTTGAGGAATGGGACCCTTTGATGAGCCGTTCATTACAGTTCTCCAACGTAATCGATGGTGGCATGTCGGTGTACAAGGATCTTTTTGCAAAGAAGAAAAAAGAGTGACAACAGCTGCCTATCACTATGTTCTTCTCCCGAACAAACACACCTGCACCGCGGGCTTCAGAAGAAGAGAACACTGCAGAGCGCAGTCAGGATGCAGCGGCCCAGTCTGAAGAGCAGTGAAACGGCCTACACGTGAGTCACTGTATTTGTATACATGTAATAGTTGCTAATTGTAAGTTTTCTATTTCGCGGATTTCACTTATCGCGGGTCATTTTCGGAACGTAACCCCCGCGATAAACGAGGAATTACTGTATTTGTTGATATAAAAGCAAAAACAGTGTCAGGACACCCAGGACATGAGTATAGTCATTCCTCTGATATCATATGGTGATAACTCATTATAGATACAGTACATAGACAATACTACTACAGTAGGTACTAGTTCTGAGCATTAGAACTGCTACTGCTACAGTACTAGTACTGAGCATTTGAACTGCTACTGCTACAGTAGGTACTAGTACTGAGCATTTGAACTGCTACTGCTACAGTAGGTACTAGTACTGAGCATTAGAACTGCTACAGTAGGTAGGGGAGAGCTGGGACAATTTAAACGCGGGACGGATGAAACATTCCAGTTTTCTCCGAGTGTGATGATGAGAGACAGACTTCCTTAGGTCAACATATAGAGCATGTTAACCTCCTCCTATCAGCCACACAGCTTCCTGTTATTTCCTTTTATCGTGGAGTTACAGCCGATAAAATGAGTTTTGGTGGTCAAAAGTAAACTTCATTAGCGGTCACATTTTTTTGATTATTAATGTTTTTAATTTAAAGGTTTGACTGCATGCTTATTCGGTAGACCATTTTGTGATCTCCACAATCCCAGACTTTCATATTGCATGCTTGTTTACATGAGAAACAAAACAGGCTGTAATGACATATGTCTATGTTGGGACGGTTGAAACAGCTGTTTCAACTCCATGGATTTTAAGTAAATGCACAAATATCTGTGTTTATACAATAATTTATGGAGGCGAGACGTGGAAAAGCAGTTTTAGAAAGATGAAAATATATTTGAGCCCACCAGGTAGGGGGGGTCTAGTTTTCTCCTGTTATCCAATGGAGACTGACGGTTGGGGGGCGTTATTTGGATGTGCAGTGGTATAACCCCTGTAAAAACCTAGTGAAACGACATTGTCCACACTAGAAACATGATATAAATGGAAAAACCTACTGTTCTAAAAAATATTGTATTCTATTGTTATTAGCACGTGGGTTAATAGAAAATACATGTATTTTCAGAAAACATTAAAGTTTGGTTAAACAACAATGAACAGAGTGTAATTTAACATATGTTCTTTTTATCTGAGACAAATTGTCAGGAAAAAGTTGTTTAGGACACACACACACACACACACACACACACAGCTGGCTCGGCAACGTTAGCTAATGTCCGCTAGCATACAAATGGGCCAGTTAGCGTTTTTATAACGTAACAAAAACAAAGCTTAGCAAAGCTTATTTCATGCAATAAAATGATGGCTCAAAAGGAGCACTAACACCACAGGTCTTATATTGACAACGTGGACGCAGATATAGGAAACTCCGAAGGCAGCCGTAATATTTACCTAGTAAGCTAGGCTAACGCTGGTGCGCTAACATTAGCAAACATTGGCGTAGCGTTAGCTAGCTGTCTAAACTTGGAAAAAGCCGAACAATATCCCCACCTGAACTGTTTCACTTTTCCTCCAATATTATCATCAACATAATAAAGACACCTGGACTCGGTCAAGACCAAAAGCCATATTTGGCAAGACCAGTGGCCGAGTCCGAGACAAGTCCGAGTCCAAATACTACAGAGTCTGAGACACCGAGTCCATAGAAAAACGGTCTTGAGTCCGGACTCGAGTCCAAGACCGGACTACAGCCCTGGTGTGTATATATGTATGAGTAGGTAATGTGAGTGTGTGTGTGTCTGTGTGTGTGTGTGTGTGTGTGTGTGTGTGTATGTATGAGTGAGTGTGTATGTATGAGTTGGTAATGCGAGTGTTTGTGTGTGTGTCTGTATGAGTTGGTAATGTGAGTGTGTGTTTGTATGTCTGTGTGTCGTGTGTGTGTGTATATATGCATGAGTAGGTATGAGTAGGTGTATATAAGCGAGTGAGTATATACTAGTGTGTATATATTAGTGTGTATATATTAGTGAATATAAGATCATTTTGAGCAATATGATCCAAAAGCTAAATTCCTCGTATAGTATGTGTCCTCATACCTTGCAAATACTGATGCTGACACACACATCTGCATGTCTTCTGACCTGAAAGTCAACATAAAAATGTCTCCCAATGTAATTGAAATGATGGACCTTCTGCCTCATCATGTCTCCTGTTCTTCTGTGATTTCTTTCTACATCTTCAGTTAAAACTAGTCTCTAAGTGTTAATGTAATTGCACAAATCAGCGCTCTGATGACTGTAATCACCGTGAGCTGTTTCCAGCCACAATAAAGACGTGCTAACAGCTTGAGAGCCTGTGATGAAAGTTTTCTACCCACACTAACCACTTATCTTCACAACATACAGAGAAAGAGCTTTTTGTTAAACACTGAGATTTGTTTTGTTCAACAGGAAACAGCCTTGAAATCACCATCACCCAACACACCAGACTCCATGTAAATAATAATACTTTTATTGTGTATAGAGCAGCATATCTCCACCAGACTCCATGTAAATAATCACTACTATTAGTGTGTATAATATGTAAATGGGTGAATTAAGGGTTTATTTCAACCAGACCAGAGTGGTGTCTGAGAAGATTTGGCAGGTCTGCTCGGTTCTTTCAGGCAATGATTGTTACGATTAACAAAGAATATGTTTAGGGTGTTTCCACTCTAACTGGGACGTGGGACTGCTGTGGATGAAGTACACACGGAGATACACTGGTAAGAGATATCGAGGTGTAACCAACCATCAGCTAATTTAAATAGCTCACGTTCCTGTATTGCTAGTCTCTCATTACCAGACCTTCCTCCACAGCGTTGCAAAGGAAGGTCTGGCTAGTCCACTCAACATTCCTGGATGGGAGAAAAAACAATCGCAATCGGACGGAGCCATGGTGCCGCTGCTAAACAGTCTCAGGAAGAAACTAGTTTTGGTGGAACATGTGTACGTTCAGAAGTAGTTTTAGTCGTCAACAGACAACTCAGATTGGACAGATAGTCTAGCTAGCTGTCTGGATTTACCCTGCAGAGATCTGAGGACCAGGTAACCATATTCGTCAGAAATCAGCCGCAGGTTAGAACGCCAACACAGAGACAGAGGACGGGGACGGACATCCGAAAAGGTGACAAAAGGCAGCAAAAAGGTGATGAAAAGGTAGCAAAAATGGTGACAAAAAGGCAACGAAAAGTCTACGAAAAGGCGACAAAAAGGCAGTAAAAATCTGACGAAAAGGCGACAAAAGGCTACGAAACGGCGACAAAAATGCTACAAAAATGTGACAAAAAGGCTATGAAAAGGTGACAGAACCATAGGTAGGTAAGGTAACCATAGTCCTCAAAAATCAGCCGCAGGTTAGAGCGCCAACACAGAGACAGAGGACAGGGATGGACATTTTGATTTGTCATTCGGTCCAATTGTGGATCTTGAATTGTGATTCCCTGAACTACTGCATACAGCATACTGCATACTGCCTTTGTCTATAGTATGGAGGAGGTGATTTGAAAGCCATTATACAAGCAGCCAACACAATGACTTCACACATCACACGAGTTCAAGGCCTTGCACTGATTAACTTTTTAATGAGGACCAGTTAAAGACCAACAGTGTGAGCTCAGTTAATCACCAAAAATAAAATACAACTTGGATTCATGTGCACAAAGAGAAGACGTGCAAGAGAGGTGATAAGAAATTATGTTGTTTGTTAGCAGGAGCATTACAGGCTTCATTAGCAGAACAACAGCAGCAGCAGCGGGATGGTAATTATAATATTAAAGTCTAATTTATTAGAAGAGAAGTTAAGCCGAAGGGAAGCTGTTTAAGCAACTAAAGTCAAAGAAGTCGAGTGTTACAGAAAACACAACAACACAAACCACCGGGGAGGCGTCGCCGCGGCAGCAGAGAAAATGGCAAAGTGAAAGAACAGCGTGAAGGCGAAGGCATGCAACGCTGCAGTGAACAGCGCTCGGGTCCTGAGAGAAAAACACAACGACTGGAGGCACATGGATACGTCCAGTTTCAGCTACAAGGGAGCGGACACTAGTTAGAGGGCCGTACATTTGAGAAAAGTTAAAGAAAGAGACTAAAAAGTTGGGAAAACAACCAAGAATGCAACAAATATATCCAAAAAAGCAACACAAAACATGGAAAACCACAAAGAGCTCTAAAATGATTACCAAAACATTGGAGAACACAAAAAATAAGCATCTACAGCGTGACAAAATCTTTATAAAAAAGAACTACAATTTCCAAATAAAGAAAAATAAACTAAACAGGTAACAAAAACATTGGAAAAATGTTTTAAAAACGACAAAAATGTCAACGTACGAACCGCTGCCGGGCGTCTTCACAGGACTTTGGACAGAAAGCGAGTTTGCTACTCTGAGAGTGAACCATATTATATTATTATTCCAACATATTCTCATTCCCGTGTAAAATACGGACGCTTGGTCAGGTTATTGACGCTAAAAGTCTCCTTTAGTGTTATGGTTTGGTGTTTTGTTATTGTCTTATTGTGATAGTCTTGTTTACTGTACCGTCTTTTCAAGATTTACTTCCTGCCTTAGTTTTCCCACCCTTGTGATTGTCTGATGTCTTTCACCTGTGTCCCAGCCAGAGGTGGGTAGTAACGAGTTACATTTACTCCGTTACATTTACTTGAGTAAGATTTTTAAAAAATTGTACTTCTAAGAGTAGTTTTAAATCACTATACTTTTACTTGAGTAGATTAGTGAAGAAGAAACTGTACTCTTACTCTGCTACATTAGGCTACAATGAGCTCGTTACTTTTCTTTTTACCTCTTTGGTATTCTACGCGTCATTGTTTTTACCCCAGCGTACGTCTCATTTTAATGTTTTATTTTGACAGAGAGAGAGAGAGACTTCCGCTAAAGGCTCTACCACGTGACTGTGTTTCACCAATCAAACGGCGTTGTACAGTCTCGTCACGCGACCATACTCGATCTCAGCGGCGGCCGCGGGACGTGTTAGCTTGACAGTCGTAGCATAACAAATGTTATCAACCGTCGCCAAGGCAACACAGACCAGGAGGAACACCCCCGGCCTCATAGTGAAAGCATGGTTACCTTTTAATAAAAGTGCGAAACAACAGCTACATTATGCGGCGCCTTCTGTGTCGACCAAAACAAACGGACATTTCAGCGTCCAACAACTCAACATCTAACCTGAGAAAACATGTAGCAGTCATTTTTGTTTTTGCTGTGGATAGAAGAATGTTTATCTTTTACACATGTTTTGAACATTTCCTATATATATATTATCCATCAAAATTTGATGTTTAAGTCTCTTCACTTAAGCTATTTTGTAATTAATAAATTCATTTAAATTTATTTAATCTCCTGCCTCTTGTTACCTTGTTACCCTTTCTATATAGTCGTTGTGTTCCCATTGTCATTGGTCAGATCATTGTAGTGTTATTGTGTGTTTCTGTTTTGTTAACAACCTGCTTGGAGTATCTCTTTTGTCTTTGAGTTTTAGTTTAGGTTCTGAGATCCTGTGTGTTGGTTCTGGCATTAGTTTTTTTGCCTGTTGCTTTCTGGACTCAGTTTTTGGTATGTACTTATGTTTATTTCTGAAATAACAACAGCTACAAGACTTTGCCTGCTCTCTCTGCATTTGGGAAAGATATGATGCTAAAGGAGACTTAGTGTCTTATCTAAACACGCTTTATCTAGATATGTCACAAAAGGAGACTTTTAGCCTCATATCTACATGCACTTCATCTAGATATAATGCTAAAGGAGACTTTTAACCTCGTATTTACACGCGCTTCATCTAGATATGATGCTAAAGGAGACTTTTAGAAGGATGAATCTGCTGTTAAAAACAGTTTATTATATAACATGTTAGCTATTGTGTTTGCTTAAGAAAGGACCTCAAAGGCATCATGTGTTGTCTGTGGCCTGTCCCCCCACCCCCACACTCTTCACTCTGGTATTTTCCTTCCAAATCTTGACCTTTTCTCACATCTGGCCAGCAGTGCCTGATAATGGCTCTGTCCTTGCATCTGTTTCATTTTGTTTCGCCTGGTCATGCGAGACAGAGAGAAGGCCGATGCAGCTCTGCTTTTTTTTGGTTTTGTTCCGGCTGATTTGCGATTTCGCTCTGAAGCTCAGATACACAAAAAAAGGACAAATCTCCTGGATTCTATCTCATGCAGTTGAGCACAAAGGGATGAGCACTGGCTATTCTCCTCTTTGGGAATCTCTTGCTTTCTTATATGAAACTAGGAATTACAGTAGAAGTTATTTTGGCTCAAGGCAACTGCTTTATAAAAACCAGCATCTGAGGACTTATACACCGAGGACGTTTAAGCCAAGTTCAGGAAGACAAATCAGAGGTGGCAACCTGGAGGACATGGCGCTCTTCCACAGAGCTCAGACTGAATTACTCCTTTCCCATTGGTCCTCTGTTCATCCCTGTAGGGCAGATAGTGACCAAAGCAGCAAAAGGCTAAGTGCGGATGTCACTCCCTGATGTGAGTTAAGTGCAGATTTGAGTCACGCATGCGTCACTTTGCGACAAGTAGCTTCCGAGATGCTAACGAGAGACTTCTGTAATGTCTGAAGTAGCCTCCGAGATGCTAACGAGACTTCTGTAATGTCAACCCAGTAAAAATGGACCTACTTAACAAAGGTGGTTCACTATTAGCTTAGCTACAAGTTAGCATCAAACACAACAAAGGCTGTCAGTTGAATGGTGTTTCGAGCTAACGTTAGCAATCAAACAATCAGATAGCTAAAATGTTTTTGAAATGATTTCCATCTTCTGTTATTGTTGATAATGAGAACTTTATTATTTTATGTATTTTACAAATTTCAGTATGACAGTTATGTCGTAAACCGTTTAAATCTGAACCTGCACTCAACTCACATCAGGGAGTGACAGCGGCAACTGAATCACAAAGCCCTGTCCTGCAGCTCTCTTGCCACGCAGTTCAACGTACGTATCACAGCTACGGTGGCCTTCATGCTACAAATAAATAGCCGCTCTTTTGCACTTTTCAATATTGTTTTTCTGGGCGAAGAAGAAAACTTCTGTTCTTGAAATTTGGATTTTGAACACGTGTGGTCCTCCGTGTTTCCTTCTAACTTTCTGGGGCCGGGAAGCGACAATACCCGTTAGTAACATTAGCAGCAGCTGGGAGTTGATCATGTGACAGCGAAAGGCGGAGCAGTACGTCCTGTATGTCCCTCAATGGCCAACGTATTTCAAAATGGAGCATGAATTGGGGGGGATCACCAGATGCCTCCCGATACGATATCATCACAATACTTCACAATGTATGTATGATACAAACTAAGCCCCCCCCGCAAATGTGAAATTTAAGCCAATAGGAATACTTGGAATCAATGGTCAATATTCATAAAAAAGGACAACTTTGTGAACGGGCAACACCGATTTTGATAATTAACAACTCAACTCATCACACACTGGGCCTTTCAGTTTGTATTTTCATATATTTTATTCATCAGAATGTTAATATATTTTGATGTTCTTTTGTAAAAGTATATTTTTAAACTGCATTATCATATTATTTTAATGAGAACTCACAAATAACTACAAATAACTAATGTTAAGGAAAAACTGTTTGTTTCTGGATTTTTTTTAAACTATATATTGGAATATCAGATTTTGAAATCACCAAATATTAATATTAAAAATCCTTTATCAAATAAATGAAAAAAAAAAGGAAAAGATATGACCCGAGTTAAACAGGACGAATGTTGCGTCCTCCCGTCTGTGCCACTGTAGTCGTGTGGCATCTTACTGAATCTTTTCAAAACAATTTTTTATTTTAAATTTAGTAAGTAAGTACAGGCATATTGCAATCAAAAAAGAGAAGAAGAAAGAGGATCTAGAGGCGACGCCCACCCCCTTAACCCTGGATCTCTGTAAAACTCTTACAGGACATGAGAGACCATGTTTTAACAAAAAAATGCACTTACAGGTAGGGAATTTTCTTAATTTCTTAATCTACCAACACTAGAATAGTATCAGCTGCAGTACTGATAGCTTCATATCAACTATGTCAATGTATCTGAGTAGTAGATCCCTTTGAAGGGAAATTAACTTACAAACTGGATCAATAACGAAAAAGAACAACAGAAAAACAATCAGCAGCCACGCGGACAAAACCGCCAGAAGACAATGAAAATCCGCTGTCGCCAACGACACTCCTAGTTTCATACAATGTCTTACGTTTTTTCGGTGGGCGTACATTTTCGTACTATATCATAAAAAGAACAACAGAAACACCAGATGTTCATGAGAATGCGTTAGTGAGAGATGTTGCATCTTCCCCGCAGTTCAGCTTTAATTAGTTTCAGATGAAATATTGACAGTAATATGTTAAGGTGACCAGATTTCTCAGACAAAATCCGGGGACATTTTCAGCTCAGAAGCGTAAATACCTCCAAAACACGTCATGTTTTTAATTTTTGTAAAACTTAAAACGGGGACACTAGACCTAGAGCTGAGTATCGGATAAACTATTGAGGAAAGATTTTCCTTTGACATTGATGCAGTATGAAACGAGATCGCCGCAGTCGGCAGCGGAGAAACAAGCTACAATGGAAGTTAATAAGATAATTGTCCAGCTTGTATTTACGTTCATAAAGTGCTTGTTTTGCCGCTGACAGACTCAGAAAAATATTCTAAGTGTCTGACAACATTATGGAAAGGATTTCTAAGGAGGTCGGCCTTCCTGTTAAAGATTAAGATCATTTAAAACATAAAAGTCCGCGAAATTGCGTTTTCTAAACCCACCAGACTCCATGTAAATAATCAGTAATTATAGCATCGTAAAATACGACTTTCTAAAACCTCTCTGAGCTCTGAGCAGCGCTGCTCGATCGGCTCCGTTTGGTTACAGTTTTCTTTCTTTCATTCCAATTTTGGGTCTGTCAGTCACAGTGAAAACCGGGGACATTTCCAAGGACAGGTCACCAAAAATCGGGGACTGTCCCCGGAAACCGTGGACGTCTGGTCACCCTATAATATGTGTAACTATGCTTCTTCATTGAGGCATAGTTCATATATACACTCACCGGCCACTTTATTAGGTACCCCATGCTAGTAACGGGTTGGACCCCCTTTTGCCTTCAGAACTGCCTCAATTCTTTGTGGCATAGATTCAACAAGGTGCTGGAAGCATTCCTCAGGGAGTTTGGTCCATGTTGACATGATGGCATCACACAGTTGCCGCAGATTTGTCGGCTGCACATCCATGATGCGAATCTCCCCGTTCCACCACATCCCAAAGATGCTCTATTGGATTGAGATCTGGTGACTGTGGAGGCCATTTGAGTACAGCGAACTCATTGTCATGTTCAAGAAACCAGTCTGAGATGATTCCAGCTTTATGACATGGCGCATTATCCTGCTGAAAGTAGCCATCAGAAGTTGGGTACATTGTGGTCATAAAGGGATGGACATGGTCAGCAACAATACTCAGGTAGGCTGTGGCGTTGCAACGATGGTCAATTGGTACCAAGGGGCCCAAAGAGTGCCAAGAAAATATTCCCCACACCATGACACCACCACCACCAGCCTGAACCGTTGATACAAGGCAAGCTCGAACCAGTCTGGCCATTCTCCTCTGACCTCTGGCATCAACAAGGCATTTCCGCCCACAGAACTGCCGCTCACTGGATGTTTTTTCTTTTTCGGACCATTCTCTGTAAACCCTAGAGATGGTTGTGCGTGAAAATCCCAGTAGATTAGCAGTTTCTGAAATACTCAGACCAGCCCTTCTGGCACCAACAATCATGCCACGTTCAAAGTCACTCAAATCACCTTTCTTCCCCATATTGATGCTCGGTTTGCACTGCAGGAGATTGTCTTGACCATGTCTACATGCCTAAATGCACTGAGTTGCCGCCATGTGATTGGCTGCTTAGAAATTAAGTGTTAACGAGCAGTTGGACAGGTGTACCTAATAAAGTGGCCGGTGAGTGTATGACTTCTAGCTTGGGGGGGCAGTAGCTCCGGAGGGTCACAGGTTCAAGTCCCCATACGGACCAGTATGGTGGTGAACTGGAAGCTGGAGAGGTGGCAGTTCACATCCTGGGCCCTGCCAAGGTGCTCTTGAGCAGGGTTCCAAACCTCCAACATCTCTCCATTAGTGCAGGTATAGGTACTGAGCATGTGTGTGTAGTTCAGGCCTGTGTGTAATAACAACAGAGTGTAAATTGTAATTTCCCCTTGTGGGATTAATGAAGTATTTATTATTATTATTGTTATTATGTGTTAATCTATTGGGACTGATTGTATGTGGAGGTTTCCAGCATAAAGCCAACAGCATCTTATATATCTTCTCATAATTTGTTCCTGACTTGTTGCTGTTGGCGACAGTGATTTAAAACCAACGCACA
Source organism: Etheostoma perlongum (assembly GCA_026937815.1). NCBI lineage: Eukaryota > Metazoa > Chordata > Actinopteri > Perciformes > Percidae > Etheostoma > Etheostoma perlongum. The sequence continues at coordinate 9,076,118 of CM049381.1, forward strand.
CAAGGGTTTTTGGATGAATTAGTTTAGCTGACGAACACAACAAAAGAACGCCAACCTTGTTTCTATTTGTAAGTTCCCTGTTTACAGGTTTGCCAATTAGCCAAAAGTTTCTCTCTGAAGGATTGTGCCGGTTCAGTTCTCTGGTAATTTTAATTTAACTCAAGTGGTTATTTCAATCTCGTTGCACAAGTACTGTCTACTTGTGTATAATGACAATAAAGGCATTCTATCCTATTCTATTTCTTCCAATGAATGTGATGAACTGCAAAAAGAAAAACAAAAGTTGAGTCTTTCTGTGTCTGCGTGGGTCCCCCCCTTCCCACCGTTTGACCCTTGTGTGGCGTTTGGGTCTGTGGGACCCAAAAAAATGATGCTATTCAGTTATTATTTCTTCTAAATCAAACTCATTGGACTTGGCTCATTTTCTGTGAAGAACATACAAAATAACTTATCCCCCCCACACAGCTGCTGATTCTGTCTTCATCTCTCTCACACACACACACACACACACACACACACACAGCTGCTGAATCTGTCTTTATCACACACACACACAAACACAAACACACACACACACAGCTGCTGAATCTGTCTTCATCACACACACAAACACACACTCAGCTGTTGAATCTGTTTCATCACACACACACACACACACACACACACACAGTCTTCATCGCACACACACACACACACACACACACACACACACAGTTGCTGAAGCTTCATTTCAGATCAAAAGGTAAGATTCTACTGTACGGTCGCATCACGTTCTACACATACATTTGCATTATGATGGGCATCGGCCAGCGTTTTTTACAGCGCCGCCTTCCCAGGATTCTTTGCGGGCGCGCGCGTTAATGCCGCTTGACGTCACCCATAAAGTCCCATTGGAACAAAATGGAGCACAGCGCGAAAAGTTGTGAAGATCAGAATTGTTCCGGATCTCACACCTGGCTGTTCATACCAGACACACCAGTCACAGCAATCCTCTCTCTCTCGCTCTCTCTCTCTATATGTCTCTCTCTCTTTCTCTCTGTGTCTCTCTCTGTCTCTGTCCCTCCCCCTCTCTCTCTGTCTCTCATTCTCTCTCTCTCTCTCTCTGTCTCCCTCTCTCTCTCTAACTGTCTCTCTCTCTGTCTCTCCCTCTCTCTTTCCCTCTCTCTGTCTCTCTCTTTCTATCTCTCTCTCCTTGGGTCTATCTGTCTCCCTCTCTCTCTTTCCCTCTCTCCTCTCTCTTTTTTGTCACTTTTTTAAGTGTTCTTAAGTATTTTGTTTCTTAAAATGCGATGACATCACATCCTACTTTTTGGAAAGTGGTCCAATTTGATCCGTAGAATAACATTTATTTTTTCTGGTTCAACATTTTAAGTTAAAACCTCTTTAACCTTTGTATTGTCTTCCCTTTCAGGATCCTCTTGTATCCCTCGGGTCAAACTGACCCTTGACTTATTTGGGGTTTTAAAAACAATTCTGAAATTCTATTAACAAATATTGTCTTTATCTCAATTTCAAACTATTGAGATAACATACAGTATATGTTATCTCAATAGATATGCAATCAGTCTCTACTAAAACACAATTAAAAATGGAAGTGTGATTTGTTTTTTGTCATAAGGTTATAATTCATGTTAAAAATCCACTATGGAAAAAACATAAGTGGTCATGTCCAGAATAATTTTCTGAATTGAGTCAGGAATACATGTTTATCACAGAAAATAAGGTAAGGGCATTTATTTTCAGGTAGAAAATATGTATACGTGTACCATTTTTTTTCTTGTAAAAATCGGAAATGCGTCAATTTAACCCGAATACCATACAAGGGTTAACCCTTGCGTTGTCCTCCCAGGTGAAAACTGAAAATTAACAATTTTTTGACAATTATTTCTAAATTTTTTAAAGCGTTTAAAATCCTTTTTTTAACCACCTTTTGATGCTTTTTTTCAACATTTTCTTCATTTTTGTAACCCTACCATCAGTATACTGTACACAAAACACCAATATATCCCCATTACCAGTTTTACACTATTTTCTTTTTCAAATTCATGGTCAAGAAACCAAATTTTTATGAAATTATATTATTTTGTTAGTCACTTTTTGACATTTTCTAACTTTTTCCAAAGTTCTTTCTCACTTTTTACAATGTCTTTGTCGAATATTTCTGCGTTTTTTTGACATTTTGTGTTTTGTCCCTACATTTCTGTCACTATTTTAAGTGTTCTTAAGTCTTTTTTTTCTTAAAATGCTATGAAATCACATCCACTTTTTTTGACGCGTTTGAGATACTTTTTTTTATCACTTTTGATACTTTTTTTCAACATTTTCTTCATTTTTGTAACACTACCATCAGTCTACTAACACCAATATATCACCACTAGTTTTACACTGTTTTCTTTTTCAAATACAATGTCCTTGTCGATTATTATCGAGATGGTGTCCAGATAATGATGTGGGTTTTGTAGATCACTGGCAGTCTTTCTGGGGAAGACCTGGGCTGATTCGGAGGGACGGCATTCATCCCACTTGGGATGGAGCAGCTCTTATTTCTAGAAATCTTGACAAGTTTATTAGTGGACCTAATCCTTGACAATCCAGAGTGGGGACCAGGAGGCAGAGTCTAACACACTTCTCTGCTCCTCCATTCCAGGAGTTACTTGGTCAAAACCCCATAGTGACGGTGTCTGCCCCCTGAAATTGAAATTATTTAAATCAAAGGTAAACAGAAGAGGAGCTGTGCATGAAAACCTCATAACAATTAAAACCACAAGTGCAATAGTGCAAAAGAATGAGATAATTAAATGTGGACTCTTAAACATCAGATCTCTCTCTTCGAAAGGTGTACTAGTAAATGAATTAATATCAGATTCTAATATTGATTTATTTTGTCTTACTGAAACCTGGCTGGGTGATGGAGAATATGTTAGTCTAAATGAATCCCCCCCCCCCAGTCATATTAATACTCACATTCCTCATTCCTTGAGGCACAGGCCGAGGAGGTGGAGTGGCAGCTATCTTCGATTCTAGTCTAATAATCAGCTCTAAACCTAAACTAAATTATAACTCATTTGAAAGTCTTGTTCTTAATCTTTCACACCTAAGTTGGAAATCACTGCAGCCAGTTCTATTTGTTATAGTGTACCGAGCACCTGGTCCATACTCATACTGCATATCAGAATTTGCAGAGTTTTTGTCAAATTTAGTGCTAAAAACGGACAAAGTTCTTATTGTAGGGGATTTTAATATTCACGTGGACAATGAGAATGATAGCCTTAGTACTGCGTTTATCTCTCTATTAGATTCTATTGGCTTTTCTCAAAGTGTTCATAAACCGACTCACTGTTTTGGCCACACCCTCGATCTTGTTCTGGTATATGGTGTTGAAATTGAACATTTAACAGAATCCCTTTCTATCTGACCACTGTTTGATAACTTTCGAGTTTATACTGCTGAACTACACGCCATTAGGCAAAACCTTCTATACAAGATGTCTATCTGATAGTGCTGTAGCTAAATTTAAGGATGTGATTCCATTAGCATTTAATTCATTACCAAGTCACAAAGTAACAGAGGACTCCTATGCTAATTTCAGTCCCTCCCAAATCGATCATTTTGTTGATTTTGCAGCAGACTCGCTGCGAACGACACTCAACTCTATTGCCCCTCTAAAAAAAGAAGATAATAAAACAAAGACGGTTAACTCCATGGTATAACACTGAAACTCACAAATTAAAGCAAACATCGCGGAAACTTGAGAAGATTTGGCGTTCCACCAAATTGGAAAATTCGCGGTTAATCTGGCAAGATAGTCTTAAAACTTATAGGAAGGCCCTCCGTAATGCCAGAGCAGCGTACTACTCGTCATTAATAGTGGAAAATAGGAACAAGCCCAGGTATTTTTTCAGCACTGTAGCCAGGCTAACGGAAGGTCACAGCTCTACTGAGCCAAGTATTCCCATAGCTCTTAGTAGTAACGACTTTGTGATTCTTCAATGATAAAATTATAACTATTAGAAGCAAAATTCACCAAGACCTGCCTTTAACTGGCACTGACTTATCTCTAAACTCAGGAACCTTAGAAACAGTTGTAAAACCAGATATATGTTTAGACTGCTTTGCTTCACTTGATCTTTATCAATTTAATTCAATTATTTCTTCATCTAAACCATCAACCTGCCTCTTAGACCCCATCCCGACTAGGCTACTTAAAGAAGTTTTACCCTTAGTCAACACTTCTCTACTAGATATAACCAATCTATCTTTATTAACAGGCTATGTACCACAGCACTTTAAAGTAGCTGTAATTAAACCTCTTCTGAAAAAGCCCAACCTTGATCCAGAAGTTTTAGCCAACTATAGACCTATATCCAATCTTCCCTTTCTCTCTACAATTCTTGAGAAAGCAGTCGCTAAACAGCTATGTGACTTTCTGCATAGCAACAGCTTATTTGAGGATTTTCAGTCAGGATTTAGAATTAATCATAGCACAGAGACAGCACTTGTGAAAATTACTAATGACCTCCTAATTGCATCAGACAAAGGACTTATCTCTGTACTGGTGTTATTAGATCTTAGTGCTGCATTTGATACCATTGACCATCATATCTTATTACAGAGATTGGAACATTTAATTGGGATTAAAGGGACTGCTCTAAGATGGTTTAAGTCTTATTTATCAGATCGATCTCAGTTTGTTCATGTTAACGATGAATCCTCTGTGCATGCCAAAGTTAGTCATGGAGTCCGACAAGGATCTGTGCTCGGTCCAATCCTGTTCACTTTATATATGCTTCCTTTAGGCAATATTATCAGGAAGCACTCCATAAACTTTCATTGTTATGCAGATGATACTCAATTATATCTATCAATCAAGCCGGATGAAACTAATCAGTTAGCTAAACTTCAAATGTGCCTTCAGGATATTAAAACCTGGATGAGCTGTAATTTTCTAATGTTAAACTCAGATAAAACTGACGTTATTTCTCTGGGACCCAAGCACCTCTGTGACGCATTATCCAAAGAGATAGTTACTCTGGATGGCATCACCCTGGCCTCCACTGTTAGGAATCTTGGAGTTATCTTTGATCAAGACATGTCCTTTAATTCTCACATAAAGCAAATTTCAAGGATCGCCTTTTTTCACCTACGTAATATTGCAAAAATCAGGAATATCCTGTCTAAAAATGATGCAGAAAAACTGGTCCATGCATTTGTTACTTCTAGGCTGGATTACTGCAATTCTTTATTATCAGGCTGCTCGAAAAAGTCCATAAAGACTCTTCAGCTAATCCAGAATGCTGCAGCACGTGTTCTGACAGGAACCAGGAAAAAAGATCACATCTCTCCTGTTTTAGCTTCTCTGCTTTGGCTTCCTGTAAAATCCAGAATAGAATTTAAAATCCTTCTTCTCACCTACAAAGCTCTTCATGGTCAAGCACCATCTTATCTTAAAGAGCTCATAGTACTTTACAACCCTACAAGAGCACTACGCTCCCAGAATGCAGGGTTACTTGTGGTTCCTAGAGTCTCTAAAAGTAGAACGGGAGCCAGAGCGTTCAGCTATCAGGCTCCTCTCCTGTGGAACCAGGTTCCAGTTTGGGTTCAGGAGGCAGACACCGTCTCCACATGTAAGAGTAGGCTTAAGACTTTCCTTTTTGATAAAGCTTATAGTTAGGGCATAGAATTGAATATTGTTAGGGAGTGAGGAGTTGCAGCGTCCGCCTAACCCGGCCCACCGGCTTCTCGTCATAGCTGTCAGATCTATCTATCATATAATCAAGAATATAATAAAACTAAAGGGAGACTTGGCATACAGCCCGATCCGGTTGGGGAGAGTTCTAGCCTGACCAGGCTCCTCTCTTTACCCTGTCTCTCTTAGTTATGCTGTAATAGTTTTAAACAGCTGGGGGACTTCCTTCGACACACTGAGCTCCTCTTTCCTATCTTTCTATCTTCGTATTTTGTGTGCATCTATGTCCCAGAAATGCTTGTTACTAACCTAGCTCTGGGGAGTTATTCCCCGGAGTCCTTTTGTTCTTTTTCTCCCAGCATGTTTCCTGGGATCAGGGAGGCTCCAAAATCACGTTTGCAGCTATCGCCATAGTCCCGCTACACTATCCCTTCCCTGCCACGATCTGCAGTGCCCAGCTACGTCCTGCTGTGCCTTGTAATGCTGCACAGTGCCCTGCTATGCCATGAACTACTACAAAGAACTACTACAAACTACAATTTTTTTTGGGACTGTTATTGCCACTCTTCATTCTAACCCCAACCCCGGTCGTCAGACACCGCCTACCAAGAGCCTGGGTCTGTCCGAGGTTTCTTCCCAAAGGGTAGTTTTTCCTTGCCACTGTCACACTGTTGCTTGCTCTGGAGGAAACTACTAGAACTGTTGGGTCCTTGTAAATTCTGGAGTATGGTCTAGACCTACTCTATCTGTAAAGTGTCTTGAGATAACTCTTGCTATGAATTGTTACTATAAATAAAATTGAATTGAATTGAATTATTTCTACATTTTTTTTTAACGTTTTTTCTCTACATTTCTGTCACTCTTTCAGTCACTCTTAGGTCTTTTTTTCTTAAAATGCTACAAAATCACATCCAAACATGATATGTTCAATGTGCCAATTGATATTGCGATAAATATATTAGATATATAGATATATTGTTCAGCCCTGTTACTCCTAGTATATCCTCACCTGCCGCCTCCTGATGGCTTTCCTTAAAGGACCGCCTGTGATGTCATTTCATGCGCGAGCGCCCCAGTTAATAATCCAATCTCCACCGCTATGACACCAACCGCAACCTAATCTGTGACCTCATTAATAACCATGCACACACTCAGCTCTGGGTATCCACTATAATCTTCTTTTTGGCATCAATAATGACCGCTCTCGCACTGAAGCTGCGCCCTGCTTGCTCTTTGTTGATGAACATGATGAAATAACTGCCAGTGTTTGTGTTTTGGCGTTGCCGTGGCTAATGGCTCCTTTTGGCTTCTCATTAAATAGCGGGAAAGGCAAGTATTAGGCGCTGGGGGTCATTCTGTTGGGAGAGCTCTTCCCTCTGACTCATTCACCACCGCTCATTCTCATGCAAATGAATTTGATGCTCAGGCATTAAAGCTACTTATGTGAGCAGCGGCTCGTGACATTTGCAGAAACTCGGAGGATCAGCTGGAAATGGCCAACAGTGTGTGTGTCTGTGTGTGTGTGTCTGTGTGTGTGTGTGTGTGTGACAGATAAACAGAGAAACATTCAGCCACCTGAACAACCAGGAGAGTGACAGCAGCTGCAGGTTTTAAAGTTATTCTTCTCTGTAGAGCTGCAACTAGTATCTCATAGCCAGACCTTCCTCCACAGCGCTGCAGAAGAAGGTCTGGTCAGTCCGCACAGCATTCTGGGATAGGAGAAAAACCTGCTCTGATATATTGGCATTTCTTTAAACCAATCACAGTCGTCTTGGGCGGACGGAGTCACGGTGCCGCTTCTGGTTACTTTTGCTATATTATTTAATTATAGTTTCTGTGTACCCACTAGAAAAGGAGAAGGGTTTCTGTATACCCATTAGGAAAGGAGCAGTGTTTCTGTATACCCACTAGGAAAGGAGAAGGGTTCATTTTTGGAAATCAGAATGCGGTCATCCTACAGTGAACCAACCCGGCCACAACTCTGATGAATTTTATACGACTGAGGTCACATTACCTCAATCCTATAACTGTCAGGCTGTCATCAACATCACATTTTTATTCTTCAGAGGTAAAGAAGCCTTAAACATGCAGCTGAAGTTGTTTTATCAGTGAGACGTCGTACGGGCCGCTACCAGAAATCATTCCTACCACAGGCAATACAACTTTTTAACACGTCATCACTGGGTGCTGATAAGACTCTGAGACACCACAATACTGGACTAAGTGCAACCTGCACAATACGTTTATCTACATTTCATCATACTATTTAAGCTGTTACACATTTTTGTATTCCCAAAAAGTTTATTTGTATTTTAAAAGTGAACTGATTTATTTTTTTCTTTATGCACAGCCAATGTCTGCAAAGGCCATAACTTCTTTTCTTTAAGCAGTCAAAGTTACTTAATGGCACCAGTTACTACTTATTATGAACATATAAGCTCTAATACTTTTCTCTTACCACTTCATCCCATTTTGTTGCTAACACATCAGGATAAACAATACCCACAGCCCTTCCAGAGTACCACCAAATGCAGATATATTTGAACAATAAAAACCTTTTTTTTTCTTCAGAAATAAAATAGATTACAGTGAGGAAAATAGGTATTTGAACACCCTGCTATTTTGCATTAAGTTCTCCCACTTAGAAATCATGGAGGGGTCTAAAATTGTCATCGTAGGTGCATGTCCACTGTGAGAGACATAATCTAAAAAAATAAATCCATGTTAGTAGTTGGATTCTTACTGATTGTATGGGGTGGACAGGTGTCTTTATGCAGCTAACAAACTCAAACAGGTGCATCTAATTTAGGATAATAAATGGAGTGGAGGTGGACATTTTGAAGGCAGACTAACAGGTCTTTGAGGGTCATAATTGTAGCTGATAGACAGGTGTTGAAATACTTATTTGCAGCTGTATCATACAAATATATAGTTAAAAAATTATACATTGTGATTTCTGAATTATTTTTTTTAGATTATGTCTCTCACAGTGGCCATGCACCTACGATGACAATTTTAGACCCCTCCATGATTTCTAAGTGGGAGAACTTGCAAAATAGCAGGGTGTTCAAATACTTATTTTCCTCACTGTAAGTACAAAACAGGACCACTGTTTATCACAGAAAAGTCTTGTCTTTAAAAAAACACAGGAAGGTAAAGGAAACAGTAAAAAGTCAACAAAACAAAAAACACAAATGTCCCTCTGTCATTAGTAATCCCAAGACTAGAGCTGCAAGATCAGTCATATATTCAAATATTTGTTCTTGTCCTAGTTTCCTTTTTTCTGTGCTGTGTGACTGATTTTGCTGCTATAACACTATAATTTTTTATTGGGATCAATATCTATCTATCTATCAATCTATCTAATCTATCTATCTATCTATCTATCTATCTAACAATTCAGCCACTCGGGGAGACGGGGTGGGAGGGCACTGTGTCTGTTCAGCACGACTTAGCAACATACCAAATGTCAACCTAATAAAGCCCAACATCATCGTCACTCAGTGCTTACCGTAGACAATGGTCACCATGGAGACAGGCATAACCAGGATGCCCAGGAGCATGTCAGCGACTGCCAGGGACATCAAGAAGTAGTTGGTGGCGTTCTGCAGCTTCTTCTCCAAAGAGACGGCCAGGATCACCAGGATGTTGCCCAAAACCGTGACGGCAATGACAAGTAGAATCAGAAGCGCCGCCCAGTTCTTCTCCACGGCCGCGTCTCGCCGAGGACACGGAGGCCCGTAAATCCTGCCGGACTCGCCGTAAACTCCTCCGTTGTTCCGGTAAGACCAGTTCCCTGATGGACACCCCCGAGTTTGTCACATTGTTGATCAGCGGCGTGCTATCCTCCAATCCACGCGGAGACCACGTGTTGGACTCCACAGTGGCGATGGTGGTGATGGTGGCGACGGCAGCTCTGACGACTTTAGAGATCAATTCCGACATGTTGGCACCGCCACGCGGGTTCATGACGCCGTCACAGCCCGAGGCGGAATAGCCTCAGGGATGCTGCCTGGGAAAATTTGTCAGAGTGGAGAAGAAGGGGAATGTCTTGTCATCGTCTAGTCTCTCCCCATTTCCCACATGCCGTACATTTAACACCATTTATCACTCGAGTAGTGAGTTGAGTTTCAACGTGCCAACGGTTTTTACTCCGTCATCTCATGGGGAAACTACGAAGCCTTGAATCGTCCAAAGCCTTGAATCATCCAAAGCCTTGAATTATCCAAAGCCTCAAATTGTCCAAAGCCTCAAATCGTCCAAAGCCTCAAATCGTTCAAAACCTTGAATCGTCCGAAGCCTCTCGAATCGTCTGAAGATTCTCGAATCGTCTGAAGCCTCAAATTGTCCAAAGCCTCAAATCGTCCGAAGCCTCTCGAATCGTCTGAAGCCTCGAATCGTCCAAATTCTCGAAACATCCAAATTCTCGAATCATCCGAAGCCTTGAATTGTCCGGAAGCCTCGAAACGTCCGAAGCCACGAATCGTCTGAAGCCTCAAATCGTCCGAGGTCTCAAATCGTCCGATGCCTCTCAAATCATTCAAAGCCTCGAATTGTCCGAAGCCTCAAATCTTCTGTCGCAGGATCAGCAGATTATTGTCACAACGCGGGGAAACCAAAGTAGCAGACTGCTGAATTCAGCAGAACAGCAGCTTTAAAAACTCAACAGGACAATGCAGAATGGATAAAAAACATATAAAAATAAGCACTTGGTATCTTGACTATGCCACTCATCCAGAACAGAAAAGAACCAGTTGCTCGAAATATTGGAGTGATTGCGACTCACATATTTTCAACTCACATCTTCTCTCATCTTCCGATTTATAGAATCCGTTTGAAGCTGTTGCAGCTTTCTTCCCCTTGAATTCTGGGCTCTTCTGAGTCAAAGCTACACTCTTGATAAAAAACAGATCAAGTCTCAGATCCTACAAATGTGAATTTCATCTCCTCCAAGTCTGATTCTTTTCAAACAGACCAATCCTGACTTTTCAGTCTTTGGTTTGGACCTGTATGAAGGTGGGGTCACCGTTGACAACATACCTGCACATGTAAGTCTGTGTGTGTGTGTCTGTGAATTTGTGTGGAAATCCTCCAGTGTCCTTGTCGTCTTCAACTCATCCTTGTGCCCGTGGCAGTGCGTTGGCGGCCCTGGGGAGATTGATGATGAACATAATGATATTTGACGTGCGTGTGTTGCCCAAAGACACCACTAACTTTCTCCCCTCTCTGTTCTCTTCACACACTCTCGGCTTGGCGATAAAGTCCTGACGCATAGTAGAAGTATTCCTCTTCCCCATAAAACAGTGTCAGCACTCCAGAGATTTTAAGTATTCCTTTAATTCCTCCTCCTCCTTTCTGCATTTTCTGCATCATCTCACAGAAGAGGTTTCGTGGGGATTTCTGTTTTCCAGAGTGAGTTGTTGAGCCGTCTTCAGTGATCATCAGATGCTGAATGATTTTCTGCTTTTACTCTGCTCACACTCAGCGTCTCTCTCTCAGCCTCTATCTCTATCTCTCTCTTTCTGTCTCTCTCTCTCTTTATCTGTCTCTCGCTTTCTCTCTCTCTCTCAGTCTCCGCTCTCTGTCTCTTTCTCTCTCTCTCTCTCTCTTTATCTGTCTCTCTCAGCCTCTCTCTCTCTGTCTCTTTCTCTCTCAGTCTCTTTCTCTCTCTGTCTCTTTCTCTCTCTCTCTCTCTCTCTCTGTCTCCTCTCTCTCTCTCTCTGCTTTATTAACATGATAAAATCATTTGTGTTGCTAAAGCATAAGAATAAACATACATACAAACAACAACAAGGAGTAAATCCATCTGATATAATATATATATATATATAATAATATTTATGAATAATGTATCTGATATAATAATACAAGTAATTAGGATAATTACAATATAATTGTAGATACCAAACAAATAATGTGCATGTCACTCAAAGGGAACATTGAAACAATATTAAAATAAAAGAATAGAAAAATAAAAATGATTTTATATAAAATTCTCTATTTATTTTACCTTGCATTGTCTCACTACCTGTGTGTCTACTACTGACTGTGTTGAGCTGTGTGTACCTGTCTCTCTCTCTCTCTCGCTCTCTCTCTACCTGTCTGTCTGTCTACTACTGACTGTGTTTAGCTGTGTGTACCTGTCCCTCTCTCTCTCTCTCTCTCTCTCTCTCTCTCTCTCTCTCTTTTCTACATGTCTGTCTAGTACTGACTGGGTTTAGTTTTGTGCAGTTTAGTTTAGTCCTGTCTGACTGTTTAAATTCATGAAAATTTCAGTTTTTTACTGTTTTTCATGGGACCATTAAGCGTCGTTTGGGGCGTTTGGGCATTTGGGGTGTGTGGGATGTTTTGGTCGTGTGGGGTGTTTGGGGCGTGTGGGGCGTTTAGGTGTTTTGGGCGTTTGGGCATGTGGGGTGTTTGGGGGTGTTGGGAACGTTTGGGCATTTGGGGTGTTTGGCGCATTTGGGTGTTTGGGGCATTTGGGGTTTTTGGGGCGTTGGGTTGTTTGGGGTGTTGGGGGGCATTTGGGGCGTTTGGGGTGTTTGGGGCATTTGGGGCGTTTGGGGTGTTGGGGTGTTTGGGGCATTTGGGGTGTGTGGGGCGTTTGGGGCTTGTGGTGCATTTGGGTGTTGGGGGCTTGTGGGGCGTTTTGGGTTTTTTAAGCGTGTGACGAAGTGGGTTTGCTCACCACTTGTCCCATACAGGTCATTAGTAAAGTAAACACACAGTCATGTTAGTTTCAGTTCCCTTTTATTAGGTTGCAAGTTTAAAGATGGTTTAAAGTTTTCCTTGTATTGATACTTACAATTGTTTATTCCTTTGTTCAGTTCCACCATGCAGGACAATTGTTTGGGGAGGGGCCGGCCTAAGCATTTCCTGATTTATGAATAGGGTGGTCATGGATGACATCACCGGGCCAAACCAAGTAGAGGGTTTTCTTTTGTATAGGAATGTTTATTTTGGTTGTTTTTGGTTATTATATAAAAAAGGTATGAATAACCCTGACCTGTTTTGTAGTCAGTAAGATAGGAGGGAACTGGTAACCAAGTTCCATAGGTTAAGAGATTACTAGGTATTAATGTTATGGAGTAGATCAACCTGCTTTAGGATGGGATGGACTGAAGCAGTGGGGTGTGAATTGACAACCCTATATAAATAGGCTCGTTCGAGATGAGCCAGGTCTGCGCAGAATCGATCACCGGCAATCGGCGCCCGTTGCATGCCGGTTAGATTTGAGTCTGACTTGATCCCGACTTGCTCTGACGTCATGCACACGTGGGCAACGATAATCTCACGAGAGCAAGGCGGCCGCAGTTCTGAGAACCAGGCGGCGCAGTTGGTTTTCACCAGGCGGACCCAGAGCATGCTGGGAAACGCCGGTCTCTCAGCTGATTTAACAGCTGATTGGTTCACAATCGACTCAACATGATGACGTTTTATGTGTGGCTGATAGTTGCGTTTAGAAGTCAGAGAGACTAAATCCGTTCAGATCACAGACCATCTACAGTCTGTTGTTAATTAAAATCAGCAACAGATCGCATGTAGAGCACTTTGAGAGCTACTCTGTCATAATTAAAACAACTGGAGACTGTGTACAAGCTGATATGTGGGTCTGATTATATTTTATTAAATCGGAATCGCACCGCAGTGTTTTTGTCACTTCCTGTCCAGACTGAAGGCTGCTGGAATCGGCTGGAAACTGTCCGACTTTACCGCAGCTTTTTGTCCCCGCCCCTGCTGCTGCCGCCTGCTCTCGTTCACTTTACAGGCAAGGCGCAGTTCATCTCGAACGTGCCTAATAGTAGGATTTGTGCTCCCGGGGGTAGAGGGAGGTGAGGTTGTGCTGCCAGGAACATGTGCCTGTCATTGCTACTATTAGTTTGATGTGCAACTGTCTTTAAGTTTGATGGGTTAATTATCCGTGTACTGCAGACCATGGAAATAAACTAATCACCTTTGAAAATGTGCAATGTTTGAGTCTGCCTACCTACCACCATCCTTGCTACTCTGGCCAACCTACCACATTTGGTGGCAGTGGTGGGATCCAGGCCAGTAGGAGGCAGTGAAGACAATAGGAAAAATGTCAAGCAGACAGAAGAAACTACAAGTAGTACAAGATGTCGCTGACCAACAGGAGGATGAAGGATCCAATCCTTGGAACAAGAGAACATGGCTGAATTGTCAAACCTTCTGCGAGGCCTAATGCAACAGCAGGCTGACTGTGATGTCAGGACGGGGCAGGAGCATAAGCGACAGGAGGAAAGGTGGAAACAAATCCAGCATCAGTTTTCTCAGCTCCAACATGAGGTACAACAGGACCGCCAGGATCGTCAGCAGCTGACGGAAGGTGCCGCAGCTACATCTGGTCACTCTGTTGAGCCTACGGCAGAGCCACCTTGCGTCTTAACAAGCCAAGTCAGCCATGAAGCTAGTCCATTGCAGGCGGTTCTGGGAGAACAGCATTCGAGTCTGGTGAGGTTTCCTGGATGGAAGAGCCCTAAAATGCAGCCCTACAATGAAGGTGAGGACATTGAACATTATTTAATCACCTTTGAAAGAATTGCTCATGCTTGCCAGTGGCCTCAAGTGGAGTGGGCTCTTCATCTAGCGCCACTGTTAACTGGTAAAGCCCGTTCTGCATATGTAGCTATGGATAGTGATGACACCATGGACTATGCTAAGATAAAGGATGCTGTTTTGCAGAAGTTTGAAATCAGTGCAGAGACATATCGAGTGAGGTTCCGTTCCAGTGTGCCAGGAGAAGGGGAGACACCTAGAGAGCTGCAGGTACGCCTCAAAGATTTATATGGCAGATGGATGTCTCCCAATGCCAAGACCAAGGAACAAATTGGTGACACTATTATCATCGAGCAATTTCTTAAAGTACTGAATCCAGAGCTTTGCACTTGGATTAGAGAGCGGAACCCAAAAACCTCCAAAGAAGCAGCAGAATTGGCTGAAGCTTTCCTGGCTGCCCGCCGTCCATCCCACGAATACCTTCCAGCCAAGCCCCGCCCACCCTCATCAGCTGGTATGCATGTTAGTGGGAATGAGTTTAGAGCTAGAAACACAAGACAAAATTTTGTCCCTTCTAATTCAGCTAAACCTGAACCTAGAAACCAAGCCCTCTTAGCATGTTATACATGTGGTCAGACAGGTCATTTTAAAGGAGAGTGCCCTAGGGTCCCGGTTAGTAAAAACTACATGTGTTTTGCTCCACAGTTATCAGTTAGTGATCGCACCCAGGATAGTCTCCCTAGAGAGGCCATTTTTTGTGGAGGGACGGTAGATGTTTATTGTATTCATGGTGACATGGTAGAGTACCCCATTATATCTGAAATATCTGAAGTAGATATCCAAGTTGAAATGCAAAACTACTTGCTGTCAGTAGGAGTATTTCAACATCTGCCCTATCAGGTTGTATTAGGCAGTGATCCAATCCTTGCTGAATTGATAACCAAGCAGTCAAGTGAGACTAGGGCAAGCTGTGCCAGTGCTAGTTTGCTAGCTGTCACAAGGTCTAAAAGCAGCCAGGAGCAGGATAGTTCAGTGGGGTGGGAGGAGTTACCTTTTGCAAATCAGGAGGTGACTGGTTTTGAGCATTCCAGACAGACTAAGAAAAAGAAAAGCAGGAGACAGAGGAGACAGGACAGAGTAAGGGGGACAAAAATAGCAGAGCATGTGTCTGAACCTTTAGAGTCTGACCTTTTTGCTATTGCCAGTGACATTGCTAAGCTACAGAATGAGGACCCCACATTAGCAACTTTGTTTTCTAAATGTGTGCCTGAGTCAACCCAAGTAGTAGGTAGAGGGAAGGAGTCATTTGTGGTCAAGGGAGACATGCTGTATCGCCGTAGCCAGAGTGGTGACCAGCTAGTTGTTCCCCAGAGTTTCAGACCCACAATCCTTAACCTGAGCCATTCTATCCCATGGGCAGGACATTTAGGGCAGGCAAAAACATTTGCAAGGATGGTTCCCCATTTCTATTGGCCCCAGCAGTATGCTGACACAATAAAATATTGTCAGTCTTGTCCACAATGTCAGTTAACAGCGGCAGGCAGGAAAAGAGAGAGGGCTCCTCTCATTAGCATGCCCATTATTGATACACCTTTTTCCCGCATTGCCATGGACATTGTAGGCCCACTAGAAATGAGTAGTGCAGGCCACAAGTACATCCTAGTGATCTGTGACTATGCCACAAGATATCCTGAGGCCTTTCCGTTGAAGAAGATCAAGACCCGCCAGATTGTCAACTGTCTCATACAGATGTTTTCCAGAGTCGGCATCCCAAAGGAGATCATCACAGACCAAGGCACCAACTTCACTTCAAGTCTACTAAAAGAGGTGTACAGTATGCTGGGAATTTAAGGTGTGAAGACCAGTCCCTACCATCCACAAACAAATGGCCTTGTTGAGCGCTTTAACAAAACCCTCAAGTCCATGTTGAGGAAGTTTGTGAATGACTCGGGATCAGATTGGGACCAGTGGCTCCCATTCTTGTTATTTGCATTCAGAGAAGTCCCACACGCCTCAACTGGGTTTTCAACTTTTCAGCTGCTGTATGGACACTCAGTAAGGGGTCCTATGGATGTCTTAAAGGAGGCCTGGGAGGGTCCCATGCCACAACAGCTTAGCAGTGAGATCTCATATGTGTTGAAGATGAGAGACAAACTGGACCAGTTCCAAGAGCTTCCCAATAGTAATCTAGCCGAAGCACAACAGCAACAGAAGCAGAATTATGACAAAGCTTCTAGGAGGAGAGTTTTACAGGAGGGTCAGCAAGTTCTGCTACTGCTGCCAACATCTGCTAGTGGCCAAGCCAAGTGGCAGGGGCCATACAAGATTAAAAAAAGATGGGCCCAGTTACATACAAACTCATGTTGCCGGACCGCCGGAAAAAGCATCAGGTCTTCCATGTTAATCTGTTGAAGGAGTGGGTAGACCAACGAGAACAGTCTACATCCCTGTGGAGATGTACAGTGATTGATGAGAAAGAGCTTCAAGAGCAGTATTTTCCCTCTTCAACTGGGGCTCCAGTTTTTCTGGACCTAAGCCATCTTACAGCAGTTAAATCCCAGGAGCTGAAAGTCCACATGGCAAAGGAGCTCTTCAGTCTAAAGCCAGGTTGTACCCATCTCATTAATCATCATATCCATCTGTATTCACCAGAACAGCCTCCCATCAGGGACACCACCTGCCGCATTCCAGCTAGACTTGTTCCTGAACTTAAGCAAGAAGTGGAGGAGATGCTGGCTAAAGGGATCATTGAGCCATCTTGCAGTGAGTGGTTGTGTTGTGGGTCTCAGAACTGCGGCCGCCTTGCTCTCGTGAGATTATCGTTGCCCACGTGTGCATGACGTCAGAGCAAGTCGGGATCAAGTCAGACACAAATCTAACCGGCATGCAACGAGCGCCGATCGCCAGGTGATCGATTCTGCGCAGACCTGGCTCATCTCGAAGGAGCCTATTTATATAGGGTTGTCAATTCACACCCCACTGCTTCAGTCCATCCCAACCCTGTGGTGTTGTTGCCAAAGAAATATGATTCTAAACTGAGATTCTGTGTCAACTTTTCAAAGTTGAATGCTGTGTCTGCATTTGATCCTTATCCAATGCCAAGGGTTGATGAACTGATTGAGCGCTTGGGGAAGGCCAACTTTCTAACAACCCTGGACCTCTGCAAAGGGTACTGGAAAGTGCCCCTCACAGAATCTTCGAAGGATTTGACAACTTTCAGAGTTCCAAGTGGCCTTTTCAGATTCAGAGTGATGCCGTTTGGTTTGCATGGAGCACCTGGAACGTTTCAGTGGCTGGTGGATGAAGTTTTGAGAGGAGCGGAGGACTATGCAGCAGCCTACATTGATGACATTGTCATTTTCAGCAGGACCTGGGAGGAGCATCTGCAACATCTGGCCAATGTCTTTCAACGTATCCAGAGTGCTGGTCTAGTCATCAATGCAAAGAAGTGTCACATTGCCAAGTCAGAGGTGCAGTACCTTGGCTATGTGATCGGAGGAGGAGGTATCCGTCCTCAGGTTGGAAAGGTAGAGGCAATTGCAGCTTCATCGCAGCCCAACACCAAGAAGAGGCTAAGGTCATTCTTGGGGTTGGTTGGCTGGTATCGCAGACTTATCCCTAACTTTTCATCAAGATCTGCTGTACTAACTGACATGACTGGCAAAGCTAAAGGTTAAATGGACTCAAGAAAGTGAGAATGCTTTCAAAGACTTGAAAAACTGTCTATGTCAGGAACCTGTTTTGCAATGCCCAGATTTCACTCTTCCCTTTACTGTGCAGACGGATGCTTCTGGAGTAGGTCTCGGAGCTGTGTTACTGCAAGGTGAAAATGGAAACCAGTTGCCTGTTCAGTATATCAGCCGAAAACTCTTCCCAAGGGAAAAGAGGTACTCAACTGTTGAAAAGGAAGCTCTAGCTATTAAATGGGCTTTAGACACCTTGAAATATTACCTCATTGGCAAAGAGTTTGTTCTTGAGACGGACCATAGTGCTTTGCAATGGATCCACAAAACTAATGCTAGAATTACCAGATGGTACTTGTCACTTCAGCCGTATCGTTTTCAGGTCCGGTACAGACCAGGAAAGAAGAATGTCATTGCTGAATTTCTATCCAGTGACTCTGAGGAGTAACGGTTTTAATGGGGAGGGTGTGTGACAAAGTGGGTTTGCTCACCACTTGTCCCATACAGGTCATTAGTAAAGTAAACACACAGTCAGGTTAGTTTCAATTCCCTTTTATTAGGTTGCAAGTTTAAACATCGTTTAAAGTTCTCCCTGTATTGATACGTACAATTGTTTGTTCAGATCCACCATGCAGGACAATTGTTTGGGGAGGGGCCGGCCTAAGTATTTCCTGTTTTATAGGAATAGGGTGGTCATGGATGACATAACCGGGCCAAACCAAGTAGAGGGTTTTCTTTTGTTTGGGGCGTTGGGTTGTTTGGGGTGTTGGGGTGTTTGGGGCATTTGGGGTGTTTGGGGCGTTTGGGGCTTGTGGTGCATTTGGGTGTTGGGGGCTTGTGGGGCGTTTTTTTTTTTTTTAAGCCTGTACTTAAATTGACTGGCGCATAAATGGTTTGGTGCATGTGGGCGTTTGGGGTGTTTGGGGTTTTTGGGGTGGTTTGGGTGTTTGGGGTGTTTGAGAGTTTGGGGCATTAGGGCTGTCTGGGACGTTTGGTGTGTTTGGCGCATTTGGGCCTGTGGGGCGTTTGGGATGTTTGTTTTGGTTTTTCTCACTTTTTTTCAGCATCTTTAACCCTCCTGTTGTCCTCGGGTCAAATTTGACCCCTTTAATTATTGATCATGGATTGTAGGTAAGTAGTGTAAAACTAGTAAGGTGATGTTATTGAAAACTAAGAAAAGTCTCAAAAAGGGACGAAAATGTAAATTTTTGTCTGTTTTTGACTCGGGAGGACAACACAAGGGTTAAAATAAAATGGTTTTGTTCTTTTGTCATAGTTGTGATACAGAAAGTTTTTGTTAACGGGTCAATTTGACCCGAGGACAACAGGAGGGTTAAGGTCCTTCGGTTTTAAAGTGTCCAGCGGGACAGTCAGAAGAATATTTAGCATCTCAAAGTGTCTCGTACCCTCGTCATCATTTCCTGGATCTTCTTCTCTTTCTGTCTCTGTTATGCAGCGTCACCTGTTAAAAATCCTTTAATATAGAGGTAATATATATATAGGTAATAATGACAGTTATAGTATAATGAAATCTGTGTATATGTATGGAGAAGGATATCTCTCATCCAAAACACACACACACACACATACAGAATCACACACACACAGACGCACACAGATGCATGCGCACACACACACACACACAGACCTACACAGGCACACGCACATACACAATCACACACACACACACAGACGCACACACGCAGAGACCTACACAGACGCACGCAGATGCATGCGTGCACACACACACACAGACGCACACACGTACACACACACACAAAAACTCTCTCTTTGACCTGCTTTGTAACACTGAGAGAAGAAATGGAGATCAGCAGAAAGATAATTTAGCAATAGATGGACAGCAGAGATAAATGCTCAGAGTCAGCGGGAGTGAGAGGAGATAAAAAAAACACACACACACACACATGTTTTTTTGTCTTGGAGGACTTTTAGTTTTAGATATTATTCTGTTTTGCAGAGAGAGAGAATCAAGTCAAGACAAGAAAAAGGAGACAAGCTTTATATACTGTACTCCTAAACGGATCTACTGTATATAAAAAGATAAATATAAAAATGAAAACTCTGAACTCTTTATTTTGCTGCTGCTCATTCTGCAGGATTACATGCTCTCTTAGTTGAAGCCCTACGGCACATCCAGTCCTCTCACAGCCTCGCTGGATAAAGGGACAAATGTGAGCTGAATGCTATGCGTTTCTCTGCTTTTTTCTGCTCCCGGAGAGCCGACATTTCGCGGATAATAATTTTAATAATTCATTTATTTTCAAACTTGATTCAAACTATTTTTGCAGAGCGGCTGTTCATCATTGTGACATCAATGAATCGAGTTAAGCGAATTGGGGATTGATCCATGACTAAGGATTTAAATTCAGTTCCTACTGCAAAGTTCCTTTGAACGTTAACGACACGCATGGAAATATTTTAATTTATAGGTAGGGAAATTACAATTTACACTCTGTTTTTGTTAGTAATCACTACACACACACTCTGAATTCATGAAATCATTATGCTATTTATTAGGCAAATAACATTTCGATTAATCCTGAAACTGATGATTTGACCCTTGTGCTGTCTTCCCCTCGACCTGCAACTTTGTGTTTTTCTAGGTTGAAATGCTAGCTTGCTATTCCACCAACACTGGCGGTGAGCTCTAGGGGGGCTGTGCCGCTGCTACCGCTGGAGATCAGATCACGTCGAGGTTGGCAGCGGATCTTTCTACGATGTTTACACGCTGGCCGAGCCCCACTGATGGTGTTTCAGTTGAACTGTTAAAAAGTGTTGAGATAATTAAAAGGTATTTACAGTATTTAGAAGTGGGCTGGCTGCTAGTTAGCTAACGCTAGCTTTCATGCTACATAAATAAGCCGGACAGAGTTGTCCCTCATCAAGCGATAGAAACCCTGCTGTCCCCAGCTGTTCTGTTGGCTCAGAGCTCCACAGACTAAGTCCACAGGTACAAATTAGTTTTGCACCAAGAAGTGTTGCAAAAGTTGAGAGCGCAGACTCGCCGCTGTGTGATGCGAGAGAGCACACTGCAGTGACAGATTTGAGAGGTTGTAATCACTGAGTTGTGGTTGTACCGGGAAAAGTGACTCAAGTGAGAAAAAAAAAAGAAAAAAAAATCACAAATAAGTCTTATTTTACGAGTATCTACGAGTACAGATTTTTTTTACAAGCTCTCAAGTCATATTTTATGAGTGCTCACATCGCATCTACGAGTACAGATTTTTTTTACAAGCTCTCAAGTCATATTTTACAAGTGCTCACATCGCATCTACGCGCTCTCATTTTTGCACCATATTTACCTTCATAGAAAATGCCCCAAAGATATCTGTTGTGGATACCTGCAATTGCATTGTTTCTGGTCATAATTCTAGATATGTCAACCTAATATTTACAGTCAATGGTTATAACTCGTGCACTCTGAGCTTTCAGAAGACTTCCACCTTTGCGTTCTTGAGTACCACGAGGGAGGGGTGTGTGGGGGGGAGTTTATATGGACTCATGTTGTGAACGTGCTAAACATGACCCCATCTGAAAGCAGCACTGTTGGCATTGTGAGATCATAAATGATGATGTGACAACATCAGTGACATCACAGAGCATTGTCATGAGAGTCTATAAATAGGACCCATCAGGTTAATCCCATCAGGTTGTTTTTTTGACAATGCCCCACAGACGCAGACACGCCGCTCGCCCCGTTCGCAGACGTAGGAGGACCCACAGGTCCTCCCACGTCCATAGACGTAGGAGAGTTGTCCGACGCAGACGCTAGGCAACGCCAATAAACATGTAGCACAGGCATGACATGACAGTACCCTCAGTTATTTTAAGCTTAGTATAGTTGAAAAAAGTTACACTTTTTATTCATTATTTGTTAGAAAAAACAAAGAAATGTCAACGAGTTAAACACATGTACAGCCCGACCGATATATTGGCCGATATTAGGCATTTCCCAATCTATCGGTATCGGTTTATCATGGCCAATTTAAAAATAAAAAAATTAAATACTAATTAATCTGAATCATTTATAATATCAAATATATGATTCTGATAAATGAATATTTAAATAAAAACAAACGTCAACCATGATGAGTGTTGGCATTGCATAGTCTGTACACCAGAGGTCGCTCTACAATGCCCCTGTTAGTGTTGGCATTGCATAGTCTGTCCACCAGAGGACGCTCTGCAACGCCCCTGTTAGTGATGGTGTTGCATAGTCTGTCCACCAGAGTACGCTCTACAACGCCACTGTTAGTGATGGCGTTAGTCTATCCACCAGAGGACGCTCTATAACGTCCTTGTTAGTGATGGCGTTGTAGAGCGTCCTGCCGTCTCAAAGACCAAATACCTAAAACATTTTGGTTGATAGAAACCCAAATTTCTGATATAGAAACTTTTAGAAAATGGGTCAAATTTGACCCGAGGACAACAGGAGGGTTAAGCTCTCTTGTGGGATCATAGACTGCATATACAGTGAGAAAAATAAGTATTTGAACACCCTGCTATTTTGCAAGTTCTCCCACTTAGAAATCATGGAGGGGTCTGAAATTGTCATCGTAGGTGCATGTCCACTGTGACAGACATAATCTAGAAAAAAAACATCCAGAAATCACAATGTATGATTTTTTAACTATTTATTTGTATGATACAGCTGCAAATAAGTATTTGAACACCTCAGAAAATCAATGTTAATATTTGGTACAGTAGCCTTTATTTGCAATTACAGAGGTCAAACGTTCCTGTAGATTTTCACCAGGTTTGCACACACTGCAGAAGGGATTTTGGCCCACTCCTCCACACAGATCTTCTCTAGATCAGTCAGGTTTCTGGGCTGTCACTGAGAAACACTGAGTTTGAGCTCCCTCCAAAGATTCTGTATTGGGTTTAGGTCTGGAGACTGGCTAGGCCACGGCAGAACCTTGATATGCTTCTTCCAGAGCCACTCCTTGGTTTTCCTGGCTGTGTGCCTCGGGTCATTTTCATGTTGGAAGAACCAGCCTTGATCCATCTTCAATGCTCTAACTGAGGGAAGGAGGTTGTTCCCCAAAATCTCGCAATACATGGCCCCGGTCATCCTCTCCTTAATACAGTGCAGTCGCCTTGTCCCATGTGCAGAAAAACACCCCCAAAGCATGATGCTACCCCCCATGCTTCACAGTAGGAATGGTGTTCTTGGGATGGTACTCATCATTCTTCTTCCTCCAAACACGGTTAGTGGAATTATGACGCAAATGTTCTATTTTGGTCTCATCTGACCACATGACTTTCTCCCATGACTCCTCTGGATCATCCAAATGGTCATTGGCAAACTTAAGACGGGCCTTGACATGTGCTGGTTTAAGCAGGGGAACCTTCCGTGCCATGCATGATTTCAAACCATGACGTCTTAGTGTATTACCAACAGTAACCTTGGAAACGGGGGTCCCAGCTCTTTTCAGGTCATTGACCAGCTCCTCCCGTGTAGTTCTGGACTGATTTCTCACATTTCTTAGGATCATTCTAACACCTGGATACGTTTATTTGTGAACCATTCCTTTGTAGATTTTGCTGTATGTTTGGGATCATTGTCTTGTTGGAAGATAAATCTCCGTCCCAGTTTCAGGTCTTTTGCAGACTCCAACAGGTTTTCATCCAGAATGGTCCTGTATTTGGCTGCATCCATCTTCCCCTCAATTTTAACCATCTTCCCTGTCCCTGCTGAAGAAAAGCAGGCCCAAACCATGATGCTGCCACCACCATGTTTGACAGTGGGGATGGTGTGTTGAGGGTGATGTGTCCAGATTTGTGCAGTGTACGACTGATTGTTGTCCTATGGACAGACTCTCCCACCTCAGCTGTAGTTCTCTGCAGTTCATCCAGAGTGATCATGGACCTCTTGGCTGCATCTCTGATCAGTCTTCTCCTTGTCTGAGCTGAAAGTTTAGAGGGACGGCCAGGTCTTGGTAGATTTGCAGTGGTCTGACACTCCTTCCATTTTAAAATGATCGCTTGCACAGTGCTCCTTAGGATGTTTAAAGCTTGGGAAATCTTTTTGTATCCAAATCCGGCTTTAAACTTCTCCACAACAGTATTACGGACCTGCCTGGTGTGTCCCTTGGTCTTCATGATGCTCTCTGCGCTTTCAACAGAACCCTGAGACTATCACAAAGCAGGTTCATTTATACAGAGACTTGATTACACACAGGTGGATTCTATTTATCATCATCAGTCATTTAGGACAACATTGGATCATTCAGAGATCCTCGCTGAGCTTCTGGAGTGAGTTTGCTGCACTGAGGGTAAAGGGGCCGAATAATTTTGCACGCACCACTTTTCAGTTTTTTATTTGCTAAAAGGGTTTAAAATATCCAATGGATTTCGTTCCACTTCACAATTGTGTCCCACTTGTTCATGATTCTTCACAAAAAATAAAAATGTTGTATCTTTATGTTTGAAGCTTGAGATGTGTCAAAGGGTTGAAAGGATCAAGGGGGCCGAATACTTTCGCAAGGCACTGTATTTTCCTCACTGTACGTCAACGGCCTATGGGTTAGGATGGAGACCATATATATATTTATTTATTAACGGTCTATGGGTTAGGATCATAGACTGTATTATCAGTCTATGGGTTAGGATGGAGACTGTATGTATATATATATATATAAAATCGGTCTATAGGTCCATGGCTTAAAGTAACATCGCAATAGCCGCCCTTTTTCACATGCATTTAAAATTAAACTACCCGCACTCTAGCTATCTAAATGTACTAACGCTAATCTGACTAGCTAACCATAACGGTAACAGTAGCCAGTAACGTTAGCTTAGCTAATTAAACGTTAAAATTTATTTAGGTGAGGAGGTTCAAGGGGCCGTCCAACGGCAGGTAACGTTTGTACTTTGTGATTATAAGGTTTTATTTTTACCCTGCTTATCACCAAAATGACATGTAATACAGTTTAAGGCCGTTTTTCGTTTCTGTACACTCAGCAATAAATCTGGTTAACAATTGATTTTAAAAACAGGGTTCTGCGTGCCAATGGTCATAAAACATCAGTTTTTAGACAGTGCCCGTTTTTGTTGGCTAACGTTAACCTATAAACAACCCGATGAGCATTGTCACCAGTCCTGTTAACATGTTTTTACTGATATATAGCTAACGTTGATTAGCGAGCTAGCTACTTAAACAATTTTTTTTTTAAATCTGACAAGCTAGCATTATCTTAATGTAGTTACTGACCAGTCACTTAACTTTGTTACATGTGGAAACTGGTTGAGCCCAAATGCAAACAGAAATGAAGACCAGAATGATAGTATATCAGTTTATTCCGGTGTCCAATGTCGGGGATGCAATGATGAAAAACCAAGTCCAAAACTAATCCAATGTAATCCAGGGTGCAGAACGTGAGTGGTACCGTGTCCGATAATCCAGTGATCCAGGGTGGAGAGCAGGCGTGAAGGTGGAAGCAGGAGTCAGGTTAACGGAAACTGTGGCAGACAAAAGAACAATAAGTACAAGCAAGGTACACAAGCCAATCCAAAGGTAGAGTCAGCAAGGAGACTAACATTGTTGTCTAAACTATGATCTGACGAGGAGTGGTAGGTTGACCGGGTATTTGAAGCAGAGGGGATTGGGTCTGATAAACTGCAGCTGGAACCCTGACTCCCGCACACCAGGCTTCACTCCTGCAATCAAAGACAGACAGACATTATACCCTGACCCTTTGTGTTGTCCTACACAATTAAAAATACTTTATTAGTTTTTTCCCCTTTTCCCAATGTTTTTGTCACCTTTCTTCTGCCATATTTTTGTTATGTTTCCCTCAATGTTTTTTAAGCTTTTCCCGTCATTTTTGTCACTTTTTTTCAACGTTCTTTTCATAATTTTTTTTCAAATGCTATAAAATGTAAAATGTAATAAAACACCCGAATTCAAAGAAAGTAGTGAACTGATGTATGGACGACGTAGTAGTCCCTTGGGGGCCACTGGGGGTCCTAAGCAGACGGCTATTTCACTCATGTGTTGGACTGACTCTGCCTCTGATGAAGTCAATGATTTGTCTCCCAACATTGTGATTTCAGAAAAAACGTCATTCTTCCGAGGACAGATTACGTCACTTTTGCTAATTATGTGGAGCTTTCAAATTCAGATGTTATTCTTCTGATCCAGTCATCCTCAATGATGACATTGTGAGATCATAAAGGATGATGTGACATCATCAGTGACATCACAGAACATTGTTATAGAAGTCTATAAATAGGACCAATCAGGTTACTCCCATCAGGTTGTTTTTTGACAATGCCACACAGACGCAGACACGCCGCTCGCCCCGTTCGCAGACGCAGGAGGACCCGCAGGTCTTCCCATGTCCACAGACGTAGGAGAGTTGTCCGACGCAGACGCTAGGCAACGCCAATAAACATGTAGCACAGGCATGACATGACAGTATCCTCAGTTCCTCTAAGCTCAGAGTAGCATCATCAGAGTATAAATATATCTCACTAGTTTTACAGTGTGAGACATCTCACTTGTTTAGATAGATAGATAGATAGATAGATAGATAGATAGATAGATAGATAGATAGATACCTCATTCATCCTGAAGGAAATATCAGGCATCCAGTAGCAAGACAACCATAACACAACAAACATATATACACACATATACAACATATAGGTCAGATATCATAAATGATGATGTCACATGGACATAGACATGAGAGTTTATAAATAGGACCTGTTGCATACAAGATACTATATTAATAATCTCACTTTCTCTCTTTCCAGATTGGGTCAGCTGAAACAACAGGCA
The DNA here is from genome assembly GCA_026937815.1 of Etheostoma perlongum. Classification (NCBI taxonomy): domain Eukaryota; kingdom Metazoa; phylum Chordata; class Actinopteri; order Perciformes; family Percidae; genus Etheostoma; species Etheostoma perlongum. The sequence goes on from CM049381.1 coordinate 9,102,813, forward strand.
TCACCAGGTAAGGATTAGGTAAGGAATTTATTTTTATTTGTTTTATAATTGTCGTTTTTTAACTCATTCACCACTCCCTATTTCACCACCACCATAATTGATGAAAGTGACATAATCTGTTTTTTGTGGTTGAGATGAGAATGTATAAATAGGACCTGTAACATACAAGAGATACTATATTAATAATCTCACTTTCTCTCTTTCCAGATTGGGTCAGCTGTCATCCCGACCCGAAGAATTACCAAAACCAGCTAGATGGATGGAACTCTCATGTCTAGGTTTTGTGATGTCACTGATGACATCACAGTCCATGTAACATCATCATTTATGATCTCTGACATCTGATCTCACAACATTGTGTTTTCAGATATAAAAAGCTTCGTCCTAGGACAGATTACGTCACTTTCATCAATTATGATGGTGGTGAAATAGGGAATGGTCCATCCATCCATCTTCATCCGCTTATCCGGTATCGGGTTGCGGGGGCAGCAGCCTCAAACTTCCCTGGGGCTTTGCCGCTGTGGAGTTGTTTGACTACTCAGCGACTTCCACCAGGGAAACTGACGACAATCCCCCATCATCGTCCAGCTCTGCCTCTACCACAGCTGGATTTAGGAGTTCCTCAAAGTGCTCCTTCCACCACTCTATTACCTACCCATTTGAAGTCAACAACGTCCCATCCTTACTGTATACCACAGAAAGGTGACATTCCACGTTCCCAGAGCCAGCCTCTGCCGCCCGGGTCTGGTCTGTCGGAGCCCCTGACCTTCGCTGCCACCCTTACGGCAGCACACCCGACCCCATTGGTTCCTCCCACAGGTGGTGGGCCCATGGGCTGGAGGGAGTGGTGCCACGTAGCTTTTTTGGGCTGTGCCCGGCCGGGCTGTGTGGCAAAGCCGGCCACCAGGCGCTTGCTGACGAGCCCACCGTCTGGGCCTGGCTCCAGACGGGGGCCCCGGGCTTCCACCGGGCAGGGTCCCTTGATTCTTTCCTTGATTTTCCATAAGGTTTTTAAATTTTTGTTTTTTAACTCATTCACCACTCCCTTTTTTTTTTTTTTTCACCACCACCATAATTGATGAAAGTGACTTAATCTGTCCTAGGACGAAGTTATCTAGGACAAAGGAATGCACCTTATTTAAATGCACTTTATAGACTGCACAATACACTTTATGGGAAGTTGCAATAGTACAAAGTATTTACATCTGTTTACTGGTCTGAATGATTGTCTGTACTCTACGTTCTACGTGATGGTGTGTACTCTACGTTCCTGTCAACTGTGTTCACATGGCAATAAGGTATTGAACTTGAACTAGATGATGATGATGATTATGATAATAATAACAACAACAACAACTAACTAACTATGATAATAATAATAATCATAATAACAATTGTTATGGTTTGGGGTTTTTACTGGGGTTATTTTTCCTGTCTTGCTCCTTGTGTTTGTTTCTTGGTCTTGTGTGGATGTCTCTGTCATGTGCTCCCGGGTACCTGCCTGTTGTCCTGCTTCCAGTTTTCTGTTAGTCTGGTTTCCTGTCCTGTCTCGTCTTGCCCAGCTTTACTTTTCCCTGTCTGATTGTCCAGCCCCGCCCTAATGTGATTCACCTGATGTCTCACCTGTTCCCCGTTGCCTCATTACCTCATTACCCCTGTGTTTCTTTTGTCTTGTGTCAGATCGTCCTGCCAATCTGCACTACATGTTGTGTCTTCTCATCCATCTGCCGGCCTGCCAAACCTGTGCGCCTCGTCAACTTGTCCTGTTATTTCCCCCATCCTTGTCATCCTACCTGCAGTCCAGTTATTCCCTGTGAGTTTTCCCCCGCGTATTTGTCCCTGTTTTTTTCTGCTCGCCCTCACCGTGCCTGCCTTTTTGACTGTGGAGTGTTTTTGGACTCCACCCTTGGCTCCTTGTGTGTTTGGACTATGTGAATAAAGCCTTTGTTGAAGCTCCCTACCGCTCTGCATTTGGGTCCTCCTTCCTGCACCATAACAAACAATAATAACAATAATAATCATAATAATAGCAACAATAATAACAACAATAATAAAAACAATAATAATAACAATAATAATAATAATAACAATAGCAACAATAATAACAATAACAACAATAACCAATATAATAATAATACTAATATTAATAATAATGTGTACTTTACGAATCCCACAAGGGCAAATTACAACATTGGCTCGGTGTTCTTGCTCAGTTCATGTTCTGGTTTCTTTACCTAACATGATGTTGATGTTAAACAATTAATAAATGAAGTGTAACTTATTTTATTATTCTATGGCTTAAAGGAACTGAGGGTAACTGTCATTTCATGCTTGTGCTGCATGTTTCTTTCACAATGTCAAATTCCTGTGACTCAATCAATGTGATGTCACTAGGGATTCGTTACCTGACCCCATGGTCTTCCGCAGGTCTTCCCACGTCCACAGACGTAGGAGAGTTGTCCGACGCAGACGCTAGGCAACGCCAATAAACATGTAGCACAGAGCCCGAACAAGTGTAATGATCTAATGTTATTTTCCAGATTGACTTAGCTGCTAAATTAAAATTATCAGTCAGGATTAACTGACTAACTGACCTCAGGCCTCAACACCAATAACTATTTCATAGAAGACAGACTTGGAGAGGAGGACAGGAAGGAAAGAGAAGAAGTGTTATCTGTCAGCTAACATGATGTCACGATGGCCCAAACCCACCAGACTTCATTTTAGCATTGTAACAAACGTTTCATTTAAAGTGTTTGGACTGTGTGAATAAAGCCTTTGTTGAAGCTCCCTACCGCTCTGCATTTGGGTCCTCCTTACTGCACCATAACAAACAATAATAATAACAATAATAATCATAATAATAGCAACAAAAATAGCAACAATAATAACAACAACAATAATAATAACAACAACAATAATAATCACAATAATAATAAATATAACAATAATAATAATAACAACAGTAATAATAACAACAATAATATCAATAGCAACAATAATAACAACAACTATAATAATAATAATAATAATATTAATAATAATGTATACTTTATGAATCCCACAAGGGCAAATTACAGTAATGGCTCGGTGTTCTTGCTCAGTTCATGTTCTGGTTTCTTTACCTAACATGCTGTTGATGTTAAACAATTAATAAATGAAGTATAACTTCTTTTATTATTCTATGGCTTAAAGGAACTGAGGGTAACTGTAATTTCATGCTTGTGCTGCATGTTTCTTTCACAATGTCAAATTCCTGTGACTCAATCAATGTGATGTCACTAGGGATTTGTTACCTGACCCCATCTGAAGGCAGCGTGTTACATCATCAATGACGTCAAGGTATGTTGTCTCTGTGAGATCATAAATGATGATGTGTCACATAAACTGTGACATCTTCAGTGACATCACAGAACGTAGTCTTTTTGTCTGTGTGTGTGTGTGTGTGTGCACGTCTGTGTCTGTGTGTGTGTGCGTGCGTGCGTCTGTGTACATGTGTGTGTGCATCTCTGTTTGTGTGTGTGCGTGTGTGTGTGCATGTGTGTGCGTGTGTCTGCACATGCGTGTCTCTGTGTGTGTGTGTGTGCGTGTGTGTGTGTGTGTGTGTGTGTGTGTGTGTCTGTGTCTCTGTGTGTGTACATGTCTGTGTGTGTGTGTATGTGTGTGTGTGCGTGCGTGCGTGCGTGCATGTGTTAACACTGCACTCCACTGCAAGCAGGAAATCCGTTTCTGGATCACTGTGCCATTATCAGTGACATCACAGACCGTCGTTATGAAAGTCTATAAATAGGACCAATCAGGTTACTCCCATCAGGTTGTTTTTTGACAATGCCACACAGACGCAGACACGCCGCTCGCCCCGTTCACAGACGCAGGAGGACCCGCAGGTCTTCCCACGTCCACAGACGTAGGAGAGTTGTCCGACGCAGACGCTAGGCAACGCCAATAAACATGTAGCACAGAGCCCGAACAAGTGTAATGATCTAATGTTATTTTCCAGATTGACTCAGCTGCTAAATTAAAATTATCAGTCAGGATTAACTGACTAACTGACCTCAGGCCTCAACACCAATAACTATTTCATAGAAGACAGACTTGGAGAGGAGGACAGGAAGGAAAGACAAGAAGTGTTATCTGTCAGCTAACATGATGTCACGATGGCCCAAACCCACCAGACTTTTAGCATTGTAACAAACGTTTCATTTAAAGTCGACAGAAACCAAATAACTATGAAAAGCTTTTTTTTGTCTTTTCTACACTTTTCCAACCATGAAAAACTCTAGTGTTGGTTGTAATAAACAAATACTTTACCGATTTACATGTGAAAATGTGTTCTGTACACGCTAAAAGTACTGTTTTTTAAATGGAGTCTGGTTTAGCGCTAGCTATGTCGTAGCTGTTTCTGGTAAACAGAAACATCTTAAATAGGTTTTTAAAAGTTTTATCTCTGAAGGGTTAAGACAATTAACACTTTTATTATTTTTTATTAAGTTGTATTGCTATTCGGATGTGCACCAACTAGTAGGCCCACTGTTAACATTTCTGTGGAATTGTCTAGTTTTATATATATAATATTTCCCACAGACATTAACAGATTTAAACAGCAGTAGTTTTATATTTTGTGTACTCTGACAGTTTGGTGTCAGAGATTTGAGAAATGGGGCAGTACAACTGTCAAGAAGTCTTCAATACAAAACACACACATACAATCAGAACTTTATTTCTGACTGATCATCTACTTTCCCTGTACTCCACCACTTCCTACTTCCATCCATGATGATGTTAAAGTTCCCGGGAATATGAGGACCCAAGAGCAGAGATAGGCAGGCAGGCAGGAGAATGTTGAATACGAGGCTTTATTAACAAAAGACACACAGACGCACACACATGCACGTACACAGGCGCACACACACACAAACAGACGCTCACACAGACGCACACACAAACACACATAGAGACACAGACGCACACACACATGCACACACAGAGACACAGACGCACACACACAGACACAGACGCGCACACACACAAACACACAGACATACATGCACACGTACACAGACGCACACACACGTGTACGGAGGCACACACACATGCACACACGCACACACACAAACACACAGACACACACACACAGACGCACAGACACACACATACACAGATGCACACACACACACACGCACACACACCCAACACACATACAGTCTCTGCGAGGGAGTCACCACGAAAACGCCACCTCAGGTGCAGCATTGATTTTGATGCATTTTACGCTGCAGACATAATTTAGATTCAGAAAGTGTTGTTGACTTGGCAAAAACCAATTTCCTACCGCAAGTTGTTGGTGTGATACTGAGGAAATGAATAGCCCGTAACGGTAAATGTCGTCCATCCAGCGTTTTAATTACTTTAATCGTGCCAAACGTGCACACACAGACAGAACAGGGCTGACGTTGCTGTTTCCTCAAGAAATGAGTCATCATTAAAGTTAGACATGAATGAAGAACAAATCATTCCCACTTAACCCTTATGTTATTCTTTTTTACCATTTTTTTCAACATTTGACAATTTCAATGCATTATTTCTTTTTTTATTTCACTACCCCCACCTTACTACCACTAGTTCTACACTACTTTATGGAATCCATGGTGAATAACCCTAATGTATATAGAATTATACCTAATATTTGAATTAAAAAAGCAGAATTATTTGGACTAATAGTTAAGATCAGAGGAACGTATGTTGAGTGGATGAGTTTGTCAGGATGCTGATTTGAAACCATTTCAGTTTACACTTGAAATTCAATGAAAGTGGTTAATTGTATTTGCAAAGAGCGTTGTATGGAATCCATCCTTTTTTGTGGTAATTTGGTTAAAAATGCCATATTTCTGTTTTCAAATTTGACCTGAAGACAACAGCAGGGTTAATCCTGTTTGAGTTTCTATTGAGCGTTTATGAGAACTCGTTATGACTTTAAAAGGAAACACACACACACACACAGACACACACACACACACAGACACACTGCTCTTATTCAGCAGCTTTAAATAAACACAGATCTGTATTCATGAAAATAATGATATGAACATATCAGATTTGGCATATTTCATAGTCTAATAATCGTTTTATAATAATAATAATAATAATACCGGCGCACCCACCCGCAACGATGGTAGCGTTCCCCAGACACACCCACACCACGCTGGATGTTAAGCCTCTACCATCCAAACGCAAAAATAATATCATGGAAGGAATTGTCGACTTTATTGCTCAGCATATGAGGCCCATTGCTGTTGTGGAGGGCTGAGGTTATAAGAACTTGACGCCAGCACGCCACACCATCATGCATGGACTAACCGGAAAATGTTTCAGAGTTGTGTGATCAGATGGGCGGTGTTGTAGGGGCCAAGGGTAGCATAGTGATGGATGATGCCGTGGTGGGTAATCGCTGCACACATTGTGATGTTCCCTCCGTGCTGGCCAGGGACTTCAACAATGGCAAGCTGGCCGATGACATGTTTTCTAGGACCATGTTTATGATTTCAGTTTCCTGTTCAGGAGACAGAACACGTTCCCGACCACCTTGTGTTGGTAATCTTTCAGTTCTGCCAAACAAATAGTAAAATACTGTACAAAGTAGTAATAGTAGTAGTAGTAGTAATACAAAGTAGGTATACAATTCCCAAATACTTGAAACATACTTTACAGTATTTTTACAATCCTACAGAACAGTCCACAGGCAATACTGTACTACAGTACTCATTGAGTACTGTATTGATATGCAGTACTGAAATTTTATAGTGAGGGTAGATTTCTTACCTATTCTCAATTCGGGAAAGTCCGGATGATGGATGCTACAGTGTACCTGCTCAGATTTGGCTGTACTCTTTGCCCAGCCTCCCTCATTGTTAGACCATGGTTGACCACATGATCAACCAAAGTGGCTCGGATCTCATCAGAGATCACGGTACTTGGCCTTCCTCGTTCTTGTCCTCCCCGTACTCCTCCTCTTACTCTCACTCCTCTGGCTCTGCTTCTGTTTCCAATGTTGGCATCCATTCCTCCAAAACAGAAGAGCTCACCTTTTGCCGTTTTATGCTAAAGCTCTAATTGCTAACTGTAAAACTGTGTGACGGGTGTTTGCCCTTGTGATGAGTCAGTGTGCATATTTAAATAGCAGTGTGTTACTTTTGAAGACAAGAGATTCATTCATTAAAATTGTGCCAAAGGCAGAGAATTGTGTGTAGTGTTTTGATGAAAAGTGTGTTTTAGAACTGCAGTCTGAGTGTAGAGCAGGAATTGTGCTTGTATTTTGGCAGAATTGGTTCAGGGGGGGTTTGTGACTGAGTTACATGTTGTGTCTCAAGTACCAGTATGTGTGTGTAAACAATTGAGAAAAACTGTAATACAACACAGCGAGGTACTGAGCTTGACCACAGATATGTTTAAATATACAGTATATATTAAAGTGGACGTGCCTATTGTGTTTAAGAGTAAAAGCTTTAAATTAATAGTCTATTCTTGTCTCAGCGAAGCTCCATGTTCAGCCGCTCCGATGAGTTGGTTGATGAAAATGCAGCAGAGAAGCAGAAGTAGTATTATTAATATTGTTAATTATAATCACTGTTATTATTATTACTATTATATTATTATTATTGTTACTAATATTATTATTATTATTATTATTATATATATATATATATGTGTGTGTGTGTGTGAGCGTGTGTGTGTGTGTGAGCGTGTGTGTGTGTGAGCGTGTGTGTCAGTACGTGTGTTTGTGTATGTGTAATGAGAACAAAAATTAAAGTCTCTGCATTAAAAAAATAACTGGGAATTAGCCGAGCCTCCAGACAACGATCACGCCGAACATCGTCGGTGACCTGAATATTTCACAAGCTCGGAGGAGAAAAACATCCTTCAAATCAACATGACATCACAACTTGGGGTAAACATACGCCATTGGCGTTCTATCGCCACTTGGTGTGTTATTGCGAGAAGAAAGGTATGGTTGGCTTTAGTAAACCCGGTCTCCTGGGTGAAAATCCTGTGCCTATGTTAACGTTAACTAGCATGTTAGTTAGCAGTAATTAGCATGTGCCTATTTTAATGTTAACTAGCATATGCCTATTTTAATGTTAACTAGCATGTTATCTCCAACCTGGCCTGGGAACGCCTCTGGATTCCCCAGTTGGAGCTGGTTGATGGATGAATAGTATGTTAGTTAGCAGTAATTAGCATGTGCCTTTGTGGCTCCCAGTGTTTTCTTTTCTGTGTGAAACGGGTCCAAATGGCTCTTTGAGTGGTAAAGGTTGCCGACCCCTGAGTCTAACTGAAATAAAATCATGCCAATCTCTATGGCGTGCCATACGAACGCTATCTCATGAGATCAGTGTGCCAGAACCGTAGACACCGGGAATTTTGGTTCAGATCAGACAGACAGATGGTCGCCAGCTGTGATGGTGCAGGGATGTCTGGGCTTGTAGAGTATGTTCATATAGTTATTAATGAAGTATATATTATTATTACACAACAGACGCAGTTAGGGAGGATTTCTGCATCAAAGCCTTGAAATATGTGTGTGTGTATGTGTCTCAGTTTGTGTGTGTGTGTGTGTGTGTGTGTCTCAGTTTGTGTGTGTCCCAATTTGTGTGTATGTCTGTTTTTGGAGAATGTCTCGGTGTGTGTCAGTGTTTGTGTGTGTGTGTGTGCGTGTCTGAGGGTTTGTGTGCGTGTGTGTGTGTGTGTGTGTGTGTGATGTACCCATGTCCGTTTGTTTGTGTGTGTGTGTGTGTTTACAGACGCAGTTAGGAAGGATTTCTGCATCAAAGCCTTAAAATGAGTGTATGTGTGTGTGTATGTGTATGTATGCTCCGGTGTATTTTATTAACTTCAGGATCTCAGGGAAACAGCCAACATCTCATTTTCTGCCTCATTGAGAACCATTTTTCAATGATTTAGGTGATGAAGAGCTTTCCCTGCAGCTGAAACATCTTCAAAGAGCCCATAAAGCTGCGCAGGCTGTGGCTGAAGATGAATTTATTACAAGGCTTTTTGGGGGTGAGATGCCTGTACTGATATAGCACAAGAACGTAAAAAAGACTTTTCTCACTTGCTAAATCATCTTTTAAATTGACAAATATTATATATGTAATTCATAGCCCAATTGGAACGGGATCAAAACATAATTTTTACATCAATAAAGTCCCATAGTGGCAATTTGTATGCCAATTTTGGCATATCCAACACATTCTCACTCCCATCTCCTAAAATACAGACGCTTGGTCAGGTGCCTTTGTCATTGTTAGTGACACTAAATGTCTCCTTTAGAATATATAACACGCGCTAGGTCATCTCCTTTAGCGTCATATAACACACGCTTGGTCGTCTCCTTTAGCATCGTATAACACGCGTTTGGTCGTCTCCATTAGCATCATATAACACACGTTTGGTCGTCTCCTTTAGCGTCATACAACAGACGCTAGGTTGTCTCCTTTAGCATCGTATAACAAGTACTTGGTCGTCTCCTTTAGCGTCATATAACACACGCTTGGTCGTCTCCTTTAGCATCATATAACACACGCTTGGTCGTCTCCTTTAGGGTCGTATAACACGCCCTTGGTCTAGGATGACCAGACGTCCCCGGTTTCTGGGGACAGTCCCCGGTTTTGGTGACCTGTCCCCGGCTGGATCTGTTACCGGAAATGTCCCCGGTTTTCATTGTGACTGACAGACCCGAAATTGAAATGAAAGAAAGAAAACACTGACCTAACGGAGCCGATAGTCGCACACCCTTTACACGCAGGCTCAAGACAGCCAGAGCTCAGATGTTTAAGAAAGCCGTATTTTACGATGTTGAAATGACTGATTATTTACATGGAGTCTGGTGGGTTTAGCGAATGAAATTTTGCGGACTTTTATGTTTTAAAAAAGGATCTTAATCTTTTACAGAAAGGTCGACCTCCTTAGAAATCCTTTCCATAATGTTGTCAGACAGAATATTAATCTGAGTCTGTCAGTAGCAAAACAAGCACTTTTATAAACGTAAATAAAAGCTGGACAATTATCCTATAAACGTAGCTTGTTTCTCTGCTGTCGACTGCAGAGATATCGTTTAGTACTGCATCAATGTCAAAGGAAAAACACACAAGCACAATTCACTCTTGTTTTTAAAGTCTGTGAATAGATGTTCTGAAATCTTAATGAAAGATTCTGCCTCACTATTTCCTGAGCGGCAACAAAACTAGCATATGTACTTGAATGTGCTGACTTCATCTACTTCTTGAAGTGATTTTTGCTCTTATCAGCCTTCCGTGTCAGTTCCGAAACAACTTATTTTCTCTCATCTCCATCCAGATATGTTTGAGCAAAGGTTGCGTGTTTATTCTGGAAATGTCTTGCGACATTTGACTTTTTGTTGTCAGTCAGTCAGTCAGTCAGTCAGTCAGTCAGTCAGTCACACACACACACACACACACACACACACGTTACGGGGCGACGAGGTGAGGACCCAAATGCAGAGAGGAGGAGGCAAGGGCAGGTATACAGCAGTTTATTGGCGAGTGAAACAGCAACAAAAAACAGTCCACAAAGAACAATGCATCCAAGGGGCAAAAAGGTCCACAAGTCCAAAAGCTGAAATCCACGGGGGGTCCAGGGAACAGCAGAAGGGGAACCGGTAGACAAGACAGGGTAACTTACAGGGAACACTGGGAGCAGGGACGGGAAGCAGGCAACGGGACGAGGCACAAACAGGTAACAGATCCGGGCTGCATGCAGCGGCGAGACAAAACGACAAAGCACTAGACAAAAGGAACACAGAGGTTAAGTACAAGAGGTAACGAGGTAATGGGGTCCAGGTGAGACGTCAGGTGAATCACATTAGGGCGGGGCAGGACAATCAGACAAACAAAGCGAAGCCAGACAAGACAAGACAAGACAGGAAGCTAAACTACCAAAATAAAACAGGAAGGAGAACAAACAGACACAGGGGAACACAAGACAGGACCAGCACATAAGACCAGGGAGAAACAAGGACAAAAACACAAAGAGGCCAAAGAAGAAGGGGGAAAAAAAACCCCAACCAAAACCCCAAACCATAACATATATACACATATATATATATATATATATTTATTTATTTAAATATTTGAATATCCCTGTTCTTCTGCAAGATGAGAACCAGAGGACAAATTAATTAGAAAAGAACTGATGAAGTGAAAGCTCATGCACCCCCCCCCCAACCCCCCACCTGCCATAAGCTGCAGACCAGGCTCTGCAGGACCTGCGTTGCGTGTCAACAGGCTGAACACGCATGCTGTTGCCATGAGCGCTGTGCTTCCACATGTGGACATCTGACTCATACCTGCTCGCTGCATGAGTCAGCGGGGGTGGGGGGGTGGAGAGACCCACAGAGCTCATTCTGCACAGAGACCATTATATGTTCAATGGAGAGTGCACATGTGTGGGATTTAGCAGCATGCACCAAAACAAAATGAAGCTTTTCACCCAAAGACCCTGATTTCTATCACAATAAGTGTTCAGTGCTGATGTCACTGCAGAAAAGGAAAGAAGAGTTTTACCCACAAGATGAACCCTCCTGTTGTCCTCGGGTCAAATTGGACCCCTTTAAAAAATGTCTACATCTGAAATATGAGTTTCTTTTTAACCAAATGACCACAAAAATGCATTGGATTCCTTACAACGCTCTTTGCAATACAATTGATCACTTTCATTCCTCTGATCTTTACTATTAGTCAAAATAGTAAAAACTCAAATATTATAGGTTTAATTCTATGTAAATGAGGGTCATTGACAATGAAATCCAAAAGGTAGTGTAAAACTAGTGGTAGTAAGGTGGTGTTTGTGAAAACTAAAAAATAAAGTCTATAAAAGGGAGAAAAATGTCAATTTTTTGGAACAAAAAAAGGTTTAAAAAAAAGGATTGGATGAACATAACTTACAACATAGATTCTTAGGGGAATTAGTTCCTTTCCATCAGGGCAGAGAAATCAGAGCAACAAAAACAATCAGGTATCCTTTTTCTTTTGTTAAAGCTGTCAACTTGCAGTTTTTAATAATGCCATTTGGACCTCCTCAATGACATTTTTAGAAATTCTCTTTTCCAGACAATCTCGAGGGATTTTATTTCACACTGTAAATAATGGCTGTGAAAGACATAGACAGAAAGAATGACGGAAAGAAAGAACCACAGAAAGAACGGCAGAAAGAAAGAAAGAAAGACAGACAGACAGAGACAGAAAGAATGGCAGAAAGAAAGAAAGAGAAAGAAAGACAGACAGAAAGAAGGGCAGAAAGAAAGACAAAGACAAAGAGACAGAAAAAATGACAGAAAGAAAGACAAAAAGACAGAAAGAAAGACAAAAAGACAGAAAGAAAGACAGACAGACAGAAAAAAATTACAGAAAGATATATAGAACAACAGAAAGACAGACAAACAGACAGAAAGACAGAGACAGAAAGAAAGAAAGAAAGAAAGACAGATAGAAAGAAAGAACTCTCCTGCTTCTCCTTCCCGTCAAAATGGACACTTTTATTGATGCTTTTTATCAAAGTTTTTAACTTTTTCTTACATTTTTGTTCTTTTTTTCTGCATTTTTGACGCTTACAACACTATGTAACACTCACTTATTAACATTAGTTTTATAGTTATTTTTGGAATTTATGGTCAATAAACCTCAGTTATAGGAAATTATACCTAATGTTTGAGTTAGAAAAACAGAAATTAGTAATTATTTAGACTAAAATTAAAGGAATGCATATTGATTGATAATCACAGACTGGAATATGTCAACTTTTACTCAATACTATTTCAAAACCACTTCATTTTGTTTTTCAAATGCTATAAAATTTAATACGACGCCCCAAAAGCCGAAATATCACACATTTATTTGTTTACCTTTCTGTACATTTTCATGCCTCCATCCTCCATCCTCTTTCTCTCTTCCATCTGTCTCCATCCTCCCTCTCTCCTTTCCTCTTCCATCTGTCTTCATATCCCTCTAAGTCCACACCTTCCTGCATCCTCTTTGAAGTCGTCTCTCTGCTGTTTCCTTCCCTCCGTCTTTGCTTCTAAGCCCTTCAGGCGGTTTGTTTCCTCAGCAGCAGGTGAGGCAGATTAGCAGAATTAGTTCCTGGCAGACTTTTCCTTTTATGCTGTCACACTTCTTCTTTAACTTCATCTCTTCTATTTGTACTATCACCTGTTTCCCAGTAATTACTGATATTTCAGGTCAATAAGGTCAGTCTAGTGTTTCAATTAATGTTAATTTATCAGTTGTTAAAGGTCCCATGGCAAAGGTCCCCCAGTGGCTAGAAATGGGCCCACCCTTATACTTCATGCTTCTGATTGGCTAGTAGTCCTTACCTAGGTACTGTCAGGGCCCTCATACTCTGCTTCTGACTGGCTAGTAGTCCTTACCTAGGTACTGTCAGGGCCTCATACTCTGCTTCTGACTGGCTAGTAGTCCTTACCTAGGTACTGTCAGGGCCCTCATATACTCTGCTTCTGACGGGCTAGTAGTCCTTACCGAGGTACTGTCAGGACCCTCATACTCTGCTTCTGACTGGCTAGTAGTCCTTACCTAGGTACTGTCAGGGCCTCATACTCTGCTTCTGACTGGCTAGTAGTCCTTACCTAGGTACTGTCAGGGCCCTCATACTCTGCTTCTGACGGGCTAGTAGTCCTTACCTAGGTACTGTCAGGGCCCTCATACTCTGCTTCTGACTGGCTAGTAGTCCTTACCTAGGTACTGTCAGGGCCCTCATACTCTGCTTCTGACTGGCTAGTCCTTACCTGGGTACTGTCAGGGCCCTCATATTCTGCTTCTGACTGGCTAGTAGTCCTTACCTAGGTACTGTCAGGGCCCTCATACTCTGCTTCTGACTGGCTAGTCCTTACCTAGGTACTGTCAGGACCCTCATACTCTGATTCTGACTGGCTAGTAGTCCTTACCTAGGTACTGTCAGGGCCCTCATACTCTGCTTCTGATTGGCTAGTAGTCCGTACCTAAGTACTGTCAGGGCCCTCATACTCTGCTTCTGACTGGCTAGTCCTTACCTAGATACTGTCAGGGCCCTCATACTCTGCTTCTGACTGGCTAGTAGTCCTTACCTAGGTACTGTCAGGGCCCTCATACTCTGCTTCTGACGGGCTAGTAGTCCTTACCTAGGTACTGTCAGGGCCCTCATACTCTGCTTCTAACGGGCTAGTTGTTCATAGCTATTGCACATGTGCGACTCCTAATAAAGATGTAACATAATTGAGATGTCTCACTCTGTACAGATTAGCAGAATTAGTTCCTGGCAGACTTTTCCTTTTATGCTGTCACACTTCTTCTTTAACTTCATCTCTTCTATTTGTACTATCACCTGTTTCCCAGTAATTACTGATATTTCAGGTCAATAAGGTCAGTCTAGTGTTTCAATTAATGTTAATTTATCAGTTGTTAAAGGTCCCATGGCAAAGGTCCCCCAGTGGCTAGAAATGGGCCCACCCTTATACTTCATGCTTCTGATTGGCTAGTAGTCCTTACCTAGGTACTGTCAGGGCCCTCATACTCTGCTTCTGACTGGCTAGTAGTCCTTACTAGGTACTGTCAGGGCCCTCATACTCTGCTTCTGACTGGCTAGTAGTCCTTACCTAGGTACTGTCAGGGCCCTCATATACTCTGCTTCTGACGGGCTAGTAGTCCTTACCGAGGTACTGTCAGGACCCTCATACTCTGCTTCTGACTGGCTAGTAGTCCTTACCTAGGTACTGTCAGGGCCTCATACTCTGCTTCTGACTGGCTAGTAGTCCTTACCTAGGTACTGTCAGGGCCCTCATACTCTGCTTCTGACGGGCTAGTAGTCCTTACCTAGGTACTGTCAGGGCCCTCATACTCTGCTTCTGACTGGCTAGTAGTCCTTACCTAGGTACTGTCAGGGCCCTCATACTCTGCTTCTGACTGGCTAGTCCTTACCTAGGTACTGCCAGGGCCCTCATACTCTGCTTCTGACTGGCTAGTCCTTACCTAGATACTGTCAGGGCCCTCATACTCTGATTCTGACTGGCTAGTAGTCCTTACCTAGGTACTGTCAGGGCCCTCATACTCTGCTTCTGACTGGCTAGTCCTTACCTGGGTACTGTCAGGGCCCTCATACTCTGCTTCTGACTGGCTAGTAGTCCTTACCTAGGTACTGTCAGGGCCCTCATACTCTGCTTCTGACTGGCTAGTCCTTACCTAGGTACTGTCAGGACCCTCATACTCTGATTCTGACTGGCTAGTAGTCCTTACCTAGGTACTGTCAGGGCCCTCATACTCTGCTTCTGATTGGCTAGTAGTCCGTACCTAAGTACTGTCAGGGCCCTCATACTCTGCTTCTGACTGGCTAGTCCTTACCTAGATACTGTCAGGGCCCTCATACTCTGCTTCTGACTGGCTAGTAGTCCTTACCTAGGTACTGTCAGGGCCCTCATACTCTGCTTCTGACGGGCTAGTAGTCCTTACCTAGGTACTGTCAGGGCCCTCATACTCTGCTTCTAACGGGCTAGTTGTTCATAGCTATTGCACATGTGCGACTCCTAATAAAGATGTAACATAATTGAGATGTCTCACTCTGTAGCTAAAACAGAGACCTAAACACACAGGGTGAAAACAGGATCTGCAGCAATGTGCAACAAAAATATGGTGCTTTTTGAAAATGAAACCATGGAAACCTATTCTGGTACAACCTCAGAATACAATTAAGAACCTGAAAATAAGCAGAATAGCTTTAACACCACAGTAGCTTAAAAACCACAACACTCCAGTACTGCCTACCTGCAGCAGATGACCAATCATAGAAGGCCGGATAACGGTTACGTGACCCCGAGCGGAGAGTGGACAAAACTGTTGAAACCGGAGCATTCAGAACAGTTGGAAATCTGAATGCTTTTGCTCACTAGGATTTCTTTGAAATATGCTTTCCTCATTATTTGAAGCTCTGGCCACGTTTAAGAAACGCTGACGCCTCACGTCAACCAAAATCTTTTTCAGGGTCATACTTGTATCAAAGTTTATGCGCTTTAATGTTCAATAAACACATTGTTTGTCTCATACTGTCTGTCCGAAACGTTTCCAGTTCTTGCATCTGTAACGTCATTGTAGCCTGGGAATGTCCCTAATGGTAACCTATATATTGTAAATATATATATACACTGAACAAAATTATACACTTCTTTCTGTACACATAAGGCTTATTTCTCTAAAATATTGTTAATAAATCTGTCTAAATCTGTGTTAGTGAGCACTTCTCCTCACAGGTGTAGCACATCAAGATGTTGATTAGACGCTATGATTATTGCACAGGTGTGCCTTAGGCTGACCACAATTAAAGGCCACTCTGAAATGTGCAGTTTTACTGTATGGGGGGGGGGAACCAGTCAGCTCATGCTCAACATGTGTTGCGTTTGTCTGTCTTTCCCTCTGTGTCTCTGTCTGTCTGTCTGTCTCTTTGTGTCTCTGTCTGTCTTTCCCTCTGTCTCTCTGTCTGCCTGTCTGTCTTTTCTTTTTCTTTTTATTTCTTTCTCCCTATGTCTGTCTGTGTCTGGCTTTCTGTCTGTCTGTCTGACTTTCTCTGTGTGTCTTTCTCTCTGTGTCTATCTGTCTGTCTGTCTGTCCTTCTGTCTGTGTAAATGAAGTGTTGGTGCAGTCTGTGTCAAAGCTTGGTTGTCATAGAGGATTTCTCCCCCATGCGTCTGTCTTTCTCCCTGTCTCTGGTATTGTTGTCTCTGGGATTGTTGTCTCTGAGGTATTGACCTGACCCTACTGAGTGTCCCAGGATCAATCTGTGTTTGACACCTAAAGCTCGGGGACATGCAGACACTTAACACCACTGTTGTTTAAATGCAGGCTCGCCGCCTCCCTGAAAGGAACTGATCGAAGCTGTTGTCTCTCCAGTATCAGAAAGTACAAAGACTTTGTGTTGAAAGGTCTGGTTTGTTGTGGACAACAGGGCTGTAACCATGACAACGTGCAGGCCCTCATTTATCAACCTAACGTAAAAACCAGCGCACATATGAGCGGAGAAATCCTCTCACGATAGGCTTCACTTCATGAAGTATTGGCATCACACCAATCAGAACGGCCATACATTGATAAATATACATTGATAAATATACATTGATAAATATCAATGTATCACTTGTAGGGAAGCAAAGTAAGTGCATTCTGGGAGTTGTATTTCATACACAATACATTTTCTGACTTTTCTAGAAGACACCAATAAAAAAAAAATCACATTTCTACTACATAAATGACCCAATTTAATACTTATTCGTCTTTCCAGCGGTGAAATATCCCTTTATCCCTTTATCCTGGCAATACGGTGATTTACAGGAGTTAACATGCGATCGGAATGGGAAAGGGAAAGTAATATTCAGTTGGTTTCATATACAATTTAATTAATTTAATGTATTCTCTTTATTGATCCCCTATTGACCTCGCCCTGGGTGAACCACCTTTTCACGGCTAGACGGGAGAAATTCATACGTAGCTTTAAGAAAATCCCGGCAAATCCTTTTGTTATTCTTCTCCTGGTTTATCTTAACCAGCTGCTGAGTGTGTTCACTGGAGACAACGGGGAGACTGAGGCTACATTCACACTCACTGCGCTACGTTTTGGTTTGTTGAGCGTTAAGTTTGACAGACGGCGCTCAGCCACAGACGGAGCTGTCAATCAAACCCAAAGAACGGGCTTGAGTTAGCAAATAAAACCATCTGCAGAATAAACTGTGGAAACTGCACAACATTGTGTGTGTGTGTGTCTTGTGTGTGTGTGTGTGTCTGTATGTGTGTATTTTGTGTGTTTGTGTGTGTGTTTGTGTGTGTGTGTGTGTCTGTGTCCCTGTCTGCCTGTCTGTCTGTCTGTCTGTCTGTGTGCGTGCATGCGTGTGTGTGTGTGTGTTACAGTCCACTGTGTAAATCTACAGATACATCCGCTGCTGTCTGGTTGTCGTGATGTGGCGTGATTCAGCTGCCATGGCAACAGCTGCTGTCCCTATTGCTCCTGACTGACATTGATTGGCTATGATTGGCTGCCCAACTCTTGTCAAGGAGCAGGAAGCGGCTGTAATTGGCTGTGACAGCAGAGCAGAGGGAGGCAGATGCTGTCACTGGACAATGCAACCCACAGGGCAGCCAGCGTACTGCACGTCTGCGTGTTCGCTTGGATTCCTATCTCTGTGGGGACCGAGTTGAGCGGCAGACGGACAGACGGACCGTGAGGACCCTTTTGTGGTCACTTAGTTTTAGGGTGAGGGTCAGAGTCAGGTCAGTCTCACATAGCCAGACCTTTCTCCACAGTGCTGCACAGGAAGGTCTGTCTTGTCTTCTCGTACTTGTGTCCTTGTTTCGTTACTGGTCTTGTGTAGTTCCTGTCTTGTGTTCCCCTTGAGTGTCTGTATGTTCTGTTTCCTGTTTTACTTTGATCGTCTTGTCTTTAGTTTTACTTCCTGTGTCTTTCTGTAGGCCTCGAGTAGCAAGACAACCATAACACAACACACACGTATCACACATATGTCACACATACAGTATACACACATATACACACACACACACACAAGAATAAAAATCACTCACAGAAATGCAATGACCATGATAAGGTGAGCTACTATGGCAGACTGTGTGTAATGATGAGTGAAACCGTGAAAACGTAGATGACAGTAAAGTGTGTGTGGCAGCACTGTTTCTAACTGCTCTGTTGTTTAATTTCTTATACTGCAATGTAACTTTTATTTTCATATTTTATTTTGACTGTTTTTAACTGCAATGTAACTTTTATTATTTTTATGTAAAGCACTATGAATTGCTTTGTTGCTGAAATGTGCCGTATTGATAAAGCTCCCTCGCCTTAGAATAAAGTTTCCACGTAATGATGTGATGCTGAATTTTTTCTTTGACGCTTCTGTGCATCTCAGATAAATTCCCGCATTTGACTTCTGCCTCAGCTATCACATCTTTTCCAAAATGTCTCTGTGAAATTCTCCCTAACGCTGCAGCTATTTCTCATTGTAGTGGACAGAAATGAGTCCTGCAGCATCTGGATGATCAGCAGAGCAGAGAGCATCTGAATTTAACATGTCCCGTTGGGATGGAGTCCGTGTTTCCTCCAGCGTCCGCTTGATTAGGACCCTGTTTGTGTCTTTAAGAGTGAGTCAGAAGGAGGGAGACTCTCAGAGCAAATAGCCAATAAAAGGAGAGCAATGAAGCAGAAATGGACTTCTTTATCAACCGTGACTGTTTGTCCCTCTGGGTCTTCCAAGTGTCCCAGAAGCCGGTCACACATTGGTGTGATGTGTTTTCACACCTATGGCTCATAATCATCCTGGGTAATCTATCACACCAAGTGGCAAGAAGGAATTCTCACCAAGCGGATGTTCGGAAATACAATGTAGAAACTGGAAGCTTTTTAGTTCTCATGTGGAAAAACCGCGACTCCGAAACTTCCAGTGCGTCCGTTCAGGCAGCAGCGGCAGAGGCTCTTTCTCAGGCAGGGAGCTACTGGTCTTGCATAACCAAATCTTCCTCCACAGTGCTGCAAAGGAAGGTTTGGCGAGTCCACTCAGCATTCCTGGATGGGAGAAAAACCTGCTCTGGTTTATTGGCATTTCTTTAAACCAGTCACAATCATTGTGGGCGGAGCTATGCTCCGGACAGAGCCACAGTGCCGCTGCTAAATAGCCTTAGGAAGGAACTTGTTTTGGTGGAACATGTGTACGTTCAGAAGTAGTTTTAGTCGTCAACAGAAAACTCTGATTCGACAAATAGTCTAGCTAGCTGTCTGGATTTACCCTGCAGAGATCTGAGAAGCAGGTAACCATAGTCCTTAGAAATCAACCGCAGGTTAGAGCGCCAGTACAGAGACAGAGGACGGGGTTGGAGATCCGAAAAGGCAACAAAAGGCGTCAAAAAGGTGAAGAAAAGGTGACGAAAAGGAGGCGAAAAGGATAAGAAAAGCCGACAAAAAGGACAGATAATCTAGCAAGCTTTCTGGATTTACCCTGCAGAGATCTGAGGAGCAGGTAACCATAATCCTCAGAAATCAGCCCCAGGTTAGAGCGCCAACACAGAGACAGAGGACAGGGACAGACATCTGGAGGAAGGTCCGTCAATGAAAATAATATATAAAAGGATATAGACAATGACAATAAGACCCAATCAGGAGGAGAAACATTGGCGTCAGTGTCAGTATTACCAAAGGTCTCCAGGAGCAGGAGGAATGAGAGGGGGGAATGCCAGAGCAGGTGGAATGAGAAGGGGAAACGCCAGAGCAGGGGGAACGAGAGGGGGAAACGCCAGAGCAGGGGGAACGAGAGGGGGAAACGCCAGAGCAGGGGGAATGAGAGGGGGAAACGCCAGAGCAGGGGGAATGAGAGGGGGAAATGCCAGAGCAGTGGGAATGAGAGGAGGAAATGCCAGAGCAGGGGGAAATGCCAGAGCAGGGGGAATGAGAGGGAAAAAACGCCTATAAATGTGTCAATATGAGGAATATGTTTTCTGAGTAAGATCATTTTGTGTTTGACAGAAACTGCCCGTCGGCACGGCAGTGTGTGTGTGTGTTTGTATGTGTGTGTGTATGTGTGTTTGAGTTTGAAATCAGTGGGTCTGAAGTCTCATTATGCTCTGACAACTTATTCACGTTCGGCCTCGTTGCAGTTTCACTAGATCTCAACCATTCAACCCGGCTGATCTGTGTGTGTGTGTGTGTGTGTGTGTGTGTGTGTGTGTGTGTCTTTGTATCTCTGTGTGTGTGTTAGAGTGCGGATCGGGCCGGATTTTTCTGTCCGAGCCCGGCCCGCGTCTGACAGAGCAGTAACCGAACCCGACCCGAGCCCGACACAGTTAAAATCGCATTTGATTCTCATACTAATGACACATGTACATTTGTTTGTGTGGAAAGCCCGCTTTTATTAAGCAATTGTAGGAAGGCATTCGGAAATGTCAACAGATGAGCGCATCAATGCACAGCTGACTTTCCTTCGTTTTCAATAGTTTTTAAATCTCCTGCGGCCAACTTATTTTTAACATCTTCCATCGTTGTGCTGCCACATGTAGCTTAATACGCACGTCTTTCGTTGTCACAGCACACAGGAAGACGGATGTTAGGGTAATATTGACATTTATTTTAAGTTTTAAATTCAAAATGTTCAATGCCTTATCGCGCTGATGTGACCGAGCCCGACCCGAACCCGAGCATCCTTTCTAAAAATCTGTCCGAACCCGGCCCGACCCGTCGGGTACCGTCGGGTCCCGTCGGGCTCGGGTCGGGTATCCATCCTCTAGTGTGTGTGTGTCTGTATGTGTGTCTTTGTGTCTGTGTGTGTGTGTGTGTGTGTGTGAATGTGTGTCTTTGTATCTGTGTGTGTGTGTGTGTGTTTGTGTTTACCTTGTTGAATAAGAGACACAGTATAAAAGTAGTTGTTGTTGACAGACATCCAGCAGCACTCACATTAATCCAGTTTGTCAGGCTGTAATCAATTCAAATGAGTTTCTGAGGATTTTCCTCAGCTGCTGAACCCAAATGACACAACACTGATGACTTATCGATGCCTCAGCACCGATTAGCTCAGACAACATCTCATCTTGTTCGGACTCTCTTTTATTTATTTTTTTTTATTTTTTTTTTACCTTGGATGGATATTTAATTTTCCTCCAGGGCCCTGCAGTGATCGGTGCTTACAGGTTTAAAGGGTAACTTGGATTGCTTTTTAACCTGGGACCTTTTTCTTATGTCTCTATGTCTAAGTGAATCTTTGACATTTGATCCAGTATTAAGCGAGGCCGGCAAAGAAAGCTGCAATGTAACGTCAATGGATGCACCTTTAGTAAGCGTCCACTAACAGTTCTGTTGTTGCCGCTGACAGACTCAGATTATTAAGTGTCTGACAACATTATGGATTGGATTCCTACAGACAGAGACCTTTTAGTTAAAGAATAAGATCCTTTTTATTTAACCAGAAACAGGTCTGAAAGCTCCATTACCAAACCCACCAGACTCCATGTAAATAATCAGTAATTTTATTATTGTAAAACACACTTCATCCAGAGTGAACAGAAACAAAATAAAACTACCAAAAGCCGTCTTGGTTCATCTTTCCACTGTTTCAACCATCACCACTCTGGTTTGGTTGAAATTAACTCTTAATTCACAATTTTTACATTTACCTTTTTAATGTGTTGATTAAAATGCGAAGTAAACAATGCAATTCATAATTGCTTTTTTCTTTAAATGATCAGTTAATTAATTGATTTCAATTAACGTTGTGATTATTCCAGGAGTCAGGAATGCTGGAGACTCTGTAAAGAAAAGGTAGTAACTTGAGCGAGGGAAAATGTGATGTGAAACTTGAACAGGATATCACCATCTTATCAAAGTCATGATGCCTTTTTTAATGCAGCGTGCACAGCTGTAATTAGATTGGAGCGAATGGTAAATGGATGGAGGCTCCTGTCTGCCAATAACATGTTCCAGCATGTTAATCAAATAACATACTATCACTTCACCAACTGGAGCCAGAGGGGGACATTACATGTTCGTTTCGCTAGGTAATTTCCCCTCTTATCTGGCTACATTAGGATGACACGGATAACAGATGTTCACCCATCTCATCTATTAACAATCCTGAGGTTTTTTTTACACGCTATTATCATACTTAATACGTAGGTGGACCGTTCAATGCAGCAGGCTGTGAGAAAATGAAAATGGAACTCGTGATTTGACGTTTGGCTGTACTTTCAGACAAAAGAAGGCGATTCAAGTTTGTTTGTTTTATTTGGATCCCCATTAGCTTAGCATAAGCTAAAAGCTATTCTTTCTGGGGTCCTGCAATCTCTTCTTTTGACTCTTTACGATATCACATTACACACACAGACATTATAACATTTGAAAAAAGAAAACATAATTAAATCTTACAGTTAACCCAATTAATACAATGAAATAAAATAAATACACTACTCCGAATAGATCTATTTTAAGA
This sequence comes from Etheostoma perlongum, assembly GCA_026937815.1. Lineage (NCBI taxonomy): Eukaryota > Metazoa > Chordata > Actinopteri > Perciformes > Percidae > Etheostoma > Etheostoma perlongum. Next base: position 9,125,827 of record CM049381.1, read on the forward strand.
AATAAGATAACAAAAAGCCCTGTAACAGACTAATTTGGTATTAAATATTGCTTTGATTTGTCTTGTGGTGGCGAGGACCCTGAATACTACACAACATCGCCACAGTTACAACATTTGGTATGAAAACATCCGAAGGAAACGAGTTGTGCATGAAGGAATCTACCAGGGCTGTAGTACTCAAGTCCGGTCTTGGACACAAGTCCGGTCTTGGACTCGAGTCCGGACTCAAGATGGTTTTTCTATGGTCTCGGACTTGTCTCGGACTCACTGGTGTGTGTCTGTGTGTGTCTCTGTGTCTATGTGTGAGTGTCTGTGTGTGTGTGTCTGTGTCTCTGTGTCTCTATTTGTGTGTGTGTGTGTGTTCGTGTGCACGCGCCTGTGTGTAACTCAGTTGGTACAGCTGCCCTGTCAAAATAAAGACCTGTAAGGAAAAATACAGTGAGGAAAATACGTATTTGAACACCCTGCTATTTTGCAAGTTATCCCACTTAGAAATTATGGAGGGGTCTGAAATTGTCATTGTAGGTGCATGTCCACTGTGAGAGACATAATCTAAAAAAGAAATATCCAGAAATCACAATGTATGGTTTTTTAACTATTTATTTATATGATACAGCTGCAAATAAGTATTTGAACACCTGTCTATTAGCTAGAATTCTGACCCTCAAAGACCTGTTAGTCTGCCTTCAAAATGTCCACCTCCACTCCATTTATTATCCTAAATTAGGGGCGTTTCTCAATGCCAAGTAAGCAAAGAACGGACTTGTGTTCTTGGGGAGACACTTGCTGGCTGTACCTGGAAGAATCAACTCGCAAGTTCAGAAGCACACAAAACGCTGTTGACAGTTTTGAGACGAAGCGTTTCCTGTTTGTGCGCAACACCCCCAGCATAGAGGGCGCTTGCCACTTTATAGTTAGCTTTGATGTGTCATAATAAAGAATGGACGGTCACCTTTCACACCGCCTTTGTTGTTTTGTTACGTTTTCATTTAAAGTGCTATTAAGAATCACGGGCCAATAACTGTATAAATAACGACACAACGGCCGTCAGTATACTATATATATATATATATAACAACAGCGGTAAAAATTGTTTTAAATATCTTACAATTGTGGACCGGGCGTTCTTCTGCCATTTTTGTTGCTGCAGTGGTCTGTCTAAACGTGGGGCCAGAGGGGTCTGTCTAAATGTGGGGCCAGAGGGGTCTGTCTAAATGTGGGGCCAGAGGGGTCTGTGAGCTGACTGACTGACCGGCTCGCGAGAGTCATTCCCGGCTGGCGAGCTTGCTATGCCCGCCAGGGATTGTGGAGCTTTCCAACTCCAAAGGCTATTTTAATTCACCATTAATTTTCGTTGAACTGCCTATATTCAAAATCTACACAGCTGATTTCTCGCCTTAAAACATCTTAAAAATGAAGTTATTGATTTAATAATAGACGTAAATTGTGAAAATCTGTGTACCGGAAACTATACGCGCTTTTCACCCGAATTGAATGCTGGGATACCGGCCCGGCCAAGTTAACACAAGTTACCATCCGATGTATCCTCGGTAAAATGGGCGTGTCGAGATCACATCCGGGAATTTTAACTGTTCTTGGCGAAATGCTAACTTGTGTATTGGGTCAGTACTTTGGCCACCAATCATGACGTTTCACAAGAACACAAGAACACAAGTCCATAGAAGAACACAGATTGAGAAACGCCCTAGATGTACCTGTTTGAGGTCGTTAGCTGCATAAAGATGTAACAGTGATATTTTGACTACATTGAATGAGTATACATAGGATTAAAATATATTTTAAAGTGTGCAAGTTAAAATTAATAAGTTAAAATGCTGTAATTCATTGCACTGCTTGGTTAAACATATGGTTTATTATTCTATTGAGCTAAAATACTCTGTGATCAGTAGATCTGTAATCCATTGCTCTGACCTTTTCATATACATTGGTCTTAAAAGATAAATAGGATGAAAAGACAATTTGTGTTTAAAATACTATCTAATATACCTATATGACGTTGGGAAAAATGCACTGAAAATACATGTGGAAGTATGTAATAGTTTCCTTAAGTTTCCATTTGTTTCTGGTTTTAAGTACTGGTTGAGTAGCTAATCTGTGTTCGATTGCTAATGCCTTGTTCAGACTGTAGCGGAACGTTTGGCTTACGCTCGTCCATTACAACATTGGACTTGAGTAAAGCAACATCGTGTCCGTGTGTAAATTTCTATTTACCTCTTTGACAGGGGCGCAACAAAGACACCTGTCCACCCCATACAATCAGTAAGAATCCAACTACTAACATGGCCAAGACCAAAGAGCTGTCCAAAGACACTAGAAACAAAATTGTACACCTCCACAAGGCTGGAAAGGGCTACGGGGAAATTGCCAAGCAGCTTGGTGAAAAAAGGTCCACTGTTGGAGCAATCATTAGAAAATGGAAGAAGCTAAACATGACTGACAATCTCCCTCGGACTGGGGCTCTATGCAAGATCTCACCTCATGGGGTCTCAATGATGATAAGAAAGGAGAGAAATCAGCCCAGAACTACACGGGAATGTGCAAACCTGGTGAAAAACTACAGAAAACGTTTTGACCTCAAATACTTCTTTTCCTCACTGTATATATATATATAGTGAGGAAAAACGTTTCCTGTAGTTTTTCACCAGGTTTGCACACACTGCAGAAGGGATTTTGTCCCACAGATCTTCTCTAGATCAGTCAGGTTTCTGGGCTGTTGCTGAGAAACACGGAGTTTGAGCTCCCTCCAAAGATTCTCTATTGGGTTTAGGTCTGGAGACTGGCTAGGCCACGCCAGAACCTTGATATGCTTCTTACAGAGCCACTCCTTGGTTATCCTGGCTGTGTGCTTCGGGTCATTGTCATGTTGGAAGACCCAGCCTCGACCCATCTTCAATGCTCTAACTGAGGGAAGGAGGTTGTTCCCCAAAATCTCGCAATACATGGCCCCGGTCATCCTCTCCTTAAAGATGAACTGAACTGAAAAAATAAAACTTGATAACTTGTTGGTTATGATAATTACAAATAAATTACACTAAAAATTTTAATTAAAAAAATCAATATAGCTGTTTTTTAAGCAACACAAAAATTGCGTTTGTTAGTATTAGAACGCTGACAATATCGATGACGTCACTGGCATGGTAGGACCTGCGAAGGCTTATAGGCAACGGCTGCAGCATATACACACGAAAATGAGTAATTTTAATGGCACAGGTTACGTATTTGAGCCTGTGAGGGACAGGCCTGTAGTGTCTGACTACCACCACATGGAGGACGATCAGTTTCAGGCTACACCCTTCAGTACAGGACCGTTTGGGGGGGAGTGACGGTGACCGGTGTGTGTGTGTGTGTGGGCGCAGCTTACTGTCATGCACTCTCATTTATTGTATCCAAGCACATTATGCATTTTAGGAAATAGACTGCTTATATAGCGTTTGCATTTAGAGAAAACATAAAAAACATGGTTAAGGTCCTGTTCGTTTAAGAAAATAGAGGCAGATAAATGGAAAATGTAATTGGACAATTCAATCCAATGGGATCGCTTGTTAGCTGCACGTAGGAGAGTTACCCCAGTTTGACCATAGATGCACGGAGGATTCACGAGTTTTGCCGTTTACTTTACTTTAGGCAGGTGCAGAGTTGGCGGATTTTTACTATGGAACTAGCAGCTGTTTCTGCATCAACAATGTGCCCTGAGACCGGGAACATCAGCTAGCTTCAGGGTGAGTAGAGGGACGTTGGATTCTGTGGTTCAGTTAGCGGCTGGTAAACGTATTATTATGGATCTGTGATATCGTCGGAGTCTTGGTTTATTTCTACAGTCTATGGTCGGAGTGCTAGCTTGTGGAGTTTGTCATAAGAGTGCTTCCAACGTATTTAGTTGCTAGCCCTTTCCCTCGGTTGGATCGTTTGGTGTCTAGCTTGGCGTTGTGTCTCCATTACAAGTAATGCCCAGTGTGTCAGTCTCCGTTTTGTTGAACGCTATAAAGCCTATATGTTGGGCTTTATTTTTGTAAGTGAATATGTTCGTGTTTTGTGTAGGCCTATGTGACAACAACGTTACATCCAGCCCTTTGCCTAGTAGACTTGATAGTATGCTGACAACAGGTAAACATAGCTACCTCTCTGTGCTCTGCCTGCCGTGAGCGTTTCAGAGCCCTGTCTGCGGCAGGTAGCATCTATGGTGTTACTTGCCGGTGGTTATCGGTCTGCCCTGCACTACAGCCTGCAGGCCTTTCAGTCTGTTGGATTTAACCTCACCAGTGACGCTGTTGTATCAGAAGCACAGCTCTCCAAATAGTCTGTCACTAAAAAATGCTACAGACTCAAAATCCAGGTGCTGTCGGAGGGCTAGCCCGTTTTAAGGCAGCTAGCTGCTAGCCATGAGTTGAGGACTGTTTTTTTCCTTGTCAAAGGTAGCCTGTGGAAATGTGTCGTAACCCCAGCTGCCTTAGCCCTATATAGTTCCTTACTGCAGCCAGGGGCAATACAGTATGCCCCCCCAGACTTTTTTCTTTCCGTTTCCCCAGCCATATGTCCGCTAGCCTCCGACTCTTTGTATGTTGTTCCTATGGCTGCGCTGCTAGTGCTAGTTAGCCACGGAGTAGCTTACCATGCCAGTGACGTAGTAGATTGTGGAATTCCAACATGGCGGCGCCCATGTAACAAAAACAACACTTTCAACTTGCCATTTTGTCTCTTTTAACAAATTCACCCATTTTAATAATTGTACCAGTGAGAAGAAATAAAATACATCTGTTATGTCACCATTATTCAAATTACAGTTCAGTTCATCTTTAATACAGTGCAGTCGCCCTGTCCCATGTGCAGAAAAACACCCCCAAAGCTTGATGCTACCACCCCCATGCTTCACAGTAGGGATGGTGTTCTTGGTCATTCTTATTCCTCCAAACACGGTTAGTGGAATTATGACCAAAAAGTTCTATTTTGGTCTCATCTGACCACATGACTTTCTCCCATGACTCCTCTGGATCATCCAAATGGTCATTGGCAAACTTAAGACTGGTCTTGACATGTGCTGATTTAAGCAGGGGAACCTTCAGTGCCATGCATGATTTCAAACCATGACGTCTTAGTGTATTACCAACAGTAACCTTGGAAACGGTGGTCCCAGCTCTTTTCAGGTCATTGAGCAGCTCCTCCCGTGTAGTTCTGGGCTGATTTCTCACCTTTCTTGGGATCATTGAGACCCCACGAGGTGAGATCTTGCATGGAGCCCCAGTCCGAGGGAGATTGACAGTCATGTTTAGCTTCTTCCATTTTCTAATAATTGCTCCAACAGTGGACCTTTTTTCACTAAGCTGCTTGGCAATTTCCCCGTAGCCCTTCCAGCTATGTGGAGGTGTACAATTTTGTCTTTGGACAGCTCTTTGGTCTTCCTCATGTTAGTAGTTGGATTCTTACTATGGAGGTGGACAGGTGTCTTTATGCAAACAGGTACATCTAATTTAGGATAATAAATGGAGTGGAGGTGGACATTTTAAAAGCAGACTAACTTTGCAGACTTTGAGGGTCAGAATTGTAGCTGATAGACAGGTGTTCAAATACTTATTTGCAGCTGTATCATACAAATAAATATTTAAAAAATCATACATTGTGATTTCTGGATATTTTTTTTTAGATTATGTCTCTCACAGTGGACATGCACCTACGATTTCAGACCCCTCCATGATTTCTAAGTGGGAGAACTTGCAAAATAGCATGGTGTTCAAATACTTATTTTCCTCACTGTATATATAGTGGGGTAGTCTACATGTATGTATATATATATATATACACGTAGACTACCCCATTGTGTAACAGTGACCAATGACTGGTGTCTTAATAAAGCATTACATCTCATCATACGTCTCCTGTCCTCATGTTTAAATTATGCATAAATATTCAGATGGGACATTTGACCCCCGTGAAGATTGTCATTATTTCATATCTGACCTGCAGCCTTTTGATTTCATAATAACTGCAGAGGCCCTCTTCTGGGAGTGTAACTGTGACACCAGGTTATCTAAGGTATTAAGATGTATTCTTAAGAAAGATGAAGGAAGTATAAAAATATAAAATAGTCACTTTGTTCACTCATGTTATCTTTATAGAAATAAAATGCAATAAAATATCCAGCCTCCAGAGAGAGAGACACAGAGAGAGAGAGACACAGAGAGAGAGAGAGAAAGACAGCTAGAGAAAGACAGACAGAGAGAGAGAGACAGACAGAGAGAGAGAGAGAGACAGACACAGAGAGAGTCGGGGGAAGGTTTTCTGCAGTATTATCAATGCCAGAATACTGTACTTCTTTACCAAGCACAACGTCTTATGTAAAAATCAAATTGTCTTTTTATCGAAATATCGTAAGTCAGACCTCATTTACACTCTGCACACCCAAACTACACCAAAATTAAAAATGGGAAAATATTTGCATGTTTTATAGACTTTAAAAAAGCATTTGACTCAATATGGCATGATGGGCGTTTTTATGACCTTATTGAAAGTGGTATAGGGGATGAAGTTTATGACACTATTAAATCACTGTACACAGAAAATAAATGTGCAGTAACATTTGGCTCCAAAAGAACAGAATGCTTTAAACAAGGGCATGGAGTGAGACAGGGATGCAGTTTGAGTCCAACACTGTTTAATATTTACATCAATGAACTAGCATCAATGTTGGAACAATCTTCAGCCCCAAGTCTCACACTCCATGATACCAACATCAAGTTATTTCTCTATGCTAATGCTGTTGTCCCCAACAGAAGAGGGATTACAACAGAGCCTGTCCGTCCTAGAGCAGTGATCTGGTATTTCAGAGGAGAGTCAGATCTCAGGGAAACAGCCAGAGTTACAACTTCACTCTGGGCAACACCTGACTAGAACAGAAGGGTTCATATAATTACTTAGGGGTTGAGATTAGTGCATCAAGGAGTTTCAACCTGGCCATAAACACACTATGTAATAAAGCTTGGAGAGCTTTATATGCAAAACACAGCTAAACACAGTCAGTAGTAGACAGACAGGTAGAGAGAGAGACAGGTACACAGAGCTAAACACAGTCAGTAGTAGACAGACAGGTAGAGAGAGACAGGTACACAGAGCCTCAGAGCCGTCACAGACACAGACACAGACATCCTCAGTCTTCAATTAAAAGATTCAAAACTAAATTAAAAGATGAGTATAAAGAACAATGGCAAAATGAAAATAAAATACAACACAAACACCTCTGTTATCAATCCCTGAACAGAGACATCCAATTAGTTGAATATCTCAAAACAAAAAATCCAAAAGAAATACTAATTTTAACAAAATCCAGAGTCAGTGAGCATGAGCTGGAAATTGAAAGAGGTCGACATTTAAAAGTGTGGAGACCAAGAGAGGAACATGTCAGTAAACACTGCCTCCAGGATACGGAAACAGTATTACATTTCCTATGTTCATGTCCCAAATATGAAGACTTAAGAACCAAATATTTCCAAAAATTTGAAAGACATATACCAGGCTTCACACTGAGGACATACAGTTTCATTTTTTATTAGGGGAAGATAAAATCACGGCACGGCTAGCAGCAAAATATGTCTTCTCCTGCCACAATACAAGGCAAAATAAATAGAGATTTTTATATATTATCATTTTTATTTTTCTATTCTTTTTTTTGTTTCAAAGTACCCTTTGAGGGACATGCACATCATTTGTTTAGTATCTACAATTATATCATAAGTATCCTGTTTACTTGTATTATTAGTTCAAATGTATTTACTCATTGTTGTTTATATGTATTTGTTCTTATACTTTGGCAACACAGATGGATTTTTTGTCATGCCAATAAAGCAACATAAAATTTTTAAAATTGACAATTGAAATTGAGTTAGAGAGAGAGACAGACAGAGAGAGAGACAGAGAGAGAGAGACAGAGAGACAGAGAGAGAGAGACAGACAGCGAGAGAGACAGAGAGAGACAGATTTCCTGACAGAATGCACCCAACTGCAGCCGGTCCAAACTAAATATTTCCCCAAATTCAGACACAAGCACCCGACATTTGACCAAATAACCGACATCAACAAGATGGCGATCCTGCTGGGAGAACAGCCAGAGAGCTGCAGTCTAGCAGCACAGTATGTCTTTACCTGTCACACTTTGAGGAACAGTGAGTTCCCCACCCCACCCCACCACACACACACACACACACACACACACACACACACCTGTAATGTTGTCATGTTGATGCTGATATCATCAGTTCAGTGAATTGAGAAAGAGAGAGAGAGAGAGAGACAGACAGACAGAGAGAGAGAGAGAGAGAGACACAGAGAGACACAGACACAGAGAGAGAGACAGAGAGAGACATACAGACAGAGAGAGAGACAGCGAGAGACAGACAGAGAGAGAGACAGAGAGAGAAAGACAGAGAGAGACAGAGAGAGAGAGAGACACAGAGAGAGACAGACAAAGAGAGAGACAGAAAGACAGACATAGGGACAGACAGACAGAGAGAGAGAGACAGACAGAGAGAGAGACAGACAGAAAGAGAGAGACAGAGAGACAGACAGAGAGAGAGAGAGACACAGAGAGAGACAGACACAGAGAGAGAGACAGAGAGTCAGACATAGAGACAGACAGACAGAGAGAGAGACAGCGAGAGACAGGCAGAGAGAGCGACAGAGAGAGAAAGACAGAGAGAGACAGAGAGAGAGAGACACACAGAGAGAGACAGACAAAGAGAGAGACAGAGAGACAGACATAGAGACAGACAGACAGAGAAAGACAGAGAGAGAGAGAGAGACAGAGAGAGGGAGAGAGACAGAGAGAGACAGGATGCAGAGAAACAAAAACAGATAAACACTAAAAAGACAGATTTTATTAGAGCGAAATTAGGCTTTTTTACAGGAGGACTGTCATTCAGTTGTCTTCCTCCACACAACGTGGGCTCCTTCTTTTGAAACGTGGTTGCCAATGGTTACAGGGGATGATGTTTAAGGACAGCCACCTATTAATAGGTTCATATTTATATTACTATTTTTATATAAATTTTCTTTTGGAGAGAACTAAATCTACAGATAGATAGAAAAGTGAGTACTAATTTAAAAGTTTAAATTTTATATGCATGCAGTGTGCAGAATTATTTTATTGATTCATATTTAATAATAATAATAATAATAATGTATTAATTATAAATTATTAATTGGTCAGATTTAAGCATTCAACTTACTTGTTTTTGTATTTGTAAGTTTTAATCTAGCCCTAAATTAATACATAAAGTAACTAATTAAATAAGCGAATAAAAGCCTCTAAAATATTTGGATTTGATTCTGAAAAAGTATGATTTTATTCAGATTTTATTCTGAAAACATTTTATTCACATTTTATTCAGATTTTTTTTCAGAAAATATTCTGATTTTATTCTGAAAATATTCTCAAAATTATTTTAAATTCGTTCTCAAAATTAGGATTGATTTTAAAATAAAAAAATAAAAACTGTCTGTTTAATACGTTACAGTTTTTTCCAATAGCTAACACACTAAAATTACATGCACGGCACAATTATTTAAACTGACACACAGAGAGCAAAACTTCTTCTCAGGTCTCCAAAAGTCTAAAAACATTTTCTGCTTTACACACATTTTGCATTTCAAAATGGCACTTTTTAAATGCACTGAACACAGTTCCCTGCATAAGGCACAACAATCCGACATAAAGTCACACAGTTTGCCATTTTAAAACACTGTAATACAAAAGGACACTACATGAGCTAATCGGCCAATTACATGTGCCACCTGGCCAAACACCTCAATGGTTAATTGTCAACATTCCAATCAGGATGTAAGCACTATGAAAAGACCACAGGTGAGCACCTTTTTTTAACAACAACAATTGAAGATGTTGCAGAGAGAAGAAGAGGAAGAGGGGAGGTTGAGAATAAGAGTGGGAGGAAAAGTGAGAGGTAGGGGTAGAGTAGGTAGAGGAGTTCATGGCCAAAGAAGACAAACACTTTCAAATGAAATCAGAGCAACCTTAGTAGATCATGTCATCAACCATGGGCTGACAATGCGTGAGGCTGGACAGAGAATGCAGCCAAACTTGAGCCATTTTACTGACGCCTCAGTCATCCGGACCTTTAGACTGGAGAACAGGTATGTAACCAAAATTTCATGTAGTACACATGCAGTACACCCCATGTCATAGTGTATCAGTTGGGTGACACCTGTTTACTTAGTGTATGACATCAGCCATTCATGAACTGTACAAGTTTCCTGTACAATGTACTCTACTGTGGGGGAAAAATATTTAGGCTGCATTGTCCAAGCCATTTATATTTCTTGATTTTATTGTTTCTAAAGGACTGAGAGACGACACCATGGTGGAGGAAGTGGCCGAATGTTCACCGGGGAGCAAGAAGCTGGAATTGTAAACTTGGTTTTAGAACATAATGAAATCAGATTACAAGAAATTCAAAGCCACATCATCCAAGACACACCTTATTCAACAACATTCAACGATATTACGACATACACCATATTGACAGATTTTTTAAATTTGTTTTCAGGGAGTACTGGAAATGGATGCTCATGCAATCCCACATGAGTTCATATTTATAGATGAGGCTGGGTTCAACCTAGCAAAGACCAGAAGAAGGGGAAGAAACGTCATTGGCCACAGAGCCAATATAGATGTTCCCGGCCAACGTGGTAGGAACATCACAATGTGCACTATCATCTCCAGTATGCATGGTGTCCTCCACTGTCATGCCAACCTTGAACTATACAACATAGCCCATATTCTCACATTACTGGACAGACTTCACAACATTCTTATACCACCAGAGCGTATGGATGATGCAGACCATCAAGGAAATTGTACGTTGTAGTATGGGACAACGTGAGCTTTCATTGTGCAGCCGCAGTCCAAAACTGGTTTGCTGACCACCCAACATTTCTCGTGCATTACCTCCCACCATACTCACCATTTCTGAACCCCATAGAAGAGTTCTTTTTGGCATGGCAGTGGAAGGTATACGACCGGCAGCCCTTTGTGTGCATGCCTCTTGTGCAGGCCATGGATGTGATGAGATTGATGTGGGTGCAATTCAGGGATGGATAAGGCACTCAAGGCGCTTCTTCCCACTATGTCTGGCAGGGGAAGATATTGCCTGTGATTTTGACAAGGCGTTGTCGCCAGACCTAATAGTAGTAATATATTTTTTCAGAAATTTTATTTTTCGGTTTACTGTTTTTTGTAAGAATATTTTTATTCAGTCCCATGTAAATACAGTGAGGAAAATAAGTATTTGAACACCCTGCTATTTTGCAAGTTCTCTCACTTAGAAATCATGGAGGTGTCTGACATTTTCATCGTAGGTGCATGTCCACTGTGAGAGACATAATCTAAAAAAAAAAAAATCCAGAAATTACAATATGATTTTTTTAACTATTTATTTGTATGATACAGCTGCAAATAAGTATTTGAACACCTGAGAAAACCAATGTTAATAATATTTGGTACAGTAGCCTTGGTTTGCAATTCCAGAGGTCAAATGTTTCCTGTAATTTTTTACCAGGTTTGCACACACTGCAGAAGGGATTTTGGCCCACTCCTCCACACAGATCTTCTCTAGATTAGTCAGGTTTCTGGGCTGTTGCTGAGAAACACGGAGTTTGAGCTCCCTCCAAAGATTCTCTATTGGGTTTAGGTCTGGAGACTGGCTAGGCCACGCCAGAACCTTGATATGCTTCTTACAGAGCCACTCCTTGGTTCTCCTGGCTGTGTGCTTCGGGTCATTGTCATATTGGAAGACCCAGCTTCAATGCTCTAACTGAGGGAAGGAGGTTGTTCCCCAAAATCTCGAAATGCATCTCAAAATCTCCTTAATACAGTGCAGAAAAAACACCCCCAAAGCATGATGCTACCACCCCCATGCTTCACAGTAGGGATGGTGTTCTTGGGATGGTACTCATCATTCTTCTTCCTCCAAACACGGTTAGTGGAATTATGACTAAAAAGTTGTATTTTGGTCTCATCTGACCACATGACTTTCTCCCATGACTCCTCTGGATCATCCAAATGGTCATTGGCACACTTAGGACGGGCCTTAAAGATGAACTGAACTGAAAAAATAAAAGTTGATAACTTGTTGGTTATGATAATTACAAATAAATTACACTAAAAATTTTAATTAAAAAAATCAATATAGCTGTTTTTTAAGCAACACAAAAATTGCATTTGTTAGTATTAGAACGTTGACAATATCGATGACGTCACTGGCATGGTAGGACCTGAGAAGGCTTATAGGCAACGGCTGCAGCATATTATATACACACAAAAATGAGTCCTTTTAATGGCACGGATTACACATTTGAGCCTGTGAGGGACATGCCTGTAGTGTCTAACTACCACCACATGGAGGACAATCAGTTTCAGGCTCCCCCTTCAGTACAGGATCGTTTGTGGGGGACTGACAGGGATCGGTGTGTGTGTGTGGGCGCAGCTTACTGTCATGCACTCTCATTTATTGTATCCAAGCACATTATGCATTTTAGGAAATAGACTGCTTATATAGCGTTTGCATTTAAAGAAAACATAAAAAACATGGTTATGGTCCTGTTTGTTTAAGAAAATAGAGGCAGATAAGTGGAAAATGTAATTGGACAAATTAATCCAATGGGATCGCTTGTTAACTGCACGTAGGAGAGTTACCCCAGTTTGACCATAGATGCACGGAGGATTCACGAGTTTTGCTGTTTACTTTGATTAGGCAGGTGCAGAGTTGGCGGATTTTTACTATGGAACTAGCAGCTGTTTCTGCATCAACAATCTGCTCTGAGACGGCGAACATCCGCTAGCTTCAGGGTGAGTAGAGGGACGTTGGATTCTGTGGTTTAGTTAGCGGCTAGTAAACGTATTATTATCGATCTGTGATATTGTTGGAGTCTTGGTTTATTTATACAGTCTGTGGTCGGAGTTCTAGCTTGGGAGTTTGTCATAAAAGTGCTTCCAACGTATTTAGTTGCTAGCCCTTTCCCTCGGTTGGATCGTTTGGTATCTAGCTTGGTGTTGTGTCTCAATTTCATGTCATGCCCAGTGTGTCAGTCTCTGTTTTGTTGTTGCTATAAAGCCTATACGTTGGGCTTTATTTTTGTAAGTGAATATGTTCGTGTTTTGTGTATGTGACAACAACGTTACATCCAGCCCTTTGCCTAGTAGACTTGATAGTATGCTGACAACAGGTAGACATACCGCTACCTCTCTGTGCTCTGCCGTGAGCGTTTCAGCGCCCTGTCTGCGGCAGGTAGCATCGGTGGTGTTACTTGCCGGTGGTTATCGGTCTGCCCTGCACTGGAGCCTGCAGGCCTCAGGTTTCAGTCTGTTGGACTTAACCTCACCAGTGACGCTGTTGTATCAGAAGCACAGCTTTCCAAATAGTCTGTCGCTAAAAAATGCTACAGACTCGAAATCAAGGGGCTGTCGGAGGGCTAGCCCGTTTTAAGGCAGCTAGCTGCTAGCCATGAGTTAAGGACTGTTTTATTCCTTGACAAAGGTAGCCTGTGGAAATGTGTCGTAACCCCAGCTGCCTAAGCCCTATACAGTTCCTTACGGCAGCCTGGGGCAATACAGTATGCCCCCCAGACGTCTTTCTTTCTGTTTCCTCAGCCATATGTCTGCTAGCCTCCGACTCTTTGTATGTTGTTCCTATGGCTGCGCTGCTAGTGCTAGTTAGCCACGGAGTAGCTTACCATGCCAGTGACGTAGTAGATTGTGGAATTCCAACATGGCGGCGCCCATGTAACAAAAACAACACTTTCAACTTGCCATTTTGTCCCTTTTAACAAATTCACCCATTTTAATAATTGTACCAGTGAGAAGAAATAAAATACATCTGTTATATCACCATTTTTAAAATTCCAGTTCAGTTCATCTTTAACATGTCCTGGTTTAAGCAGGGGAACCTTCCGTGCCATGCATGATTTCAAACCATGACATCTTAGTGTATTACCAACAGTAACCTTGGAAACGGTGGTCCCAGCTCTTTTCAGGTAATTGACCAGCTCCTGCCGTGTAGTTCTGGGCTGATTTCTCACCTTTCTTAGGATAATTGAGACCCCACGAGGTGAGCTCTTGCATGGAGCCCCAGTCCAAGGAAGATTGACAGTCATGTTTAGCTTCTTCCATTTTCTAATGATTGCTCCAACAGTGGAACCTTTTTCACCAAGCTGCTTGGCAATTTCCCCATAGCCTTTTCCAGCCTTGTGGAGGTGTACAATTTTGTCTCTAGTGTCTTTGGACAGCTATTTGGTCTTAGCCATGTTAGTAGTGGGATTCTTACTGATTGTATGGGGTGGACAGGTGTCTTTATGCAGCTAACGACCTCAAACAGGTGCATCTAATTTAGGATAATAAATGGAGAGGAGAGGTGGACATTTTGAAGGCAGACTAACAGGTCTTTGAGGGTCAGAATTCTAGCTGATAGACAGGTGTTCAAAAACTTATTTGCAGCTGTATCATACAAATAAATCATACATTGTAATTTCTGGATATATTTTTTTTTTAGGTTATGTCTCTCACAGTGGACATGCACCTACGATGACAATTTCAGACCCCTCCATGATTTCTAAGTGGGAGAACTTGCAAAATAGCAGGGTGTTCAAATACTTATTTTCCTCACTGTATATCTGCTGTGCATATGTTGCACTGACTTGTTTACTGTAGTGAAACATAAAATAATGTTTCAACAACATGTGTGTGTATCTGCAAATATTTCTGTGCAAAGCATACTAAAGATGGGGGTGCTTTTCATTATGCCCAACAGTGTGTAGTTGGTTAGGCAAAAATCTGGTAATATGAATGAAGTGTGTGCCATTTCATGCAAAAGTTTGATTTTGATAATGCTATGTGTAGTTTCGGTTGCAGTGCTTCATTTTGCAGGATATATGAGGTATTTTGCAGTTTGGGTGTGTGGTTTTGTGAATTGTGTTACGTATTTTGATAAAACCAGACTAGTTTGCAAAATTGTGTGTTAGCAATAGGAAAAAACTGTAATATGGTAATATGCTACAGTCATGCATTGTTCTAATATACACCACCGCCATCTAGCGTACGAACGTACGCGTTACGTCTCCGACGTAGAGCGAGGATGTTGGAGACGTCCGTGACGTCAATACGTTCACCCTGACGTCAATACGTTCACCCTAACGTACGTGGTTGGACTTTGGGGACGCTCTGGACTGCACACTACGCTGGGAACGTAACAGACCAGTTGAGCACACCTTTCAACCCAAAAACTGCGGTTTAATAAGGTATACACCGGACACGTATGCTTCTAGTTTGGTTTTTAACTCTGTTGCAAGTTATAAAGTGCTTTAAATATCAGCTAACACTGCACGAGCTAACTTAACTTGCTAATCCATGCACGCCCCCTTGATGGGACTCTTTAAGCCAGACTCTACACATAAAGTGACATATTTATCCGTTCTTTGCGTATAAATTAAATACAAAAGTAGTTGAGACTATATTGGTACATGTTCCGACTTTAGAAATATGTTTTGGGCAATTCGGCACATGAATAATGCATCTTGCCACACGCAGTTTGAATTAATAGTCGTTTTTTTATGTTCGTCACTATGGTCGCTGCCACATACGTTAACGTCAGTTGTAGGCTAGTGGTATTTTGTACACCATTTTAAAGGGGGCTATTTTTACATGCAGCTGTAAGGTGTCTAGGTGTATATTGTGTAATATATAATACAGCCGTGTAGAATTACCTAGTGTACTTTTAACACGGGTAATGTTATCACCTAAAACAAACTGCCTTAACAAGTCTACTTATTGTCCTTAAAATGTATTTATCCGCCTGTGAAATAAATAGATAGATATAGATATAGATAGATACAGAACAGGCCAACAGTTTGGACACACCTTCGCTACTTTGAAGAAACTAGAATATAAGACATGTTTTCAGTTATTTCACACTTTTTTGTTAAGTACATAATTCCACATGTTCATTTATAGTTTTGACGCCTTCAGTGATAATCTACAATGTAAATAGTCATGAAAATAAAGGAAACGCATTGAATGAGAAGGTGTGTCCAAACTTTTGGCCTGTACTGTATATATACAGTGAGGAAAATAAGTATTTGAACACCCTGCTATTTTGCAACTTCTCCCACTTAGAAATCATGGAGGGGTCTGAAATTGTCATCGTAGGTGCATGTCCACTGTGATCACTCTAGATCAGTCAGGTTTCTGGGCTGTGGCTGAGAAACACGGAGTTTGAGCTCCCTCCAAAGATTCTCTATTGGGTTTAGGTCTGGAGACTGGCTAGGCCACGCCAGAACCTTGATATGCTTCTTCCAGAGCCACTTCTTGGTTATCCTGGCTGTGTGCTTCGGGTCATTGTCATGTTGGAAGACCCAGCCTCAACCCATCTTCAATGCTCTAACTAAGGGAAGGAGGTTGTTCCCCAAAATCTCGCAATACATGGCCCCGGTCATCTTCTCCTTAATACAGTGCAGTCGCCCTGTCCCATGTGCAGAAAAACACCCCCAAAGCATGATGCTACCACCCCCATGCTTCACAGTAGGGATGGTGTTCTTGGGATGGTACTCATCATTCTTCTTCCTCCAAACACGGTTAGTGGAATTATGACCAAAAAGTTCTAATTTGGTCTCATCTGACCACATGACTTTCTCCCATGACTCCTCTGGATCATCCAAATGGTCATTGGCAATGTACCGCGAGCACGCCGACATCTCCTACGAGGTCTCGCCTTAAGCAGGAAAGTTGACTCCCGGCGGCGATGCTCCTCCGGCACCGCAGCCAGGAAAAATGGATGACCTGCACCACGTCCACCCTCAATGCTGGAATACCTCCCAAAAGAATCCCAGATATTGAAAAGTGCCTGGCGCTCATAAACCAGTGATGATTCAGTGCCACCAACAAGCAGGAAGTAAAACAAACGGCACCAACAACGACAATGGGGCAAAAACACAAGCAGAGGAACGGCATGCCATGACAATCGGCGCCAACTTCCAACTCAACTCAAAAAGTTGCGCTTCTATCAGCTTGAATCAGTCGGCCCATTCTCCTCTGACCTCTAGAATCAACAAGGCATTTTTGCCCACAGGACTGCCGCATACTGGATGTTTTTCCCTTTTCATACCATTCTTTGTAAACCCTAGGAAAGGTTGTGCGTGAAAATCCCAGTAACTGAGCAGATTGGGAAATACTCTGTCTGGCACCAACAACCATGCCACGCTCAAAATTGCTTAAATCCCCTTTCTTTCCTATTCTGACATTCAGTTTGGAGTTCAGGAGATTGTCTTGACCAGGACCACACCCCTAAATGCATTGAAGCAACTGCCATGTGATTGGTTGATTAGATAATTGCGTTAATGAGAAATTGAACAGGTGTTCCTAATAATCCTTTAGGTGAGTGTACATTCATACAATATACTGTACATGAAATAATGCAATCTTACTGGTTTTACACAGGATGCAACACTATTATTGTTATTATTATATATTATTGTTATGTTATATTACTATTGTTATTTATTATTATTATTATTATTATTGTTATTATTATTTATTAAGTGTACAATGTAAGCTTTGGGAATCGGTCTCTTTAGGGCTTTTATTAGATATTCCACAATGCAATGCTTCACCTTTGGTCCTCATAACAGACGTGTACTGCCTGTCTTCTGTGACAGCAAACTGAATATCTCTGAGTTGTGGACAATACGAGACATTTGAGGATGAAGTAGTATGATTTAAGATTCAGTTATTGATGGTTAGGGGTGTAAAAAATTTTTTTTTAAATCGTATGTATTGCAATTTTCATAAGTATCGTTCATCCAAAGAATAATAAAAAATTATAATGTATACGTACATTTCTCTACTTATTTAGCTTGTATTATGGCAGGAGAAGACGTATTTAGCTGCTGTGTCTTTATCTTCCTCTAATAAAAAGGAAGCTGTCGGTCCTCAGTGTTCGTATGAGGATGGTTTATGTTTTTAGCATTTCTGGAAATATGGGTTAAGCATATCGTCCCAAACCTACTCATTCTAGTCCTTGGTGATCTCTCTCCCTCTCTCTGTCTCTGTCTCGCTCTCTCTGTCTGTCTCTGTCTCTCTGTCTTATCTTTCTCTGTCTGTCTCTCGCTCTGTCTTATCTCTCTCTCTCTGTCTCTCTTTCTTTCTGTCTTTCTGTGTCTCTCTCGCTCTGTGTCTTTCTTTCTCTGATTTTCTCTCTGTCTGCCCCCCCCATAACTGTCTCCTTGCTCTGTTCTCTCCACAGATCAGGATGTCTCTCACACAAGTCTCCTCCAACAAGTGTGCCGGAGGCTTCCAGAAGGTTTTCGAACATGAAAGGTGAGATCTCAGCTGAACCGTAACCCTTGTGTTGTCTTCCCGTTGACGTGCAACGTTAAATTAAAATGAAAACTTTCCTTTTTTCCAAGATTTTTTGTCACTTTTTCCGATGTTTTTGTTGATTTGTGACGTTTTGTTTTTCCCCACGTTTTGTAAGCTTTTTCTAAATTTTTTTTCACTTTTTCCAATTTTTCAAATCCTATAATATTGAAATAAACACCCAAATTCAATGAAAGTAGTGAACTGATTATTATTAAAAAATAATGAAAGTAGAGATGTGTACTTGCCAAAGAGCGTTGTGTGGAATCAATCATGTTATTTTGGGTAGTTAAAAAGAACATTGATATAGGAAAACTAGTCAATTTGACCCGAGGACAACAGGAGGGTTAAAGAAAACGCAAAAACGAGGGTTAAACGTGTGTCAACAGTTGACACTTTTGTGGATGCGTGGTGTGAGCGTGGTGGCTATATATATATATGTGTGTGTGCATCCAGGAACCATCACCTTATCATGGTGGTTTGTGTGTCCCTATGAACCTGAGGGCTGTGTTGTTTAGAGCTGTGTGCTCCTGGTAGGGTCTCCACTGGCAAAGTGGTGGGCCAGACAAAGAATGGTTCACAAACCCTATGAGTGAGTGAGGGAGTGACCCTGCCCGGGGGAGGCCCGGGACCCCCGTTTGGAGCCAGGCCTTCCTGATCTAAATCAGAGTGGTTGTCTGTTGTTGGACTTCTGTGCTAGTCATAGATTGTCCATAACAAACACCATGTTCGAACATAGGAATGCTCATAAGTGTACGTGGTACCAGAGCACCCTAGGCCAAAGGTCAATGATCGTTTTCATAATTGTTTCATCTTATTTTTAGGCCGTATGTTTTGGACACTCAGGTAAAGAGAGGGGCGGAGCATTCAACTGATCACCATCTGCTGGAGAGTTAGGTCAGGGGACTCTGGACAGGCCTGATAAGCCCAAACGGGTAAAGTTTTTAGTGCGGGTAAATTGGGAACGTCTGGAGGAGGCCCCTGTCCGACGGACTTTCAACTCACACCTCCGGCGGAGCTTTTCGTGCATCCCTGTGGAGGCTGGGGGCATTGAACCTGAGTGGACAATGTTCAAAGTTTCCATTGCTGAAGGTGCGGCGGGGAGCTGTGGTGTTAGGGTCTTAGGTGCCTCAAGGAGCGGTAAGGGAAGCCGTCCGACTGAAAAAGGTGTAGGGCTGCACGATTATGGCCAAAATGTTATTCACGATTAGTTTGATCAATATTGTGATCACAATTAATTATTATTAATTATTATGTTTTTTTGTTGATTTTAACCAAACAACTTTTATTGTCACATAGGCTATTTATAACTGCGTTCACATCCATATTATGCTACATTCCTCTTATATTTATAGACATACAGCTGCATCACATGTAAATGAAAATTAGCTATCTGAAATAAATAGCGTAGGATATTTTTTTTTTAAATGTATCTCTGAGAAAGCTCCTTAACTTGTTTCACAACGATAACTGATTAAAAGAGCGGAGAGGGAGAGATGGACGTACTCACAGAGAGACGGCTGACTCATTATGAATGGGTCCAGCACGGGTCAAACGGTGGGTCAGTGGAGTTACACACGTTGTGTGTATGAAATGTGTGTATCGTCACTGCGCTGAATTTTTCTGAACCATGATATTCTGGCCATGGTTCACATCTCTCGCCCAGGTCCAGCAGGCTCCTTCTCACAAGTTATTACTCTACGAACTGAAGTTAGTTGCATTCAATAACTTCTTCTGTGATTTTCGCCGTGGCAGAGTTACCAGCGGAAACACTGGTATAAATACAGGTTTGCCTCTCATGCTTTAATAATTAAAACTGTAGACAAATGTCAGAAGTGTGGACCGGCGCCGCTGTGTGGCCGGGCTGCGTGGAGAGTAAGAGGAGAGAGATTAAGAGGGGAGATCTAACACAGGCATGGCTTAACAGAAGAAATGGGTCATGTAACGCAAAATAAAACCATATTGACATAAACAACATTGCAGCGGATGCGAGGACATTAAGTGCACCGGTGCATCCAAGAGGGAAAATATTACTCGAGCCCTAGAGCCTGTGAGCTAACAGACACTAACTAGCACTGACTAGCACTGGTCACTGCTGTTGTCTGAAAACAACACAGACGGGACAAAATGTTGCATAAATGCTGACAAAATGCTGGTAAACCTTGAGACCGACATATGACCGACTGCTATCTGTTAAATTTTCCTCCCGTTACTCTGTCCTCTGTGACTGTCTACATCTAGAAACTAAGCTGCGTGGTGGAGGGAACAACTCTGACTGGCACATGATCAGACAGTGGTTTAAGGAGCGGTAGATTGGCTTTGCAAAAAATCCGTAGCGTTCTATGAAATTACGCATTTAAGTCAAAATCACGATTAAAATTCAATTAATTGTGCAGCCCTAAAAAGGAGTCTTTCTGGGATATGTTATCCTGGAAGACTCCGGAGGCAGTTGTAGGGTACTGACGGGCCCGAAGGGCTGCAGCCTATGCTGTGACAGAGGCAAAGCAGCGGGTGTGGGAGAAGTTCGGAGAAGACATGGAGAAGGACTTTCGGTCGGCACCAAGGTGCTTCGGGAAAACTGTTCGCCACCTCAGGAGAGGGAAGCAAGGAATCATCCAAGCTGTGTACAGTAAGGATGGGACGTTGTTGTCCTCAACTGAGCAGGTAATAGGGCGGTGGAAGGAGCACTTTGAGGAACTCCAAAATCAAGCTGACACGTCCTCTGTGGCAGAGGCAGAGCAGGAGGATGATGGGGGATTGTCGTCAATTTCCCAAGTGGAGGTCGCTGAGGTAGTCAAACAACTCCACAGTGGCAAAGCCCCAGGGATTGATGAGATCCGTCCAGAAATGCTGAAAGCTCTGGGTGTGGAAGGGATGTCTTGGTTGACACGCCTCTTTAACATTGCGTGGAAGTCTGTGACAGTGCCTAAAGAGTGGCAGACCGGGGTGGTGGTTCCCCTCAAAAAAGGGGGACCAGAGGGTGTCTGCCAATTACAGGGGTATCACACTTCTCAGCCTCCCTGGTAAAGTCTACTCCAAGGTGCTGGAAAGGAGGGTTCGACTGATCAAACCTCGGATGAAGAGGAACAATGCAGATTCCGTCCTGGTCATGGAACAACGGATCAGATCTTCATTCTCACAAGGATCCTGGAGGGAGCCTGGGAGTATGCCCAACCAGTCTACATGTGTTTTGTGGATCTGGAGAAGGTGTGTGACCGGGTCACCCGGGAGAAACTGTGGGAGGTGCTGCTGGAATATGGGGTGAGGGGGTCTCTTCTCACGGCCATCCAATCTCTGTATGACCAAAGCTCGTTCCAGAAGAGGGTTGGCCTCCGCCAGGGCTGCGCTTTATCACCAATCCTGTTTATAATATTTATGGACAGGATATCGAGGCGTAGTCGGGGTGGGGAGGGGTTGCAGTTCGGTGGGCTCAGGATCTCATCGCTGCTTTTTGCAGATGTTGTGGTCCGGATGGCGTCATCACTCACTGGATCGGTTTGCAGCCGAGTGTGAAGCGGCTGTGATGAGGATCAGCACCTCTAAATCTGAGGCCATGTTCTCAGCAGGACATCAATGGAGTGCCTTCATCAGGGAGGGAATGAGTCCAAGTGAAGGAGTTTAAATACCTTGGGGTCTTGTTCGCAAGTGAGGGGACCATGGAGCACGAGATTGGTCGGAGAATCGGCGCAGCGAGGGCGATGTTACATTGAGTTTATTTCAACGTTGTGACGGAAAGAGAGCTGAGCCAGAAGGCAAAGCTCTCGATCTACCGGTCAGTTTTCTTTCATATGACCTATGGTCATGAAGGCTGGGTCATGACCGAAAGAACGAGATCCAGGGTACAAGCGGCCAAAATGGGTTTCCTCAGGAGGGTGGCTGGCGTCTCCCTTAGAGATAGGGTGAGAAGCTCAGTCATCCGAGAGGAGCTCGGAGTACAGCCGCTGCTCCTTCGCGTCGAAAGGAGCCAGTTTAGGCATCTGGTAAGGATGCCTCCTGGGCGCCTCCCTAGGAAGTGTTTCCAGGCACGTCCAGCTAGGAGGAGGCCTCGGGGAAGTACTAGACTAGAGGACTAGATGGATAGATTATATCTCCAACCTGGCCTGGGAACGCCTCGGGATTCCCCAGTCGGAGCTGGTTGATGTGGCTCGGGAAAGGGAAGTTTGAGGTTCCCTGCTGGAGCTGGTTACACCGTTACACACACACACACACACACACACACACACACACACATATATATGTGTGTATTTTTATTTTTTTATTTTACATTCATATCTGCATTTAGTTCAAACATCAAAGTGTCTTGTGTGTCTGTGTGTCCTGTCTGTCTGCGCCCTGTGTCCTGTGTGTCCTGTGTCCTGTTTGTCTGTGTCCTGTGTGTCCTGCCTGTCTGTGTCTGTCTGTCTGTGTCCTGTCTGTCTGTGTCTTGTGTGTCCTGCTTGTCTGTGTCCTGTGTGTCTCTGTGTCCTGTGTGTCTTGTGTCCTCTGTGTCCTGTGCATCAATGCTTCATTTCCTGCGTTGTGGTGAATTGTTCTGCAACAATTTGAGCTTTTTCTGCATCAAGTCTTGTTGTTGCAGATTGAAAACGTCACGTGTGTCTCGGGATGTTATTTGAACTGCTTTTTTTTATTTTCATCATTTTGGTGAGATACTTTGGGTTTTTTCCCTGGCCAGTTTACATCTCTGGTATGGATGTATGTGTATGTTGTGTTTACTCTGTGCAGCACTGAGCTCAAGTGTAAGATGAAGTTCGCCGTCTACCTGCCTCCCAAGGCCGAGACCGACAAATGTCCCGTCATGTACTGGCTCTCAGGTGAGTAAGGAAATTATTTAAAGAGTTTTTTTCCAAGAGGTTCAGTGACCGTAAGAACATTTAGAGAATCATCAGACAGAGTTACCTTCTGATGCAAAATTATATTTTATCTTTGACAAGCATAGCATTTAATCATCTTAAAATAAGATAGTAAGAAACAAAATAAGGTGTGTGTGTGTGTGTGTGTGTGTGTGTGTGTCTGTCTGTCTGTCTGTCTGCAGGTCTGACGTGTACGGAGCAGAACTTCATCACCAAAGCTGGTAGTCAGGTTGCAGCTGCAGAACACGGCATCATCATCGTCGCTCCGGATACCAGCCCACGTATGAAAAGATACACACACACTCAATAACACACAAACGTGCAGACAAACACACATGCAGACACACACGCTAGAGATGAGCAGCTGTCTGATCACCTCCAGATGTTTTTGCTTTTCAGACTTTAAGTCTTTAACTGACCCTGACTCGAGTGACATATCTTGAGGACATTTTAACAGGCACTAAAGGTTTTCTCTTCCAAAACATCCTAATTAGAGCTTGGCAGATTTGGGTGGTTTCCCATCGACACTCTGACACTGAAACGTTTCCCGTCCTGCACCAGGCGGCTGTAACATCGAGGGGGAGGACGAGAACTGGGATTTCGGCACCGGAGCTGGTTTCTATGTCGACGCCACGCAGGACCCCTGGAAAACCAACTACCGCATGTACTCCTACATCACTGACGAGGTGCGTTGGAGTCACATCACCTGCTCACCCCCAAAAAACTTAATTTAATTTATTCATTTATTTGACAGGGACAGTGTACATTAATTAACATTGCTGTAAATGCACCAGAATTAGTCAAAAGGCTATTTTTCATCTGTTGTCCCTGGACAGATCTTAAAGTTGTCTACATAAAAAAAAATACAGTAAGAAGATTACAATCAACAATACAAATATAAAAAGTAGTAAAACAGATAAAACTCTTCAAATGGCGTTGATAATAAAGATTTCCATTTTTATTGTACTTTTTGTAATTCAATTGGGGCGGCTGTGGCTCAGCGGTAGAGCGGTTGACTGCCAATTGGAAGGTTGGTGGTTCAATCCCTGGCCCTGCAGTCACATGTCGAAGTGTCCTTGGGCAAGACACTGAACCCCTGCAGTCACATGTCGAAGTGTCCTTGGGCAAGACACTGAACCCCGAGTTGCCCCCGATGCTGCGCATCGGAGTGTGAATGTGTGTGAGTGTTTATCTGATGAGCAGGTGGCACCTTGTATGGCAGCCTCGGCCACAGTGTATGAATGTGTGTGAATGGTGAATGGTTCCTGTATGATGTAAAAGCGCTTTGAGTAGTCGTTAAGACTAGAAAAGCGCTATATAAATACAATTTACATTTACATTTACAATTGTATTCTTTTTGTAAAACACTTTGATTGAAAGCAGTCTATAAATAAATGTATTATTATAAATGTATTATCATTCATAGGTCTTAAAAAGTCTCCCAAAGTTCCCAAAAGAAGATAATCCTCGCCTCAGATTGATCAGCCAGAGTTGCACATACACTTTAAAGTGTATATCTTTATATTTGAGCATTAAATTGAAGTCTGCAAGCGCCAACTGGAGAAATAATCTCTTGGGTACCGACTGATATGATATGATTTGGCTAAAATGCCATATTGCTCACAGGAATCCTGAGATGGAATTAAAAGAAAAAAATCAGATAATTCTTGGCGGCTTTTTCTTTTATTTAGTTTTTGTCAACAATCTTTCAAGTAGGGGCAGGAAAAAAGGATTAACCCTCCTGTCTTCGGGTCAAATTTGACCCATTTCCAAATAGTTTCTTTATCAGAAATTTGGGTTTCTTTCAAACTAATTTTCCAAAAAAGTAATGTTCCCAACAACGCTCCTCACAAGTTAAATAATCAGTTCACTACTTTCATTGAATTTGGGTGTTTTTTGTCAATTTTATAGCATTTTGAGAAAAATATTGGTAAAAGAACTTAGAAAATGTCAATAAAAGTGACTACAATGTGAACAAATGTCAAATAAAGTTACAAAAATGTGAAAAGATGTTGAAAAAAGTAACAAAAATGTCAAAAGTGACAAATGTAAAAAATACAAAATTTTAAAATTTGGGGAAAAACACAAATTTCAAAAGACTCAGAAAAAGTCGACAAAGTGACAAAACATCGGGGGAAAGACACAAAATGGTCGAAAAAGACGACCATAACCTCGATAAAAGGGTTTTCATTTTAAATTTTGACTCAGAAAAACAAATTTGCATGTCGGCGGGAAGACAACACAAGGGTTAAATGTGATTCTCTGTCCCTAGAATCGATTATTTTTATTAATTTCGGTAAATATGTTGTGTTTCTACGGTACCGCCGACGGCGACTACATCATATCTATTTCCATGGATACAGAGCGAAAGCAGAAGTTCCATGTTGTGTTTTTCTTTACAGATTAAATAAATGTCAGAATTCTTCTTAGAATACTTAATCATTGTTTAGATATGATATATCATGATATATTGTCCTGTAAGTGTATTCAACGGCTTTTCTTGTTTAAAAAAACTAAAAGAAAATCCAAATCTCACTCTCTCTCTCTCTCCCCCTCTCTGTCTCTCTGTCTGTCTCTCTCTCTCTTACTCTCCCTCTCTGTCTGTCTCTTTGTCTCTCTCGCGCTCTCTTGCTCTCTCTCTCTCTCTCAGCTCCCCAAACTAATCAACGCTAACTTCCCCACCGACCCAGCCAGGATGTCCATCAGCGGTCACTCCATGGGCGGACACGGGGCGCTCATCTGTGCCCTGAAGAACCCTGGGAAGTACAAGGTACTGCACATGTCTTAACAACTCCTCAAAGCTCTGTAACGTAGTACAGGTCATCACTTAGAATTCTTCATGGAGGGTGACAGAAACTACACACTGTAGCTTCAAACTGTCATTAATTGCGTAATATGTTTTTGTACAATATCAAATGGACTGTTCTGAGAGAAGAGAAGGGGACCCAGGACTGATCCCTGAGGGACCCCAGTTTTGAGTGTAAATGGACAGTTCTTATATGTAAATATACAATTCTGAGAGAAGAGGCGGAGACCCAGGACTGATCCCTGAGGGACCCCAGTTTTCAGTGTAATTGGACTGTTCTTATATAGCTTTTCTAGTCTTAGCGACTACTCAAATCAAGGGGCTACCTGCTCATCAGAAACACACTCACACACATCTACACTCTGATAGGGCAACTCGGGGTTCAGTGTCTTGCCCAAGGACACTTTGGCATGGGACTGCAACGCCAGGGATTGAACCACCAACCTTCCAATTGGCAGGCAACCACTACCACTGAGCCACAGCCGCCCCACAAGTTCACTGTACTGATCTTGAAGAGGGAAAAACAGCATTGTAAAGGAAACGCCGACAACATAAAGGATATTATATTGGTAGTAGTACTCTGATACTTATGTGTGCTGGTGGTGTCTCCTGCAGGCGGTGTCTGCGTTTGCTCCTATCTGTAACCCAGTGCAGTGTCCCTGGGGTCAGAAGGCTTTCTCCGGGTACCTGGGCTCCGACAGGGCCACCTGGGAGGTAAGAGCTCTGCAGACTGAACATTATTATACAACTAGTCCACATCCACGGCATTGCGCTTCCAGGACTGCTCTGGTGCCGCAGGAAATTTAGCTGGATGTTACCTTCTTCTGTCTCTGTGTTGGCATTCTAACTTGCAGCTGATTTCTGAGGACTATGGTTACCTGCTCCTCAGATGTCTGCAGGGTAAATCCAGACAGCTAGCTAGACTATCTGTCCTTTTTGTCGCTTTTTCTGCGCCTTTTTGTTGCCTTTTTGTAGCCTTTTTGTAGCCTTTTCACCGCCTTTTTGTCAATTCACACAAATTCAACAAATCACTGCGACTTTGGTGTGACCCGCAATTTTGACCAATCGCAGCTTTTCCGCAAGTTTGACTAATAACCACAGTTTCCTGTGACTTCAACCAATCCCAGCAGTCCCCCAGCCAGACTCTGTGTCAGTATGTGACTCTGAGTCAATGACCAGGCAGGAGTGAAAACGGGTTGATGTTACATGTACGTTGCCAAATTTGTTTCCTTGTTTCTGATATGAATATGATCAGATATGATTTCACATTCACCAACAAAACGTACAGCGCAAGGCCAAAAACACATCAGACCGTCCTGCCGACCTGTAATATTTTAACATCAATATACGCTGGAACGAGTTTTCACTCTCTTTGAAAGCGGCCGCGGTTTCAATCCTGTCTCTGCAGCGGGGGGGCTGCTGAGTTTGAGTCTTTCTGCTGAGTCTTGTGCAACTTCATTTCAACAAACATACAAAAAACATTGCAAGACAAATCCAAAAACAAATCCAGAAATCACAATGTATGATTTTTTTAACTATTTATTTGTATGATACAGCTGAAAATAAGTATTTGAACACCTGAGAAAATCAATGTTAATATTTGGTACAGTAGCCTTTGTTTGCAGTTCCAGAGGTCAAATGTTTCCTGTAGTTTTTCACCAGGTTTGCACACACTGCAGAAAGGATTTTGGCCCACTCCTTCACACAGATCTTCTCTAGATCAGTCAGGTTTCTGGGCTGTTGCTGAGAAACACGGAGTTTGAGCTCCCTCCAAAGATTCTCTATTGGGTTTATGTCTGGAGACTGGCTAGGCCACTCCAGAACCTTGATATGCTTCTTCCAGAGCCACTCCTTGGTTATCC
The DNA here is from genome assembly GCA_026937815.1 of Etheostoma perlongum. Lineage (NCBI taxonomy): Eukaryota > Metazoa > Chordata > Actinopteri > Perciformes > Percidae > Etheostoma > Etheostoma perlongum. The sequence continues at coordinate 9,153,769 of CM049381.1, forward strand.
TGGCTGTGTGCTTCGGGTCATTGTCATGTTGGAAGACCCAGCCTCGACCCATCTTCAATGCTCTAACTGAGGGAAGGAGGTTGTTCCCCAAAATCTCGCAATACATGGCCCCGGTCCTCCTCTCCTTAATACAGTGCAGTCGCCCTGTCCCATGTGCAGAAAAACACCCCCAAAGCATGATGCTACCACCCCCATGCTTCACAGTAGGGATGGTGTTCTTGGGATGGTACTCATCATTCTTCTTCCTCCAAACACGGTTAGTGGAATTATGACCAAAAAGTTCTATTTTGGTCTCATCTGACCACATGACTTTCTCCCATGACTCCTCTGGATCATCCAAATGGTCACTGGCAAACTTAAGACGGGCCTTGACATGTGCTGGTTTAAGCAGGGGAACCTTCTGTGCCATGCATGATTTCAAACCATGACGTCTTAGTGTATTACCAACAGTAACCTTGGAAACGGTGGTCCCAGTTCTTTTCAGGTCATTGACCAGCTCCTACCGTGTAGTTCTGGGCTGATTTCTCACCTCTCTTAGGATCATTGAGACCCCACGAGGTGAGATCTTGCATGGAGTCCCAGTCCGAGGGAGATTGACAGTCATGTTTAGCTTCTTCCATTTTCTAATGATTGCTCCAACAGTGGATCTTTTTCACCAAGCTGCTTGGCAATTTCCCCGTAGCCCTTTCCAGCCTTGTGGATTCTTACTGATTGTATGGGGTGGACAGGTGTCTTTATGCAGCTAACAACCTCAAACAGATACATCTAATTTAGGATAATAAATGGAGTGAAGGTGGCCATTTTGAAGGCAGACTAACAGGTCTTTGAGGGTCAGAATTGTAGCTGATAGACAGGTGTTAAAATACTTATTTGCAGTTGAATAATACAAAAAAATAGTTAAAAAAGCATACATTGTGATTTCTGGAATTTTTTTTAAATTATGTCTCTCACAGTGGACATGCACCTACGATGACAATTTCAGACCCCTCCATGATTTCTAAGTGGGAGAACTTGCAAAATAGCAGGGTGTTCAAATACTTATTTTCCTCACTGTAGGTAGGTAGGTAGGTAGGTAGGTAGGTAGGTAGGTAGATAGATGGATGGATAGTTGGGTAGATAGATACATAGATATTGATCCCAAAAAAATGGGGAAATCAGTCACACAGAATATAGATATAGATGAAATACTATGATACAATAAACATTAAATATACATGAAATATTAATAGGAATAAAATATGGGAGGGGACTGGATGTGCATGTGTATATTGAGATTAAAACAATATATTGCGCAGCACTGTTAAACGTGTTGTAGCTGTTTGACCTGCGAGTCCCCAGCTTCCTGTCCCCCCCTCTCTGTGTCTTCCAGGCGTACGACGCCACCTTGTTGGCAGCGTCCTACTCCGGCCCGCAGCTGGACGTCCTGATCGATCAGGGCCGCGACGACCAGTTCCTGTCAGCCAGCCAGCTGCTGCCCGACAACCTGATCGCCGTCTGCTCCGAGAAGAAGATCCCCGTCGTGTTCAGACTGCAGCCGGTCCGCGACCCTCTCTCTCTGACACTGCCGCTCTACTTTAATTATTATGTCAATCTCTGGTTTATGTTTTGAACTAGTTTAATGTAAAGCCAAAAATAACAAATAATGAGTTGAACCTAACTTAGTTATAGTATAGTATATCAAAACAAATTATAAAAAAAAGTTATAGTATAGGATGTTGAAAAAAGTAATAAAAAAGTTATAGAATGTAAAAAATAATCATAAAATCCATAGTATAGTGTGTTGAAAAAAGTCTCAAAAAAGTTATAGTATGTAAAAATAATCATAAAAAGTCATAGTATAGTGTGTCAAAGAAAGTCAGAAAAAAGGTATAGTATATAAAGAAATCAAAACGTCACAGTATAGTGTGTTGAAAAGTCAAAAAGGTTATAGTATGTAAAAATAACATTAGTCATAGTATAGTGTTGAAAAAAGTCAGTTATAGTACGTTAAAAAAAACAAGTCATAGTATAGTGTGTTAAAAAAAGTCTCTAAAAAGTTATAGTATGTAGAAATAATCAAAAAAAGTCATAGTATAGTGTGTCACTTAGTCTGCCATATAACCTTAATGACTAATACATAAGTGTGTAAATTTAAAATAAAATGGATTGTAGCTCCAGAGTGTCTAAACGTTGTTTTAATAGCAGGTGGTCTTATCTGTTGAGACTAATACCATTAAAATGTATTCAGTTAAACTCAACACAACGTATCTTATAATACGTATCTTAACAGAAGACTGGAGAAAAAAAGAGAAAAATAAAAGACCAAACCAGAGTAAGGTTAACTAATTGCAAATAAATACAAGAACAAAAGCAATAACAAGACGACATTGTCATAAAAGCGTGTCTATATAAAATGGGTTACATGGTTCAGATGTTATCATCTCACAAAAAGATGATTCAAATCATTTAATTCCCATTTTTGTTTACTTTAAATGATAAATTGTGCCGTTGTGTTTCTTCCTGCAGGGCTACGACCACAGCTACTTCTTCATCTACTCGTTCATTAACGATCACATCAAACACCACGCCAAGTTCCTCAACGCCTGAACCGCCACCAGAGAAGAAGACCGCTCTGCTGTCAATCACACTGCAGAAGATTTCTTGCAGAAATTAGTACAATAACGTCAGCTGTTCCCTGGTTACCAAATTCTATATTTTCTATATTTCTATATCTTCAGTCTGAACAGCACTTAACCTAAAGTCTCTATACAAACTCAAACTTACTTCATTGCGTGTGCTTGTGGTAACTGAGCGACATGAAAGGAGGAAACGGTTCCAGCATCCCAATACGATCACATGTAAAGTCACAGCTGTTTTTCACAATAAAATCCCCAGTTATTCAATTATTTTGTTCTTCTTGAAGTTTGTTGAGCTGCTGAGTGATGGAAAACATGATCTGGAAAGTTTCAGAGTTGTGAGGTTGCAGTTAGTCATCCTGACATATATTCCTGCAACTGCCGAGACGTTCCCGTGGATGCCGACACTTATGTAGAGAAAAAGTCAGTCATAGTATACAATGTTGAAACATAAGTCATTGTATGGTATGTCAAAAAAGTCATAGAATGTTGAAAAAAGTTGTATGTCATATGAAGTCAGTCATTTTACAGCATGTTGAAAAAAGTCAGAAAAGTAAAACTTTTGTATGTCAAAAAGTCACTATGGTATGTCATTAAAATGTCATAGTATGTTGGAAAAAGTCATCGTATAGCATGTCAAAAAAAGTTACATAGTATGAAAAAAGTTGTGAAAGTCATTATAGTACGTCATATAAAGTCATAAAAACGTTATAGTATGTCGCATAAAGTCAGATTTTGGAAAAAGTAAAGTCATAGTATAGTCATAGTCATTATTATAGTATAGCATGTCAAAAAAGTCATTAAAAAGTCAATATAGTATGTCGTATAAAGTCATGAAAAAGTCACAGTATAATATTCTGAAAGAAATAATGAAAAATGTACAGTATAGTATGTCAAAAATAGTCATAAAAAGTCATAATATACTATTTCATTAAAAAGCCATAGTATGTTGAAAAAAATTAAAAAGTCAGCGTAGTATGTTGAAAAAAATGAAAAAGTCAGCGTAGTATGTTGAAAAAGTGTCATAATATATTATGTTGAAAAAATTATAAAAAGTACAGCATGTACAGCAAATCTCATACTATAGCATGTCAAAAAAAGTCATAATATAGTATGTCATATAAAGTCATAAACAGTCATAGTATAGTGTCAAAAAAATCATAAAAAGTCTATATGTCAAAAAAGTCATAAAGTCATAGTATAGCATGTTGAAAAAAGTCACAGTATAGCTGCTGAATAGCATGTCAAAAAGTTCATATCGAAAGACATAAAAAAATCTAAAAAAAAAGTCATAGAATAGTATATCAAAAAAAGTCAGAAAGTTATAAAGTATAGCATGTCAAAAAAGTCATTCCAAAATCATAAAGAAAATCATGACATGTCGAAAAAAAGTCATAGAATATCATGATGAGAAACGTCATAGAATGGTATAGTAATAGTAATAAAAAAGTTGTAGTATGTCAAGAAAAAAGTCATAAAAAGTTATGGTATGTGAAAAATATTCAAAGTATAGCATGTTGAAAAAAGTAATATAAGTTATAGTATAGCGTGTCAAAAAGTTACAAAAAGTCATAGTATAGCATGTCGAACAACGTCATAGAAAGTCATAGAATAGTATATTGATATCCATATTCATGTTGATATCCTTCCCTGCGTGTTTTAGACGTCCGTCTGCATCAACACACGTGATTCAAATTAACAATCAGTCCAGTTCCAGTTAAGTAAAATCAACTTATTAAGTCAACCTGGTTGACTTAATACTCAAGTGTTTTCAAAATCCTGCATTGGCATTGCAAGTCCATTGACCCAGATTGATTAAATAACATTAAATACGTACCTTACTAGACAAAGTACACACATTCTCTGAATTGTCTAATGATGAATGAGTTTTCGTCAATCTTGCACATTGTATATTTGTTGTCATGAAGACAATTATTTCATCAGTTGGCCAATAGCCCACTGAGATCAGCTCTTTTCTTCAGTCCCTGGTGTTGGGAGTTCAAGTCCTCAGGGTAATATGTTTATCTTTTCATATCTAATCTGGCACTGCGCCCACTCTTCCTACATGTTGGAGTTGTCTCTGTGACATGTGAATCCACATACCTGCCAACCTACAATCTACAATGTAAGTCAATAGGACAATTGTCCAGCTTGTATTTATCTTTACAAAAGTGCTTGTTTTATTATGTATTTTTTTCAACACAAATTACTAGGATTATTTTCAACATACTATACTATGACTTTTTTCTTTTTTTGAACTTATTATACTAGGATTATTTTCAACATACTATACTATGACTTTTTTGACATACTATGACATTTTTATGATTTTTTTGGACATGCTATACTATGACCTTTTTATTGCTTTCTGACTTTTTTCAATATACTATTCTATGACTTTTTTTGACATGCTACAATATGATGTTTTTATGATTTTTATAATCATCATGCAAGAACAGGGGCTTGAACCCACAACCTTTGAAAACGAGCTATAATTTAGGGGATGATGGAACCAGTAGACAATGGGTAGGACTGCATGAAATGCAGAATATTAAATTTCTGTCAAAAATGTATTTCTTATTAGAAAATTCTAACAATTTATATACTTGGTTAAGACAAAATAGAGATGCCTGTAATTTATTTCAACAATGCAAAAATTCAATCCAAAAAAATACACAATACGTGATGAGCTATACTTTATAACTTTGTTTTCAAGATATTTTTCTACTTGCTTGGTTTGCTGTTGTTTTTATTTCATTTTAATTCTATTTTTTTCTTTGGTTATTTAGCTTTCTATGCAGATATTGTTGTATTTTTGTCTTTCCTTTATTTTATTTTATGCACATGTCAGTAATGTTTTAATATTGTCTGATTAAATGATTTTTTGGACCCCAGGAAGACTAGCTGGTCGTCTAGGGGATCCTTATAATAAATACAAATACAAACCATATATCTAAAGTATTGCTGCGTCAGGCAATAATTGATTTAAAACTCTGATGGAAATATTTGATTGAACTATCGAGCATAAAGTATTTCCACTCATCGATTTTGACAGTTGAGGTCTTTACTGAGAAAGTGATGAGAAATACAGTGCATTATATACAGTATTCACAGCAGTTAAGGCAACATTAAAGGGACATTTCATGCATTTCAATTTGCGTTGCTGTACAACAAATGACACAAAAGGTCCACAAAGAGTTACAAAAGGGTATGTTACATCAAAGTCCCATCAAAAATAAATTTCCCTCCCAGTCAGAAAAGTACAAAAATGTGAGTACAGGCTGTTTCTGGACAAAATGTATATACAAAATAACAGACATTAAGAACAACAACACTGCTTTACACTCAGCAGGCTTGCCACATTTACACCAGCGTCACATTTTCAAACTCTCCCATTTCAGATTAAAAGGTGATTTCAGATTTGCTCAGTTGCCAAAATACAGATATATAAATACACAAGATTAAAGTGCAGATTCTGTCGGAGAAGAAGCTTTGCTTTGATTGCTTTTTTCCCAAAAACGCCAACAACAAAAACTCACTGTGATGATGTAATGTACATAACTGTGGATATGAAATATGCGTGATTAGATAACCAAATGATTAGGAACAAGCAAACAGAAAATCATTATTTATTCAAAAAACATCCATATTTTTCTGACTTTATTAATCTGCATACCTTTGCCAGTTTGGACTGTTCTTAGCAGGTGTTTTGAATAAATCTAAAGCATTAAAAACCAAAAATGTAAGCAATATTAGGAAGACAGTATGATGCTCTACTTCTAGTTTACAGATTTCAGCCACAAGAAAAAATAACACTGTTATGAGATAATAATAGCTGTTATATATATATATATATATATATATATATATATATATATATATATATATATAAATATATATATATATAAAACTTTGCCAAGCTGCCCATAGTGTTGAAGTACATGGATTAAAGGTAGGGGTGGGGGTGGGTGGGGGGAATCAATACAGTATAGTATCGCAATATTTTCAGTGGCAATACTGTATCGATACACAAAGTATGGATCTTTTATTATATATTATATATGTGTTGGTCAGTTTTGCATCAATAACATTGAAGTGAGATGAACAAACAGAGAAATGTTTCTTTTTAAATAAAAACAGATGTTGACAAAGTTTCCTTTTGGGGACGTCATTTGAAATTGGGAAAAATTAGAAGTTGGAAAAAAGGTTATAAATTGCAATATATCGCAGAATATTGAAATATATTTAAAATCGCAATAATATATCTACCTACTTAACGAAGTTGGTTCACTGCTGTTTCACAAGTTAGCATCAAACACAACAAAGGCTGTCAGTTGAATGGTGTTTTGAGCTAACGTTAGCACTCAAACAACCATAGATTTGTGGTGGAGGGGGGGCTGTCTACAGAGACCGCGTTCTTTACAGTACAGTGTTCAGGGGACAGGCAGCTAGCAGATAGTGAGGAGAGGTTTCTAACAGTGTGATGTTTCCTGTATGTGATTAAAAATGCGCGCTTAGAGCACCTTTAAAGTTGAATATAGAGAACATGAAGAAAAAGGACAAACATAACTAATCACTGATTCTTTCACACGTGAATTCAAAAACTGGAAATCCTTGTGATTAATAATAATAATAATAATATACACACAGGCTATAGTACATTTAAATATTACAAGAGAGTGAATGTCTGTTTTGGCAACTGTCAAATCAGTCCAGTGGAAACATTTGTTCAGACACACGACCTCAGTCGTTCATACAAGCCGAGACCTTTTAGGAGAAACTCAAGCTGATCCCAGACCTGCCAAGATTTAGGTTTTGAAAGGGGCAGTATGTAAATTAGGGTTGGGTACCCAAACCTATGCAATCGGTCCGGATTAGAACGCAAATTTCGGTTCCTCATTTCAGTTTTGCATTTAATGTGTTGAATATTTTCCCTCCGTTGCTCCGAAACGGACATAAAAATATCACTTTCTCCATAGTCTTCCGTTAGCGAGCTAGCATACATGTAGGCTACTTTTAACTCTTTGGTGCCGGATGCTTCGCGACGACACATCTACCGCCGGTTACTGCGTTGCGCAACTTTGAACCTCCCGCCGGCTGCTGCGTGGCGCAGCACAGCATTTTGTATTCGTCAGTCTTTTCATGACGCGTGCAGCAGTGAACGCACTGTCATTGGTTCAAATACACATGAGGCGGGTCTTGTTGGCCATTTAAAGCCATGTGACCATTAAAATGTACTGTAGTTTGCTGAAAATCATGTCAATCAACCAGACATACACGTGCGTTTGTTTATGTTTTTTGAGTGACAAGCGAGAAAATGGCTCCGACAGAGGAGCATTTTGACCGGCGGTAGACGTGTCGGCGCGAAGCATCCGGCACAAACGGGTCCCGTTTGTCACTGCCCTCGCTGTCAAAATGCTCCTCTGTCGGAGACATTTTCTCGCTCGTCTCTCAAAAAACATAAACAAACGCACGTGTATGTCTGGTTGATTGACATGATTTTCAGCAAACTACAGTACATTTTAGTGGTCACATGGCTTTAAATGGCCAACAAGACCCGCCTCATGTGCATTTGAACCAATGACAGTGCGTTTCTGCTGCATGCGTCATGAAAAAGACTGACGAATACAAAATGCTGCGCCACGCAGCAGCCGGCGGGAGGTTCAAAGTTGCGCAACGCAGTAACCGGCAGTAGATGTGTCGTCGCGAAGCATCCGGCACCAAAGAGTTAAAACGCCATATTTTCCCTCTAGGTACCAACTCAACCTTTATTTTGTCATTACTTAAAAGTGTAATTTATTTATTGTGAAATTAGTGTAGTTGTGCGTTAGGTGACTTAGGTTTACTTATTATATATTTAAGTATTTTAAAAAGTTAATATATTGTTAAATTCCTTGGGTCAGGGAGGCTCCAAAATCATAGTTGCAGCTGTTTCCGTGTTTACACATTCACTCTTTACTTTAAGAAAAGTTTGGCATGTAATATAAATTGACAATATATTCTATATATACCTGCTCTATCTGTAAATTATAGAGTGGTCTAGACCTGCTCTAGACCTGCTCTATCTATAAATTATAGAGTGGTCTAGACCAGCTCTATCTGTAAATTATAGAGTGGTCTAGACCAGCTCTATCTGTAAATTATAGAGTGGTCTAGACCAGCTCTATCTGTAAATTATAGAGTGGTCTAGACCTGCTCTATCTGTAAATTATAGAGTGGTCTAGACCTGCTCTATCTGTAAATTATAGAGTGGTCTAGACCTGCTCTATCTGTAAATTATAGAGTGGTCTAGACCAGCTCTATCTGTAAATTATAGAGTGGTCTAGACCAGCTCTATCTGTACATTATAGAGTGGTCTAGACCAGGTCTATCTGTAAATTATAGAGTGGTCTAGACCAGCTCTATCTGTACATTATAGAGTGGTCTAGACCAGCTCTATCTGTAAATTATAGAGTGGTCTAGACCTGCTCTATCTGTAAATTATAGAGTGGTCTAGACCTGCTCTATCTATAAATTATAAATTAATTAATTAAATTTAAATACCTTTAAATACATCTTTGATGTCACTTTTCAAGCATCGGTTTAGAATCATAGAAATCCAAATGATACCCAACCCTAACCCCCCAACACCACGGCCAAGAGGACCCATCACAGTTGTTGCGGCCTAAATCGCCGTTAAGTTAAAGTTACATTTCTCGAGGGTCGGAATCTTTACGTACGTAACCGCGGCGCCGAGTCATAGCGGTGGCTCCGGGCCCTAGGTATATAGTATATTTGAGAGAAAATATTTTGAGGGAGATTTTACCTTTTTTTTCATACTGATAGCAAAAAATATATATTTGAGAGTTTAAAAAAGTATTTTGAGAGAGATTTTTGAAAACTTTTTCTCTCAAATATTTTTTTTTCTCTCATACAATGTTTTTTTGCTATCAGTGTGATAACTTTTTCCCTCAAACTTTATTTTTTCTCTCAGATCTTTTTTTTTCTCGCATTTAATAAAGAAACAAATTTAGCTCCGTAGGACCCAAACCTCACAGGTTTGGATAAACTCACACCAGTGGTTCCAAAAACACGGTTTGCAGGCGTGAGGAACATTTTGCTACGATATTAAAGGAGACCTATTATGTATTCATTTGTGGTTGATGGTTGCATTTTGTGTTTTTACAAGAACACATTCACATGCTCAAATGTTAACCCTCATGTTGTCCTCGGGTTAAATTGACCCGTTTTCCTATATCAATGTTCTTTTTAATAACCCAAAATAATACGATTGATTCCACACAACGCTCTTCGGCAAGTAAAAATCTTTACTTTCATTAATTAATTAGTCTTATTCAATTTTATAGCATTTGAAAAACAAATTGAAGTGGTTTTGAAATAGTATTGAGTAAAAGTTGACATATTCCAGTCTATGATTATCCATCAACATACATTCCTTTAATTTTAGTCTAAATAATTCCTAGTTTCTGCTTTTCTAACTCAAACATAATTTACTATAAATTAGGTTTATTGACCATGAATTTCAAAAATTACTGTAAAACTAAAGTTAATAAATTAGTGTTACGTATTGAAAACGTCAAAAAAGTGACAAACACTGAAAAAAAGCATCAAAAGTGTTGAAAAATGGTACAAAAACATAAGAAAAAACATTGATAAAAGTGTTAAAGACAACACAAGTGTTAAAGAAATTGAAGCTTGTGCCACGATTAACACATCTGACATAGTAACTTGCAGAAAAGTATAATAGGTCTCCTTTACCTTTAAATTTACTCTGTCCATTATTAGACATTAGACTACACCACTGCATACTATGTATTTTGTTTTTGCACATTCTGCCCTTTTCTTATGCAAACAGCCATTTTGTATGTATATTGTATATTTAAAGTGTAACTTATTGTGCCAAAAAGCCTCTGATTCTGATTCAATCCAGATTATTGATTCTGAGACTCCAAGTGTTTGAGGCGGAGCTGTTGCTGCATGAGCCCCTCGCGCCGCGTCATCCTGGCTCGGACATCATCAACATTTTACACATGAGGAGCGTTTTTTTGGCACATAAGCAAATTGAATCTCTTAAAAGAAACTAATTGTTGAACAAGTTTCACTAAAAACAAAAAGGATTTCTGACAGACTCAGATCTGGTTCAGAAACATCCACAGAAAAGTCAGTCAAACTTATTTTTTTTAGAAAACAATTATACCTAAAATATATTAGAGAAAAATATGTCTTGGCATATTTCTTTTTGAATGTGTACAACAACCCAAACAGCTTCTTTTTATATTATAAATATATTTATGTTTAATTACAAATGTTGGTTAAAAGTTGCCTTCCTCTATGTAAGGGTAATTTTCAATTTCCAACCCTATTTCCTTATGTTTTTGTGTCCAAGTGACTGATGGGAACAACAATCTTTGACACTGATGCAGTATTAAGCGAGATCACTGCAGTCGGCAGCGGAGAAACAGGCTACAATGGAAGTTAATAGGACAATTGTCCCGCTTGTATTTACCTTCACAAGGTGCTGGTGTTGCCGCTCACTGACTCAGATTATTATTCCTGTGTCTGACAACATTATGGAAAGGATTTCTAAGGAAGTCGACATTTCTGTTAAAGAGTAAAATCCTTTTTTTTTTTCTTAAACAAAAACATACGAGGAATTGCGTTCGCTAAAACCACCAGACTCCATGTAAATAAACAGTAATTTTAGCATCGTAAAACACACTTCAATCAGAGTTGTCAGAAATAAAATTAAACTATGAACTATCCACTATTTTCCACTATTCCAACCATCACAACTCTAGTTTTGGTTGAAATAAACACAAAGTGTACTGATTTACATGTACTCTCAAATATGTACAAATTACGCTAAAAGTTTTTTTTTTAAATGGAGTCTGGTGGGTTTAGTGCTTCAGAGCTGTTTCTGGTTAACAAAAAGGTCTCAAAGTGGTTTTAAAGGTCTATCTCTGTAGAGATCCTTTCCTCAATGTTGTCAAACACTATAATAATAATAATCTAGAATAATAATCTGAGTCTGTCAGTGGCAACAACAAAACTTTAAGTGGACCACATGAGGTTGCACATTTGCCCCGTAGGGTTACATTGCAGCCCGGCCTGCGGACCAATGTCAAAGATTGTTGTTCCGATCAGTCACTTGCACACAAAAACACAGGAAAATTAGAGTCCAGGTTGAATTGAACGGTAGTTACCCTTTAAGACATGAACATTTTGGTTTTACTCACAGGGTCTGGTAACACTTCACCTGAAACCTCAGCAGGAAAGGATCTACTGTATAAGCCGTAGATAAGCCACGCATTGTAAAATTCAGACTGCATGATATCAACAGGCGGAGTTCACGTCCACATCTCCGCCCACTACATCTCATCTACATTAAATACCAAATTTAAATAAAAAAAAAATAAAAAATCCCTGCAACTATATTTCTTGAGTTTTAGGGCCACAGGCACGCAAAAAAATATTAAATTTAAATTATTTTCACAAATTTGTAATATTATGAGAATAAAGTCCTAATTCCAAGAAATAAAAAAATGACTACTTGGTAGTAATGTTACTTTTCATGAAGAAAGTCACATTTCTTACAAGAATAAAACCACTTCTTGTTACACTATTTTATTTTAAATTATTTTAAATTTTATTTTATTTATTTATTCTGACAAAAATCATTCTTTTAAGCAAATAAAACCAAATCTTGTACTATAACCACTACATTAATCTCAATATATAACAAATGTTCCTTTTTAAAGGTCCCATATCATTCTCATTTTTTAAGTTCATACTTGTGTTTTGGGTTTATAAAACATATCTACAAGCTTTATTGTAAAAAACATACAAAACATAATTTTTCTCATTGTGTCTTTGTTTCCACGCCTGTCTTTTTAAGACCATTTGTCTTTTTTGGTTCTACATTATTAAAAAAGTCCCTGGTACCTTTATTTAGCATCACTTCCGTCTGACTTTATCTTAATTATGATATTAGCACTTTAGAATTTTTAGAATAAAATTGTAATTTCTTTAAAGAAAAGTTTTTAATTTGTGAAATGTTATGAACAAAAATGATACTTATTTTCTTTTTTTTTTTACAATAAAGCCACATCTTGTAATACTACCACTTTATTCTCATAATAAATATTTTCTAATACAATTATAACAAATTCTCAAAATGTTATCAATAATATAAATCATCTTCAAATTCTGACTATCTCTATATTATTTTTTACCTTGTTTACTCCCAAATACCACTTTATTCTCATAATATTATAATTTTACGCCATAAATATTGTCACTTTTAAAAGTACTCTTAAAAGCATTTCCCCCCTCTCAAAGTGTCCGTAATACTCTGTCATATGTTTTGGTTCCAACCAGTGTACGAATTTCTAAAGAAAGAAAAAGAAATGTATGATTTTTTTTTTCAAATCGTAGATTTGTATTGATGCCCTTCAGTCGACAGTTTGGGGGGCTGGTCTTCCAGGGAGGTGTGTTCAGGTGCATTCTGGGAGTATTGCTATCTTGAGGCACCACTGACCAACAAAAACCTCTAAAGTTAATAACATAGCATTTCATTGCACACACACATGCAGAGGATTAAAAATAAAAATATGTTAAAGGGAATGGGAGAAAACCTCTGATTGGCTGTTAAAGGGAATGGGAGAAGACCTCTGATTGGTTGTTAAAGGGAATGGGAGAGGACCTCTGATTGGTTGTTAAAGGGAATGGGAGAAGACCTCTGATTGGTTGTCAAAGGGAATGGGAAAGGACCACTGATTGGCTGTTAAAGGGAATGGGAGAGGACCCCTGATTGGTTGTTAAAGGGAATGGGAGAGGACCTCTGATTGGTTGTTAAAGGGAATGGGAGAGGATCTCCGATTGGTTGTTAAAATGGGAATGGGAGAGAAACTCTGATTGGTTGATTGCATGTTACTCAGAACACCCCTGTGATTAATGAAAACACAAAGTCCAACCCTTTAGGACTATGCGCTCCATAAAACTACCAAAAATGGATTTGGACACGCCCTGAACACACCAGCGCCCCGCGCCGTAACCTCAGATTGTTAAAATAGGGCCCGGCGTGTCTCTTGTGTCAACCTGAAGAAACCAGTGTTCATATGAGACTCCGCCCACTGCTGGTAGTTATCATGGTAGTGTTAGTAGCTTTAATGCCCATGTTGCAGGTTTAATTTTGCAACAAATTTGTAAAATTTTCTTGTTGGTAATAACCATTTGAACTGTTGTTATTCATTGTATTTGATGGTTTTGGATATTATGAATATAATATGAAAAGTAGGCACTATTTTACAGTGTTTTTGCAATGCCTCTTTTCCCCCCCACAATACATTGCATGACGTCACGTTGGGGAGATAACAGAGCAGCCTGCGTTGTCTTTGTCACTGGTCAGGCCCAATATGGCTTTTGGGCTTTTAATAATAACAGTCCAGGTGACTTTATTATGTTGATAATAATATTGGAGGAAAAGTGAAACACAGCTTAGACACGAATATTGTTTGGCTTTTCACAAGTTTAGACAGCTAGCTAACGCTACGCCGCCGGACGTTAGCGCTTTTTGTACCCAATAATCTGGAACATGGGCTTTAAGTCTCGGTGAGACCGATAAAATGAGAGGCTGAGAAATGTTGGCGTCATGGTCGCCGTTGCCAACGGTCTCCGTATGCGGCCGTGGAGACGGCAACACAACCTGGCAGACACTGAACCCAACCGGGTCAGAAGGGTTTCGGTTCAGGGCCTCGTAGTCTCGTATTCCTAGATCTAAATATGACAACGTAGACCACAAACCAAAACAAAACAATGTAAATGCCCTATGCACACAGGACTGGAATTAACCCCCCCACCCACGTATTTTGTGCGGGACTAATATTATTGTTTGAATATGATATGTGAAAGTGAGTATTGTATTGGAAGTGTCTCTGTGTCTATTTGAAACCGCGCCGCTCCCACTTGCCAGGACCCTCTTGTAAAAGAGATTTTTAAGTGTTTTTTTATCCTGGTTAAATAAAGGTTTGAATGGATGAATTGTCACACAACCTCGTGTTTGCAGGTATGGCCGGTGATTTGCGAGGGAATAATTTACTCGACAATTGACAGACAGGCAGTTTTGCACCGGATTAAGATCACAGACTAGCTATGTAACTAATCCTCCTGTTGTCCTCGGGTCAAATTTGACCCCTTTAAAAAATGTCTATATCTGAAATGTGAGTTTCTTTTTAACCAAATTTCCACAAAAATGGATTGGGTTCCTTACAACGCTCTTTGCAAATACAATTGATCACTTTTATTCCTCTGATCTTAACTATTAGTCAAATAATTCATAATTTCTGCTTTTTTTAACTCAAATATTAGGTATAATTCTATATAAATGAAAGTTATTAACCATGGATTCCAAAAAGTAGTGTAAAACTAAGTGGTGTTAGTGAAAACTAAAAAAAAGTCTGAAAAAGGGACAAAAATGTCAAATTTGTGTCCCTTTTTGAACCGGGAGGACAACACAAGGGTTATTACAAAGAGCTAAAGTCCCATGTGAATAGAGCTGAGATCTAATAAAAATGTTTGGCAGTGTTTTGGATCCAGGAGTGTTTGGTTGTACGTGTCAGTCAGAGGAAGCTCCGTCCATCTCCGCCCGTCGCTCACGTCAGCACAGAGAGTTTGGAGGACGCCTGGTCCACCAGAGCCTGCACCGTGACGCCCAGCTTCACCAAGCCTTTCTCCTCCAAGATGTGGTGCGGGAGACACAGCTTTTCCTGTGACAGAAAAGGGACGGAGGACAGGAGAGGTATGGAGGACAGAAGAGAGGGATGGATGTCAGAAGAGAGGGATGGAGGATAGAAGAGAGTCGGAAGACAGAAGACAGAGTCAGAGGACAGAAGAGAGTTGGAGGATAGAAGTGAGAGACGGAGGACAGAAGAGAGAGATGGAGGACAGAAAAGAGAGTCGGAGGACAGAAAAGAGGGACGGAGGACAGAAGACAGATCTGTGAGATCTATTTTGAGATTTACAAAATAAAGCAAATTTCAAAATAAAACACCCAGGTTTATGGTGATTTTGTCTGTCTTGACTTCTCACAGCAAAACACACAATCAGGCATGCACACACATACACCTACAAAATTAGGCTACAATTACTACAGTTTTCCCCACTCATCCTGTCTCTTTCTATCGGGAGGAAGAAAAGAGAAAGAGAGAAAAGAGAGAGAGAGAGAGAGAGAGAGCGACTCTTCAGGTAGAAACACTTTCTGCTCACCTCTCGGCAGCAGCACCGTGGACAACATGGTGACAGATAAAGACCCTTTCTCTCTCAGTGCATTCACAGTCAAACCACTGACCCCTCTGTCTGACCACAGCCAAATTACTGGTTTTCTCAGAAGGTCAGTGACAAACAACAGCCCAGTAAGCTGTTTAATATCAGGAGATCATACATATGGGCCGAAAACAGCACCGAGGAATTCCAGAAAGCAATCAGCTCGGCCAAAATTCAAACACTACTAGATACCTTTCTGGACACCACATATGTACACAGTCAAGAAGGCGTAAATAATGCCGTTAGACATGTCAATCACATTATCATGGAAACTGCAAAGAAATCACACAAAACTATCCAAAAATAAACCTAAGAACCCCAAAGATGACAATTGGTTTGACAAAGAATGTAAAAAAATTAGACAAAATGTTCAACGATTATCTAACCAAAAACACAGAGATCCAGGAAATGTAGACTTACGCCTTCTCTACTGCGCCACACTTAAACACTACTAACACACACTCAGAATCAAAAAAGCACAACACACACACAAACAACTGACATTAATGGAGGAGTCCATAAACACAAACCAATTTTGGGAAAAATCTTAAAAAATCCCACCCAGACATATGGGTCAGCCATTTTGAAACACTCTACAAGCTATTACCAAGCAAACGAGACACAAATCAGAACCAAACTATAACAAAACTGAATGAACTAGAATCAGCTGTAAAAGACAACCAGAATCCTCTCGACTCCCCCATTAATGAACAGGAACTAAGAGACAAACTCTGGGCCCTAAAACCCTGAAAGGCCAGTGGGCTCGATGGCATCATGAACGAGATGCTGAAATACACAAGCCCTTAATTCCAATTGGCCGTTCTGAAACTCTTTAACTTGATTCTGAGGGTAGGTTACTTCCCTGCCATCTGGAACCATGGTCTCATCACACCAAAATACAAGCCTGGAGAAATATTTGCCCCAAATAATTACCGAATCTGTGTGAACAGTAATCTGGGGAAGTTCTTCTGTAGCATCATCAACTCCAGGTTCATAAACTTCCTTACCAAACACAATGTCTTGAGTAAAAGTCAAATTGGATTTGTACCAAAATACTGCACTTCAGATCATATTTACACCCTACACACCCTGATAGAAAAACATGTTCACCAACAACAAAATCTATGCATGTTTCATAGATTTCAAAAAGGCATTTGACTCTATTTGGCACAGCGGTCTATTCTACAAAGTTATTGAATCTGGTGTAGGGGGTAAAACATATGATTAAATCAAATGTACACTAACAATAAGTGCAGTATTAAAATTGGAAACCAAAGAACAACACTCTTCAGTCAGAAGCGTGGCGTGAGACAGGGCTGCTGTCTGAGTCCCACTCTATTCAACATCTACATCAACCAGCTGGCCACCATCCTAGAGGAATCAGCAGCACCTGGTCTCACGCTACACCACTCTGAGATCAAGTTCCTGCTCTACGCAATGACCTGGTTCTGTTGTCCCCTACAGGACAGGGCCTACAGCAGAACCTGGACCTGCTGGAGCAGTACTGTCAGACCTGAGCCCTGACAATAAACACACAAAAGACAAAGACAATGACTTTTCAGAAAAGATCCAGATCTCAAGGAAACACATACAGCTTCACATTAGGAAAACATAAATTAGACAACTGTACACATTACAATTATTTAGGACTGAAAATAGGTTTAACCCAGCGATAATGGAGCTGAGAGAGAAAGCACGCAGGGCGTTCTATGCAATAACAAGTCTAATCTACATTAAAATCCCAAACAGAATCTGGCTCAAATTATTTGAATCTCTACTAGAGCCAATCCTCCTCTACAGTAGTGAGGTATGGGGTCCGATTTCCTTCCAGAATTCTTCCCACTTGGACAAAAAAAAAAAAAAAAAAATAAACAGTTTTTGTCCAAGAGCGAGCAGTCGAGAGCACTCGTGTTTTTCCTCCTCTCCCCCCTTATCTTGGCTGGCTCCTATTTTCTAGTTGTCTACCTTGTCGTGTGGAACTTTTTCTCCTTTCTCTTTGTCCCCTGCCTGCTGTTTTCCTGGAAACATTCGAAATGGAATTAATTAACTGGTCACTCAGTGCTATTGACAAGATTTTTTCACTCAAGCATGCTTCACCGGGTGAGCCAACCTGCCCCAGTCGGACATTCCCTGCAGGCTACGCTCGCGATTCATGGGAGAATTGGCAAGCAGTCTGCCTGGACGTTCTGACTGTGGAAGATGTCGAGGATATATGGATAACTGGAATTCTGTTGGTCGTTCGTAAGACAATCGTAAGACAGCCGCCAGCAAATTTACCCACAAGCTGTCTGGGGAACTTAAAGAGTGTTTACATGGAGTGATTGAGAGGATGAAGGTTTTACATCTGAAGGCTGACCAGACCAGTGAACTGTCTCGTAACACCTCGGACCGGTCTGAGGAAGCGCAGAGGGGGATTGATATCATCAGGGCTCAGTCGGTGGAGTTGCTTTGTGTAACCACCGGACTGGCAGAGAAGGTAGAAGGACTGTCGAATTCACTTCATGATCTGGACGCACGCATGACGATGAAGGCGAGTGGGATTAATTGAAGGACATTGATTTGGTCAAATTTCACCGAATCAACCTAAATTGTATTGAAATTGTGATCTATCTATGTATGCTGTGGGGGGGAGAGTTGTGTGTGTAATATGAAACAGTTGTTTGTTTTTTCCCATCCTCCCGAGTCACCACAAAAAATTCCTTGTGTAGTCTTGTGCATTATGTTGTGATGTTGTTGTCTTGTACACTATGTTGCTATAATGCTGATTCTGATTCTGTTTCTGATGCATCTGAAGTGAAGTGTGTGCATGCGCTAACGTGCAAGCTTACTGTTGACTCCGTCTCTGTCTTCTTACTACTGGTGCTACTGTGACACAGAGTTTCCCTTCGGGGGATCAATAAAGTATTTCTGATTCTGATTGAAATCTTGCATCTAGAGTTCTGTGAAAGCATCCTACAGGTGCACAGGAAAACCACCACCAACGCCTGCAGAGCTGAATTAGGCCAATTCCCATTAATCATCAAAATTCAAAAACGTGCAATCAAATATTGGCGGAGGAAGACAGATAGAGAAGGAGGGGTAGAAAGAGAGAGAGTGAGAGACAGAGAGAGAAAGAGAGAGAGAGACTTTCTTACACATTCCAACTATACTCATCCATGTGCTTCTCTTACCTTTCTCTCAGTGTAATGGCTCCTCTATTGTTCTTCATCTCCATCTTTTTATATTCATTCTCTGACTTGTTTTCCTACATTCTCCTTAAAAGAATATATACATTTTATCTTGAGCTTGTTTGCTTTCTTATGGAGTGTTTCAGTTAGCGGTGTCGTACCAATGTACTTATCCCCGCCAGGATTTGTATTCCCCTGGCCGCGGGAGCGCGCATGCACACAGAGCGGAGTTTCTGCTGCCCTTTGAATTGTTTAACTGCTGTACTTTGAATTTACCTCTTAAATGGAACAAATAGACTGGAAGACTCGACAGGGTTTTCCATAGTAACATGGGTCTCAGTTAACTACATAAATACGTGTATTTGTCTGTTACATTAAGGCAACGTGTCAAATGTTTATAGCGTCGTTTAATATTATGGACTGATAGGCGTATCCTCCTTGTCCTCTAACAGGATTTCTGTTTTAATTTAATTTAGTTTAATATGGCTTTTCAATTAAACACTTTTTCACCTGTCTACCATATGAGTTACATAGGAGGTACTCAAAATATCAGGCCGTTTTTCACCTGATATTTTATGTATCCCATCCCTAACATGCAAAGTGTCTGTCCTGTCATCATGGGTGTTATTTTGTGTGTTTAATAGTTCACAATAAACAACCTGACAAAATTTGGAGAGGTTTGCTGTTGTTTATCAAAAGTTACATAGGGGATACCCAAAATATCAGGTGAAAAACGGCCTGATAAGTGCAGCAGTTAAACAATTCGAAGGGCAGCAGAAACTCCGCTCTGTGTGCATGCGCGCTCCCGTGGCCAGGGGATACAAATCCTGGCGGGGATAAGTACATTGGCACGACACCGCTAACTGAAACACACGTTCTGTCAGAGCGTCTAAACGAAAAATTATAAAGTCAATACTTATAACGTTAGCATTGTTTTCAAAAACAGTTGCTAAATGCCTGAGCTCACTGACAACTTCATTGTAGGTAGCCATCTTTGTTGTGACTGTGGCCGGTGGCATGTAGATTGGACCGAGGCAGTAAAATGCTAACCAACCAATGGGCAGAAGTTGACCCCTTAAGACCAGCCCCTCCTCATTTGCATAATGAGGCAGGAATGCATGAAGAAATGTAAAACTGACAGGCAGAAATAAATACCAGGGGTGAAAATAAATAGGGTAGAAAATGCAACAGAAGAATAAAACAGACAAACAATTTAAACACACACAGAAATAAATACATTTAAAAAATAAGTAATTAATAAATAAAGTTGAAGATTATAACGGACAATAAATAAATAAGGTAATTATTACAAAGGTGAATAAATAAAGAAGCTAATTAAAATAGATATATACATTTATGTTTCACTGTATAATTTAATTTCTACCTACATTTATTTGTTTATTGTATTTTTTGGGGCAATTAATTGTATGCTTATTTAATTATTGAGCATTTATTTATTTCTGTATTTATTTTTAAATATGGTAGACCTGGTCCTCCATACTTTCTTGCCGAGTTAGAAGATAAATATGAAGCTTTAGGCAGGAGATAGTTAGCTTTGTCTAAATCACGTTTCAAACTCGAGGCCTGTGGGCTGAAACCGGCCCCTTGTAGAGTTTGCTTTGGCCGGCCATTCATTTAGGTTCACAGTAGATAGAAGATAGATAGATAGATTTATAGAGACAGATAGATAGACATAGACGGATAGAGACAGATAGATAGATAGACATAGATAGATATAGATAGACAGACAGATAGAGACAAAGAGACAGACAGATAGATGCATAGATAGATATGGATAGATAGAGACATAGATAGATAAAAACATACTGTAGATAGAGACTGTTTTGTTGCCTTTCTTCACCAGTATTTACATGTTTTTCAGTAACAAGGCTGCTGTTTTGGATTGTTCCTCTTGCTCAGGGGTTCTTGGATTAAAAACACCATTGACATAAGTTTGAGAACCAGCGTTTGAGTCTGTACATGAATAGACTCCGTTGAGTAGACGACATCCCTAAACTGTACATTTATTCCCTCGGTCTTCAACGGATATCATACACAAGTCATAAAAATAATCCTCCTCATACATGAAATCTACTCCCATCAGTACAAAGTTAATCAATAATGTGCAGAGAAACAACAGCTGATTTACTGCCCGAATTAATTCAGAGAATAAATGATTCAGTAACATCTCACACAGGTTTATCTACAATATTTAGTTACTATTACGTTATATTAAAAATGATAAAGCCAGACGCTGGTACTTTGAGTGGAAGGCAGATACTAGCTTAATCCTCATGTTGTCTATGGGTCAAATTTGACCCGTTTTTAAAGTTTCTGTAGCAGCAATTTGAATTTCTTTCTACCAATCGGATTGTTCCATGAAACACTCTTCAAGTTAATCTAAGGATCAGTTCACTATTATCATTGACTTTTGGGTGTTTTATTCAATTTTATAGCATTATTCTGACTAAACTTTGACAGTGTGATTATCCATCAATATCCTCTGATCTTATATATTAATCAAAAAAATGTTTTAAAAAGACAAAAACATCAAAAATTACTAAAATAAACAGCAAAATAAGTGAAAAAAGTGTTCATATTCAATTTTGACCCAGAAGGACAACACAAGGGTTAAGAAACAGGATTGTTGTGTAAAGTACTTTAAAATCTGTGAGTCGGGCAGCAAGATGCTTCCGGTGCGGTAGGGCGCGTGGCGGAGGACGGGACAGAACCGGAGAATCGGAGTAAGACGTCTGCTTTTATTCCATTTCTGTGAATGAATCCAGCAGCCAATCAGCTGCTCACTTGGTCGCCAGGCAAATGCATTAGGATTTTTAACGATGTAGTAGGCAAAAGTTTTTAAATTCCTTTCAACATTACAGATAATCTTCTCCACTCCTCTACAAATCAAAGCCTCTAACATTTCTATATATATATATATATATATATATATATATATATATATATATATATATAATACTTTATACACTCATCAATTGTCTAATTAGCCCTTCAAATGTTTCCAAAAAACAGTCACATTGCATATCAGGATACAGAAGAGTTGTAAAAAAAAGAAGCAAGAAGCAAATAAATAAATAAATAAAATTCACATTTATCATAAGTTTCAAACACATGGTCCTCAAATAACAGTTTTAAATAACAACTCATATTCAAATAAAGAGCCAAAAGTGACATCTAACTGATCAAAAGCATCAATAATTATAATATGGCTCCCTTTGCTCCTGAACGCTCTATAATCACAGGTTGGATCAGAGCGATGGCGAACCGCCGTGTGCTTATCACACTGTCCAGTTATTTTAAAAACATGGGAACAACCAGGAAAATACACCTGTTGTCACTCTGAGACTGTCAAATGTGCCGGGGATGGTCTTACATTCATAGTTAAACAGGGGAGTGGAGAGAACATACACAACAGAGATGGACTATTGATATATATTATTTTAAGTCTTATGGCCCTGACACACCAACCTGACGGCTGTCCAGTCGGACTGGCCAGAACAAGTGCCTCGGAACTAGGGCTGGGCAATATATCAATATTATATCAATATATCGGACTCAGCAACAGTTTCTTCCCACAAGCCATCACTCTGATGAACAGCTGACTTCTGACTCACAGTGTCAGGTTCAATTCTGTACAATAACCCAGCAACACTGTCTCTAACCACTTACTCGTTCCACTTATTATTTATTCATCATTCTCATTGTTAATTTCAGAGCTGTCCATTCTGTTCATATTGTAATATAATAACACATATATACTGAATCTGTTTTCAACACACACACACACACACACACACAGCTGCTGAATCTGTCTTCATTTCACACGCGCAAACGCACACACTCACACACACACACACACACACACACACACACACACACACACACACACACACACACAGCTGCTGAATCTTCATTTCAGATCCACAAAGGTCAGTTTGAGAGACTCTAGTCTCACTAATCCTGCTCCTCGTTTCCGGGATAGATCTCTACCAATCAGATTGGACATTTGAGTCCGACTGCCGGCAGCGCCCGCCTTCCAACCAAGCACGTCAGGTCGGCAAAAATGAAGGCCCCCTCCCCCCGCCACCCCGATGGACGATGGCACGAGACAGACCGAAACAGACTCGAGTCACCGGACTGTCCGACGGCTCATCATCGGGTTGGTGTGTCAGCGCCTTTATTGTTAGCGATGTTGGTGGATTACTGTGGCTCAGACATGCTAGCACGCATATGTTAGCACTTGTATTGTTGGCTAGATCAGCAGCTACAGTAGTTAGATCACTGAAAGTTTGTTAACCCTCCTGATTGTCAAATTTGTGTCCCTTTTTTTGACGCGTGAGGACAAAACAAGGGTTAAAGAGACAGTTTAGATGTTTGTATGAGCTACTTCCCAGTCACTGACTTAGTTGTCTATGTCCATGACGTTTCATTTCCAGGATTGCTCCGTTGCTGCAGGAAATTCAACCTGATGTCCGTCCCTCTCCTCTGTCTCTGTGTTGGCGTTCTAACCTGCGGCTGATTTCTGAGGATTATGGCTACCTGCTCCTCAGATCTCTGCAGGGTAAATCCAGACAGCTAGCTAGACTATCTGTGCTTTTCGTAGCCTTTGTGTTGCATTTTTGTCGCCTTTTCGTAGCCTTTTTGTTGCCTTTCCGTAGCTAAAAAACGTCTGAACGTACACATGTTCCACCAAAACTAGTTTCTGCCTGAGACCATTTAGCAGCGGCACCGTGGCTTTGTCCGGAGCTTAGCCCCGCCCACAACAATTGTGATTGGTTTAAAGAAATGCCAATAAACCAAAGCTCATTTTTCTCCCATCCCAGAATGGTGGACTATACAGACATTCCTACGCAGCGCTGTGGAGGAAGGATTAGCTACAGTAGATGGGTTTGCAGTATATGGACTCCTGTTGCAGCTCCGAGTCTTTTTGAAGTTGAAAAAAGTTCAACTTTTCTATAAAAAACGCTGTACGTTAAGCGCTTTGACAGCCGACCAATGACAAGTAGAGAAAACAAATGTCTGAGCGAGTTAGACATGATATAACCGGGTGCTCCCTGTTCAGGGAACTCACTTTGTTTTATCTCTCTCTCTCTCTGTTATTTCTCTAGCTTGCTCCACCGCTTTGTTTTAGCTAACCTTAGCACCTATCTCTCTCTGTTGTTTAAAAAAAACTCTTCCAGCTTTTTTTTTCACTACAAAAGCGACGCCAAGTGTGAACATAGCCTTAAACTCTAATATTAATAATGACAATAACAACAACAATAATAATAACAATAATAATAATAATAACTTTATTAAATTACAATGTTTTAAATAAACTAACAAACAACCTGACCGACAGCCATCCACTGAAGCTAAATACGCATCTTTTAGGCGTTTGTTCTGCCAGATTATGGACTTTATTACTATATATTTAATACTTTTGTGTTTCACTATGATTTACTTATTGAGCTTTTTATGATTATGTATTTGTTTTAGCATATTTATTTGGCCTGTGAAGTACTTTGTGACTGTGATAAATGCTACCATTACAACTCTTAATTATGTAAATACTGTATCATAACAGTATATATCCACACTCCTTATTTCTTTATTTATATTTCTACTCTGATATTTCTATTCTCTAACGTGGAGAAGTAGCTCATACAACCAAAACATCCAAAATATTCCTTTAACACTAATGAACACGTCCGGATAAAGTTGATTTTGGAGCATGATTTTCCCCATGTGACATAAATGCTGCAAAAGAAAAAGCAGCCTGGGCAAAGGGGGTTGGGGGGGGTGGGGGATTGGAAGGTGACTCAACAGGTGAAATGACTGTTGCCACAGTTACGTCAGCTCGCTCCAGCTATAGGCAAGGAAGAGCAGGAGGAGGCAGAGGATGTGAAGCAGGCTGGAGCCAATAAGGTCCCAGATCTGCCAGGCGGGAGGCGGGGTTTGAGTGGTGACAGAAACCAAGGACGGCGTCTCGGACCCCCCCGCAGAGGCGGGGTTTGGAGCAGGAATCGCCTCTGCCCGCTTCCTGTCCGGAGAGGTTGTATCCAAGGCAACCAGCGCCTGCACAGCAGCGCTGACGGGCTGTAGGCGGCACTGGGTGATGTCGTACGGCGAACAAAGGAAAGACTAGCGGCCACCGTGAGGAAGAAAGGGAAGGATAGAGAGAGGAGGAGAGGGAAGTAGGAGAGGGAAGGAGGGGAGAGAGAAAGGAAAGGAAGAATATGGGGGTAGGAAACAAGTGATAAAGGAAGGATAGGGGAAATGAAGAGGAAAGAAGGAAGGGAGGAGGAAAGGGAAAGAGCCGGGGGTGAGAGAGAAATGGGGGGGCAAAAACAAGGGATGAAGGAAGGATAAGGGGAATGAAGAAGAAAGGAAGATGGGAGAAGGAAAAAGAAAAGAGGAAAAAAGAAGGATAAGAGAGGAGAAAAAAGGAGAACGAGATAAAGAGAGAGGAGGAAAAAAAGGAGGAAATAAACAGAGAGGAGGAAAAAAACAAAATATACAGAGAGTATACATCAGCAAAGAGGAGGAGAAAAGTAGGGGAGGAGGAGGAGGGGAAGTGGGGAGGAGGAGGAGGGGAAGGGAGGAGGCGGAGGAGAAAGGAGAAGAAAGGAGGAGGAGGAGAAGCCAGAAGAAAGAGGAAGAGAAAGAGGAGGAGAAAGGTGAAGGATGAGGAGAAAGGAGGAGGAGGAGAAAGGAGGAGGAGGAAAAAGGAGGTAGAGGAGGAGAAGAAAGGAGGAGGAGGAGGAGGGGAGAGGAGAGGAAAAGAGGAGGAGGAGGAGGGGAAAGGAGGAGAAGAAAGGAGGTGTTGCAATCCAGCCGTAAATTAAAAAGAGAAAGAGAAGAAGAAGGCAGGAGGTTAACAGAGTGCAGCGGATTCCTCTCCTCTCTCCCAGT
The DNA here is from genome assembly GCA_026937815.1 of Etheostoma perlongum. Classification (NCBI taxonomy): domain Eukaryota; kingdom Metazoa; phylum Chordata; class Actinopteri; order Perciformes; family Percidae; genus Etheostoma; species Etheostoma perlongum. The sequence continues at coordinate 9,179,786 of CM049381.1, forward strand.
GAGCAGCCGAGATGAAGAAGATGAATAAGAAGATGATGAGTGAAAGGGCTGATGGGAGAGATGGCGCAGCGGGCCAGCACGCTAGCACAGAAGCTACTGTTAGCATGTTAGCTCGGGGAAGCGTTGTTGCACGGTGGCTTAAGTAGAAGCTGCAGCGAGCTGGCTAACGTTAGCAAATGCCCACATTGAAGATACTGTTAGCACATTATCTTGGAGAAGTAATCAAGCTACAGCGAGCTGGGTAATGTTAGTAAACGTCTACACAGAAGTTAATGTTAGCTCGGGGAAGCGTTCAAGCTGCAGCGAGCCGGCTAACGTTAGCAAATGCCCATACCATAGCTACTGTTACCATGTTAGCTCGGAGAAGCGTTCAAGCTGCAGCGAGCCAGCTAACATTAGCAAATGCCCACACCGAAGCTACTGTTAGCACGTTAGCTCGGAGAAGCGTTCAAGCTGCAGCAAGCTGGCTAACGTTAGCACACAGAAGCGGGAGACAGTCAGCAAGCAGCGGCGGATGGAGTTAAGAGGTCACAGCTCACAACAGGGACAAATCAAACAATCTTTTGTCTTCTCTCAGAGAGACGAACATAATCTTTAGTGAAAATATAAAGACAAAAAAGATTGTTTTTTTTAAAGATAAAACATAAAAACACAAACAAATATAATAAAATGATCATATTTAAAGCAGCAAAAGTACCAAATGATCCTACCTGTGACTGTTTCCTGTCTCTAAGCTAAGCTAATCATAAAGCCTAGCTGCTGGCTGTAGCTTCATATTTAACGTACAGATATTAGAGTCCTGGCAAGAAAGCGATCGGTGTCCAACTTCTCCCCCTAAAAGCTATCAATTGCAATTAATTATCGATAATGAAAGATTATCGTTGATTAATCTGTCAAACATTTTCCCTCAAATTTCTCGTTTTGTCCACAACTCGGAAATATTCAGAGAGAAGTCACTAGAAAACTCATTTGAGAATAGAGATTTTTAAAACTTTTTTTCATAAAAAATTATTATCAAACTGATTGATTTTTCTTTTTTAATTAGTTGGCAATTCATTTAATAGTTCAGAACTATATTATACTATATAACTTAATTAATTAATAATTCTTTGCAGCTCTAATGTTGATCTGTTTTCAAGACAAAGTCAAATGTAATTTTTATATGGGCAGTTTGTCTATGTCACACACACACAAACATACACAGACTCACACACGTACATACATTCACACACACACACACACACACACACACACACACACACACACACACACACACACACACACACACACACACACACACACACAGAGTCTCTCTCACACACACACACACACACACACACACACACACACACACACACACACACACCCCTGTCATGATGGAGGAAGCTGGAAGCCACAGGAAGCGGTGACAGTGGTGATGACTCAGCGTTAAATGTCAACATTAACAACGCCGTTTGAAAGCGATGAGGAGAAGAAGAAGACATGGACCAGTCCTGGGAGAACGCAGCGTCTCAAGGTTAAATCACAACCATAGAAACTGATTTAATGATCTGATAATGACTGATTTAATCACGTCTCCAAACTCTTCTACAGAATATTGGCCTGAAAATTAGCCTGTAAATGGAGAAATAAGTGACATCATGCTCTCAGGTGATTGGTCGCCTTCCGCCAGGTCTGGTTCATAGTCCAGGGTCATCATCAGGGTCAAATTCACCCCTCACTTGTCCCTCTCTCTCCCTTCACCTGTCCTTCTCTCCCTCTATTACCTGCCCATCTCTCCCCCCTCACCTGTCCCTCTCTCCACCCCTCTCTCCCTCACTGTCCCTTTCTCCCTCACCTGGCCCTCCCCCCCGCCCCTCTCTCCCCCCTCACCCCCTTCACCTGTCTCTCTCTCCCCCCCTCAACCGCCCCTCTTCCCCCCCCTTTACCTGCCAGATGATGTTTTTAAGAAATGTCTTACCTGTGGAACGCCAATCTTCCTGCACGCGTCCAGGAAGTTCTCCACATTTCTCCTACACTTGGCCATGCTGAGTTTGGGCTGGAAGCACAAAGTCACACAAATACGCATTAATACCAAAGGTATCGATTTCTAAAATACGCTTATGATCCTTTTAGTTCTTTTCAACCCAAGAAACTATATCAGAGAAAAGTTGAAGGGTATAAAGAGTAAATTGTGTCACTGCCCAATGTGAGTCGATTGCAGATTTTAGTCGGGCATGCATCACTTTGCGACAAGTAGCCTCCGAGATGCTAACAAGAGACTTCCGTAATGTCTGAAGTAGCCTCCAAGATGCTAACAAGAGACTTCTGTAACGTCTGAAGTAGCCTCCGAGATGCTAACATGAGACTTCTGTAATATCAACCCAGTAAAAATGGACCTACTTAATGAAGTTGGTTCACTCCTAGCTTAGCTACAAGTTAGCATCAAACACAACAAAGGCAGTTGAATGGTGTTTTGAGCCAACGTTAGCAATCAAACAACCATAGATAGCTACAACGTTTTTAAAATGGTTTCCATCTTCTGTTATTGTTTGTAATGAGGAAAGTTTATTACTTCCTGGATTTCACTAATTTCAGTATGACATGTTATGTCGTAAACTGTTTAAATCTGAGTACGCGCAACTCAAATCTTCACTCTCCTCACATTGGGCAGTGACAAAGATAACAGAGTATCATGGATGTTCATCTCGGGGGTCGGAGGTCAGGATATAGACACGCACCACTGCAGGTGAGGGGACGTGGATGCTGCCGACGGAGCGCGGACGTATGTGGTTGGCCAGATGGCAGAGCACGACGCCGTCCATCAGAGATGAACCCAGGTCTTCGGGAAGGACCACCTTCAGTCTGCTCTCGATGCTCTGAGGAGGAAACCACAAACAGAGACAGGTACGGGTGAGATCAACTGAATCATGCACGCAACTGGATAACACTACAACCAATCACAACACCACACAGGGTGACGTATCTGGAGCCCCATACGCTTAGCAACAAGCGGCGCTAACTGGTAGATTAGACTGTTGTCATCTGTTCAGCTCGCCTCTGGCCCCGCCTACATCAGATACACTGATGTAATTGGTGCAGCTCGCCTCGGTCCCACCTATATCAGATACAGCAATGTGATTGTTGCAGCTTGCTTCTGGCCCCGCCTACATCAGATATCAGATATAGAATTGGGACTGGATGCACATTTTTAGTGATTAGCAATTATCAAAGACATTTGGGGTGGGGACAAAAAAAAAAAAAAAAATTGATTTACCTATGTAATGTATCGTGTTTTTTTGCAAAAATAGAACAACTTAAAGAAAACTTGAAATTGTCACATTCTGTCTCCGTCTTCAAGAAAAGTCACTGACGGTTGATTATTATATTTTTTTGGTTGGTATATTATCTGTTGTATGTTTATTGTTATCGCTTTGTTGTTGTTATTGTTATTTGGGGTTTCCCATTTCACCCGGCCCACATACTGTATGATTTTTGTACCTTCTGAAATTGTTTTAACGATACAATGATGACGTGTGAAATAAATGACACACACACACACACACACACACACACACACACACACACACACACACACACACGCGCAGACACACACGGACAAACGCACGCACAAGCGGGCATCTACACACAGACATACTCGCGCATGCACGCACGCACGCACACACACACACACACACAACAGGGTCTCACGTCTCGCAGTTGCATGGTGAGTTCAAGCTCCTCTCGCAGCTGCTCCATCTTTCTTCTCATGGTGAACTGGGGATCGACGGACTCCAAACTCCTGTGGCTCCGCAGGAACACTATAGAAGAAGAAGAAGAAGACAGGCTGCGTTAGACAAGACCGCCACAGCACGGAGGCCGCCGCCACCCGGTAAGCGTTAACCAGACCGGGGTCTGTGCACAAGAATTACAGCAAGATGTCTGAAAGGTGACGATTCTCTGACTGGAGAGTTTGGCAAGTTTCATTTCACTTTTCATTTCACTTCATTCTTTCAATCATTTCACATTTTGAATTTTTTTTTTAACTTAAAAAAGATGCTTTGAGTGGCGGAGTTTAAAAAGCGTTCGGGACGTTTATAAAAACACAGTTTACTCCGTAGGATTATACTGTCACACACACACAAGGACAGAGAGACACAGACACACACACACACACACACACACACACACACACAGTCAGACAGACAGACATACCACACACACGCAGACACGCACGCACGCACACACACACAGCTGATAGAAATGAAAGAGAAAAGCTATAATCGGCTGTTCAGCTGGGTGCAGGGTAACAGAGTGTGCACACATGTATTCATGTACAGTACACACATGTACACACATACACACAGTGAGGGACGTCCTGTCCCTCCACTGACACAGTAACAGAAAAAGTCTTTCTGCCAGAAAGAGATGCAGAGAAAGCTTACGTAAGAGAAACATCTACACGCACTCATGCAGCTCAGAGCCCTTTCAGCTCGGCTTTGTCCCCGGAGCGCTCATGTGCAGGGTTCAACGCCACGTTAGAGCGGCGGGCAGGACAAAACGCTGAAAACTCACCGACAGGCTGTATTAACAGCTCTGTGTTTCTATGGCAACAGAGTGTGTTCATAGGAATAATCAGATTAATCCGCTGCTTTCATTACTTATGATACTTGTTAAAGTAGCAACACCGCAGTGTCAATACACTACAATCTAATCCATCCAATCCACTATACAGTGAGGAAAATAAGTTTTTGAACACCCTGCTATTTTGCAAGTTCTCCCACTTAGAAATCATGGAGAGGTCTGAAATTGTCATCGTAGGTGCATGTTCACTGTGAGAGACATAATATAAAATTAAAAATCCAGAAATCACAATGTATGTATTTATTTGTATGATACAGCTGCAAATAAGTATTTGAACACCTGATAAAATCAATGTTAATATTTGGTACAGTAGCCTTTGTTTTCAATTACAGATGTCAAACGTTTCCTGTAGTTTTTCACCAGGTTTGCACACACTGCAGAAGGGATTTTGGCCCACTCCTCCACACAGATCTTCTCTAGATCAGTCAGGTTTCTGGGCTGTCGCTGAGAAACACGGAGTTTGAGCTCCCTCCAAAGATTCTCTATTGGGTTTAGGTTTGGAGACTGGCTAGGCCACGGCAGAACCTTGATATGCTTCTTACAGAGCCACTCCTTGGTTATCCTGGCTGTGTGCTTCGGGTCATTGTCATGTTGGAAGACCCAGCCTCGACCCATCTTCAATGCTCTAACTGAGGGAAGGAGGTTGTTCCCCAAAATCTCGCAATACATGGCCCCGATCATCCTCTCCTTAATACAGTGCAGTCGCCTAAAACACCCCCAAAGTATGATGCTACCACCCCCATGCTTCACAGTAGGGATGGTGTTCTTGGGATGGTACTCATCATTCTTCTTCCTCCAAACACGGTTAGTGGAATTATGACCAAAAAGTTATATTTTGGTCTCATCTGACCACATGACTTTCTCCCATGACTCCTCTGGATCATCCAAATGGTCATTGGGAAACTTAAGACGGGCCTTGACATGTGCTGGTTTAAGCAGGGGAACCTTGCACGGCCATGCATGATTTCAAACCATGATGTCTTAGTGTATTACCAACAGTAACCTTGGAAACGGTGGTCCCAGCTCTTTTCAGGTCATTGACCAGCTCCTCCCATGTAGTTCTGGGCTGATTTCTCACCTTTCTTAGGATCATTGAGACCCCACGAGGTGAGATCTTGCATGGAGCCCCAGTCCAAGGGAAATTGACAGTCATGTTTAGCTTCTTCCATTTTCTAATGATTGATCCAGCAGTGGACCTTTTTCACCAAGCTGCTTGGCAATTTCCCCGTAGCCCTTTCCAGCCTTGTGGAGGTGTACAATTTAGTCTCTAGTGTCTTTGGACAGCTCTTTGGTCTTGGCCATGTTAGTAGTTGGATTCTTACTGATTGTATGGGGTGGACAGGTGTCTTTATGCAGCTACCGACCTCAAACAGGTGCATCTAATTTAGGATAATAAATGGAGTGGAGAGGTGGACATTTTGAAGGCAGACTAACAGGTCTTTGAGGCTCAGAATTGTAGCTGATAGACAGGTGTTCAAATACTTATTTTCAGCTGTATCATACAAATAAATAGTTAAATCACACATTGTGATTTCTGGATATTTATTTTTAGATTATGTCTCTCACAGTGGACATGCATCTACAATAATAATTTCAGACCCCTCCATGATTTCTAAGTGGGAGAACTTGCAAAATAACTTATTTTCCTCACTGTATATATACATACATATATATATACATACATATATATACATATATACACATATACATATATATATATATACATATATATACACACATATATATACATATACACATACATATATACATATATATACATACATATATATATACATACATGTATATACACACATACACATACATATATACATATATACACACATACATACATACATACACATATATACATACATGTATATACACACATACACACATACATATATACACACATACACACATACATATATACACACATACATACATATATACACACATACACACATACATAAATACACACATACACACATACATATATACACACATACATATATACATATATACACATACATATATATACACACATACATATATACACACATACATATATACATATATACACATACATATACACTCACCTGTATATATACCACTTTATTAGGTACCCCATGCTAGTAACGGGTTGGACCCCCTTTTGCCTTCAGAACTGCCTCAATTCTTCGTGGCATAGATTCAACAAGGTGCTGGAAGCATTCCTCAGGGAGTTTGGTCCATATTGACATGATGGCATCACACAGTTACCGCAGATTTGTCGGCTGCACATCCATGATGCGAATCTCCTGTTCCACCACATCCCAAAGATGCACTATTGGATTGAGATCTGGTGACTGTGGAGGCCATTTGAGTACAGCAAACTCATTGTCATGTTCAAGAAACCAGTCTGAGATGATTCCAGCTTTATGACATGGCGCATTATCCTGCTGAAAGTAGCCATCAGAAGTTGGGTACATTGTGGTCATAAAGGGATGGACATGGTCAGCAACAATACTCAGGTAGGCTGTGGCGTTGCAACGATGGTCAATTGGTACCAAGGGGCCCAAAGAGTGCCAAGAAAATATTCCCCACACCATGACACCACCACCACCAGCCTGAACCGTTGATACAAGGCAGGATGGATCCATGCTTTCATGTTGTAGATGCCAAATTCTGACCCTACCATCCGAACGTCGCAGCAGAAATCGAGACTCATCAGACCAGGCAACGTTTTTCCAATCTTCTATTGTCCAATTTCGATGAGCTTGTGCAAATTGTAGCCTCAGTTTCCTGTTCTTAGCTGAAAGGAGTGGCACCCGGTGTGGTCTTCTGCTGCTGTAGCCCATCTGCCTCAAAGTTCGTGCGTTCAGAGATGCTCTTCTGCCCACCTTGGTTGTAACGGGTGGTAATTTGAGTCACTGTTGCCCTTCTATCAGCTCGAACCAGTCTGGCCATTCTCCTCTGACCTCTGGCATCAACAAGGCATTTCCGCCCACAGAACTGCCGCTCACTGGATGTTTTCTTTTTCGGACCATTCTCTGTAAACCCTAGAGATGGTTGTGCGTGAAAATCCCAGTAGATTAGCAGTTTCTGAAATACTCAGACTAGCCCTTCTGGCACCAACAATCATGCCACGTTCAAAGTCACTCAAATCACCTTTCTTCCCCATACTGATGCTCGGTTTGAACTGCAGGAGATTGTCTTGACCATGTCTACATGCCTAAATGCACTGAGTTACCGCCATGTGATTGGCTGCTTAGAAATTAAGTGTTAACGAGCAGTTGGACAGGTGTACCTAATAAAGTGGCCGGTGAGTGTATATACATATATACATATATACACATATATATATACACACATACACACACACAAATACATAATTGGCCTGGAAATGTGAGTTAAACAAAGGGTTACATCCCAGCTCTTTAAAAACAGACACACACACACACTCTCACAAACACACAGACCAGGACAGACAGACAGACAGACAGACAGACACACACACACACACAGACAAACATGGACACAAACAAACAGAAGCGCGCACACACAAAAATGCAATTTCTTATCGTTTTGAACATTTATTATCACCATATCTACTTCAAAAACATTGGGAAAAGAAAAAGCACATAAATAACAATCAAAAGTGGCTAAAAACAAAAAGTCGGCAGGGGACAGACTACACTCATTAGATCTGAGAAAAGTCTTACAGTTACGGCTCGGGTGCTGCACCATAACTTTATAAAAGACTTGTATCTGTGTAGTTCCTCTGAGGGACCACAGGGTGGGGCTACAGGTTCGAGTCACTACAGCCAACATTGCTCACAGCTCTGTAGCTGACTCAGCTCTATCAAACTACACATCGCCAGACCGTCCTCCACAGCATTGCGGAAAGGGACCTTAGTGGTCCCCTAATACTGTATCTGAAGTCTCTTTTATATAGACCTTAGTGGTCCCCTAATACTGTATCTGAAGTCTCTTTTATATAGACCTTAGTGGTCCCCTAATACTGTATCTGATGTCTCTTTCATATAGACCTTAGTGGTCCCTAATACTGTATCTGCCAAATTCTCTGGGCGGGCAAAACAGAATAATGGGAGGTAACCTTGCCCTTTATGACCTCATAAGGGGAAGATTCAGATCGGCCCATCTGAACTTTCATTTTATCAAATGCAGAGCAGGATACCCAGGGCTCAGTTTACACCTATCACCATTTCTAACCACTGGGGGACCATAGGCAGGCTGGGGGGGAATACTAATGTCAAAAAACCTCATAAAAGGGACATTTCTATGCCGTGGGACCTTTGAACGCTGACGTTAATGTTGCACAAACTACAGAAAATGAGCCAGACAAGACTGATACTGCGCGGCAGCAACATTACAAAAACCGTATGGGGGTGTCGCTGTGGGAGTGGCGAGTTTGAAACATCACAGCATGCTCACTACAGAAAACCTCTCTGTGGAGGGGACAATAACAAAAGACAAATAGTTTTATCTCTCTAGTTTTATCTTCCAGGTCAAGGCATTTTACACGCTGATTAACACCTCCATCCTTTTCTTACTCCTTCTCTTCTTGCTGCGTTCCAGGCAAACCTTAACTCGTGTTTTCCCAACCTTCTACCGTGAAAGCGCCCTGGAACGGCAGTCAACCCCGTAACTTACTACCCGCAAACTCGTACCAGATGGACTCCTGTTTTTTTATTGTATTTATTTTATTGTGCTTTTTACTGTGTTATCTATTTATTTATTCTGTACTATCTTTTCGTGCAGCACTTTGGAAACCTTGTGTTTGTTAAAATCGCGCTATATAAATATAGTAGATTGGATTGATGCCGTACAGACATTAACACAATTATCAGAGAGAAATAGAAATTATGGTTATGTTGTCCTCGGGTCAAATTGACCCATTTTCCTATATCAATGTTCTTTCTAACGACCCGCTCTTTGGCAAGTACAACTCTTTAATTTCATTAATTTTGGGGCGTCTTATTCAATTTTATAGCGTTTGAAAAACAAATTGAAGTGGTTGTGAAATAGTATTGAGTAAAAGTTGCCATATTCCAGTGATGTGATTATCCATCAAGCTACGATGTAAGCTAATAGCACAATTGTCCCACTTGTAATTACCTTCACAAAGTGCACACAAAAACACACATTACATTCACACACACATACACACACACACACTAGCCTACCTTCCCGCATTCACACACAAAGACACACATTACCCTCACCCACCCACCCAAGCACACACACACACAAGGTGATTGGCTGTTAATGAGGTCAGCAGTGATGTTGTGAGCGTGTCAATTCCTGTGATCTCATCGTCCCTGAAGGCCTGAACCAATTATAGACAATTAGTCATAATGTTATCATACTCTCACACACACACACACACACACACACACACACACACACACACACACACACACACTCTCTCTCACACACACACACACACAGTTTCTTCTTGATTTAGTCTGTTCTCGTCACTGCAACAGCAAATGTCTCCAGATTGTCTCGAAGATACACTGATTTAAGAGATGAACTAGTTCCGTAACCAGGGCAAGTCAAAGACAACTGTTTTTACTTTTGGTTTTTGATGTGAAGCACACACAAACGGGACCGACCGACCCCCCACACACACACACACACACAGGCTGTGATCCATCTAAAATCTTGGCCTTGGTTCCAGTGGAAATAGGATACTCCTTTAGGGACTATTTTCTAACACTTAAAATATTGGAGCTAAAAATACACACACATGTGCACGGACAAAACCCAGACACAAACACTTGGCCAGACATCAAACAATCCCACTGGTTGCACCGTACAGACAGATGAAGCAGAACTAAGTGACACAAGTGGAAGAAAACTGATAAAATTAGTTTGGAAACTGAAACTTCTGTCGGATTCAGATTCAATTCAATTCATTTTTATTTATATAGCGCCAAATAACAACAGTTATCTCACTGCGCTTTTCATAAAAGAGCAGGTCTAGACCGTACTCTGGGATGTTATTTACAGAAACCTAACAATTCCCCAATTCTCACTAAAACAAAAGTGCACCAAGAAAAATAGCATTTTAGATGCAAGTCCTCTGTATTTGCTCCTCCAGAAACAAACAGAAACACAAAACACACACACACTGAATCTAACTTCTACCATGTGCATTGACAGCCACACCCCCACACAGAGACAGACACACACACACACACACACACACACACAGAATCTAACTTCTACCATGTGCATCGACAGCCAAACCCACACACACACAGAGACAGACACAGACAGACGCACACACGCACACACACACACACAATCTAACTTCTGCCATGTGCATCGACAGCCACCACACACACACACACAAACAGCTGGAGATGAAAGCAGCGTGGTGAAGCTCTTCTTTGATCAGTGTCTGAGACACACACACACACACACACACACACACACAAACAGCTGGAGATGAAAGCAGCGTGGTGAAGCTCTTCTTTGATTAGTGTCTGAGAGACACACACACACACACACACACACACACAACACACATTTGATGACTTTTGAACTCAAATACACATATTTACTTTTATTTTACTTATATTGTTTCCCATGTGGGTCGTCTAACTGGACTTGGGGAACCCAAACTGAGCTGAGTGTAAACCAGGTGACAAACTCCACCTGATTGGTTCAGGACACAAAGAAATTACCCAATAAGGTCTCTGTAGGAGGAGAAGTGTTGAGAAAGAGAGGCCGAGCCCAAGATTGTGGTGGTCTGACTCTGCAGCCTCTGAGGCTGGCGAGTTTAAAGAAGGGGGGGGACCTACCGCGGCTGAGCACGCCTCCGTCGTCGTGGCTATGAGCGAGTCTCTACGGAGGGGCGAGGCCTGTGAGAGGAGGGAGGGGGCGAGACAGGAAGGAGGGGGCGAGCAGGGCAGCGAGGGCGGGGCTACAACCAGGAAGTGGGCGTATAGGTTGTGTAGTGCAGGAAGTACAGCAAGGCAAAGACATCCAGGAAAACAACATCACCGGGAGAAAAGGTGCCAAATAAATGGCGTTGGTGAAGAAAACAGGGAGATAAGTGAGAGGAGGAAAAACACATGCAAGCAGATCAGATCAGGATCCGATGATTTCCCCAAAAAAATGTCATGCAGCAGAACAGAGAAAATAGCAATGGAAAAGTAGAAAAACACAGAAAAAGAAAAGGTGTGAAGAAGGGGAGACGACAACACGTAACACAAAACAGCACAAAAACAAAATAAAGATTAGTTGCAGTTTACTGTACAGATTACTCTGACATGCTGTTAGCATCATGTTAGCGTCATTAGCAGTTAGCAACATTTCACAAACTCGTAACCGTTAGCAAACAAAAGCAGGGTTCAACGTTATGTTTTCACTTGTTCGAAGTCTTTAGTTACTGGCATCTATAAAAAAAAAAATCTGGGAAAAAGCATCAAAGAAAGCATCAAAAAAGGGGTGAAAAATGTAAAAAATTAAGTTGAACTTTGAGGAAAAAACAAAAGCACTGAAAAAGCACATCAAAAGAGAACAATAACATTATTTATGATACGATGACGCACAAACGCTAGCCTGGCCCTACCAGTCTCTGGTCCATTAGCCCGGTCCTACCAGACTCTGGTCCATTGCTACCAGACTCTGATCCATCAGCCTTGTGCTACCAGACTCTGGTCCATTAGCCTGGTCCCTCAGACTCTGGTCCATTAACCTAGGTCCTACCCGACTCTGGTCCATTAGCCTGGTCCCCCAGACTCTGGTCCATTAACTTGGTCCTACCTGACTCTGGTCCATTATCCTGGTCCTACCAGACTCTGGTCCATTATCCCGGTCCTACCAGACTCTGGTACACTAGCCTGGTCCTACCAGACTCTGGTCCATTATCCCGGTCCTACCAGACTCTGGTACACTAGCCTGGTCCTACCAGACTCTGGTACACTAGCCTGGTGCTACCAGACTCTGGTCCATTGATGAGTGTTAACTTCCTTGAAGGCGGGTCCTCTGTTGAAGTTTAAAACTATTGGCTCTGCCCAGAGACACTCTGGATCTGCCTTAACGACGGTTGGGACGTCGGCTTAGCATCACTAGCATTAGCCTTAGCTAACTCCTTCACCACTAATGGAGCGAGCTGGAAAATCAAACTCCTCCCAAGCCACGTGGAGAGTAGGACCACAACATCATGGCAGAACTCAGCAGAGATTTTTCTTGCTCAGGCTTCAACTTCTGGATATTCGACAGCGTTGCCGAATGGCTTCGCTCGCATCTTTCTCCGCCGCCATTACTGAACTACAACTCAAACTAGCGCACAAGCTCAACATCATCGTTCTCAGCCACTCCCTCTGTTTGCTGATTGGACGGTAAAGATTTGGCCAGAGAAAACCTAAAATATACTGCAAACCCAGACCTAGTACTGAAGGAAAATGAAAACGAAGCGGAAGTACGTAGGAGGGCGGAGCCAGGCTAGCACGAACGAGCAAGTTGGTTGGTATATTTACTTGCCCAACGTTGCGTTTTAATTGCCTCTTGCCTTTGGGCAAGACTTATTGTTGAACCCTGAAAAAAGGCAGTATGGTTGCTAGCTCTAAAAAAAAAAAAAAAAAAAAAAAAAAAAAGCACGGGGCTGAAGTTTGCTGTGATTCTGCAGACAGGCATACAGGTACAGACCAGGAAACAGCTTGAAGCTGATTCTAAATAACACTAGCAGTCAATCTGTAACTGCACACACTGGTGTTAACCCTCAAATTTGGCCCCTTTAAGAAATGTCTATATCGGAAATATGGGTTTCTTTTTAACCAAATTACCACAAAAAATGGATTAGATTCCTTACAACGCTCTTTGTAAATACAATTGATCACTTTCATTCCTCTTATCTTAACTATTAGTCAAAATAATTAAATATTCTGCTTTTTAACTAAAATATTAGCTATAATTCTATATAAATGAGGGTTATTGACCATGAATTCCAAAAATAGTGTAAAACTATTACGGTGGAGTTGGTGAAAACAAAAAAAAAAAAAGTCTGAAAAAGGGACGAAAATGTCAAATGTATTTCCGTTTTTGACTCAGGAGGACAAGGGTTAAAGCAACACTATGCAATTTCTCCATCTTCGGCAGATTCAAGTGGGTCATGTTCATATCTGAGTCCAGGATCGCCATGAAAACAGCATTTTAAGGCTCAGGTGTTGATTTTATTTAATATTAAAGTGGAAATATAGGACAGTGGTGGAGAGTATTCAATCAGTTACTGTACTGAAAGGGAACGGTTGATTCTGGGCCTGTCTGCATAACAAGTAGTTTGACTTTTGGTACTTTAAGTATATTTTGATGCTAATACTTGGATAACGTTTCGCTGTGTCAGGCAGGTGTTCAACAACAGATAATATGGTTCCTTCTATTAAAGATGATGCTGCTTAGGCTACATTCTGGTTTAAAAAGGGATATCTTCGGGTAAGTTTCCCCCTCTCACTCCCCCTGCTCTGGTACATTTCCCCTTTCATTCCTCCTGCTCTGGTACATTTCCCCTTTTCATTCCCCCTGCTCTGGTACGTTTCCCCCGTTCATTCCCCCTGCTCTGGTACGTTTCCCCCGTTCATTCCCCCTGCTCTGGTACGTTTCCCCCTCTCATTCCCCCCTGCTCTGGTACATTTACCCCCTTTCATTCCCCTTGCTCTGGTGTTTCCCCCTCTCATTCCCCCTGCTCTGGTATGTTTCCCTCTCTCATTTCCCTCTCTCCTTCTCCACTCTCATTCCCGCCTTCTCTGATACATTTCCCTCTCATTCCCCCATCTCATTCCCCCTGCTCTGGCATTTCCCTCTCATTCCCCCATGCTGTGGTAGGTTTCCCTCTCATGCCACCCTTATTCCCCCATGCTCTCATTCCCCCTGCTTGGGTACGTTTTCCCCTCTCATTCCCCCTGCTTGGGTACGTTTACCCGCTCTCATTCCCCCTGCTCAGGTACATTACCCTCTCTCATTCCCCCTGCTCTGGTACGTTTCCCCCCCTCATTCCCCCTGCTTTGGCGTTTCCCCTCTCATTCCCCATTCCCCCCTCTGGCGTTTCCCCCTCATTCCCCCTGCTTTGGCGTTCCCCCTGCTCTGGGCGTTTCCCCCTCTCATTCCCCCTGCTTTGGCGTTACCCCCTCTCATTCCCCCTGCTCTGGCGTTTCCCCCTCTCCTTCCCCCCTGCTTTGGTACATTTTCCCCTCTCATTCCCTCCTGGTCTGGCGTTCCCCCCCTCTCATTCCAGAACCAACTCACCTGAGCGGGGCTTCAGTCCAAACACGGGGCTGGAGAAGGACGGATGTCCGCCGGCTGGAGATCGGTCATGTCGCTGCAGCATCAGAGATAGAAACGACACGGATAAGCACTCAAACGTCTCATTAACAAACAATGAAACAGTACAATTCATTGAACAGATGCTGGATATTCTGAGTCCTGTGCTACACGTGGGAGATGTTTTGCAAAGACACACACTCACAAATGGAGAAGTAAGGTAAAGGGAAACACATGTGACATGTGACCACATGTGTCTTTAACCATCATTCAACTTTCACCCAGCAGACTGATTTAGCGTCAGCACCCTTTACAGCGTGGCATGTCCAGTTTATTCACATGCTTTTACAGTGAGGAAAATAAGTATTTGAACACCCTGCTATTTTGCAAGTTTTCCCACTTAGAAATCATGTAGGGGTCTGAAATTGTCATCGTAGGTGCATGTCCACTGAGACAGACAGACATCTAAAAAAAAAAAAAAAATTACTATGTATGATTTTTTAACTATTTATTTGTATGATATAGCTGCAAATAAGTATTTGAACACCTGTCTATCAGCTACAATTCTGACCCTCAAAGACTTGTTAGTCTGCCTTCAAAATGTTCACCTTCACTCCATTTATTATCCTAAATTAGATGCACCTGTTTGAGGTCGGTAGCTGCATAAAGACACCTGTCCACCCCATACAATCAGTAAGAATCCAACTACTAACATGGCCAAGACCAAAGAGCTGTCCAAAGACACTCAAAACAAAATTGTACACCTCCATAAGGCTGGAAAGGGCTATGGGGAAATTGCCAAGCAGTTTGGCGAAGAAAGGTCCATTGTTGGAGCAATCATTAGAAAATGGAAGAAGCTAAACATGACTGTCAATCTCCCTCGGACTGGGGCTCCATGCAAGATCTCACCTTGTGGGGTCTCAATGATCCTAAGAAAGGTGAGAAATCAACCCAGAACTACACCGGAGGAGCTGGTCAATGACCTGAAAAGAGCTGGGAGCACCGTTTCCAAGGCTACTGTTGGTAATACACTAAGACGTCATGGTTTGAAATCATGCATGGCACGGAAGGTTCCCCTGCTTAAATCAGCACATGTCAAGGCCCGTATTAAGTTTGCCAATAACCATTAGGATGATCCAGAGGAGTCATGGGAAAAAGTCATGTGGTCAGATGAGACCAAAATAGAACTTTTTGGTCATAATTCCACTAACCGTGTTTGGAGGAAGAAGAATGATGAGTACTATCCCAAGAACACCATCCCTACTGTGAAGCATGGGGGTGGTAGCATCATGCTTTGGGTTTTTTTTCTGCACATGGGATAGGGCAACTGCACTGTATTAAGGAGAGGATGACCGGGGCCATGTATTGCGAGATTTTGGGGAACAACCTCCTTCCCTCAGTTAGAGCATTGAAGATGGGTCGAGGCTGGGTCTTCCAACATGACAATGACCCGAAGCACACAGCCAGGATAACCAAGGAGTGGCTCTGTAAGAAGCATGTCAAGGTTCTGGCGTGGCCTAGCCAGTCTCCAGACCTAAACCCAATAGAGAATCTTTGGAGGGAGCTCAAACTCTGTTTTCTCAGCGACAGCCCAGAAACCTGACTGATCTAGAGAAGATCTGTGTGGAGTGGGCCAAAATCCCTTCTGCAGTGTGTGCAAACCTGGTGAAAAACTACAGGAAACGTTTGACCTCTGTAATTGCAAACAAAGGCTAATGTGCCAAATATTAACATTGATTTTCTCAGGTGTTCAAATACGTTTTGCAGCTGTATCATACAAATAAATAGTTAAAAAATCATACATTGTGATTTCTGGATTTTTTTTTTTGATTATGTCTCTCACAGTGGACATGCACCTACAATGACAAAAACCCAGAAAAAGCCAGAAAAACTAGGTGGGCCAAAAATGATTGATATCCTAAATTGATGTGTGGGCCTCAAGTTTGACACATAACATAAAGGGTAACTTTTGGGTTTTTTCCGACCTGGACCCTATTTTCCCATGTTTTTGTGTCTAAGTAACTACTTGTGGAAATGTTGTTGTGCAGTCACGTGACCATACTCGATCTCAGCGGCGGGACAGGTTAGCTTCAGTCGTAGCAAAACAAAGACGTCGGAATCAACCGCCGCCAAGGCAACGCAGACCAGGCGGAACCTTTTTTATTGATTGGATGAACTATAATTTGCCTAAAGATGATTATTTTGTATTTTTGTCTGTCTGATTGATGTTTCTGTTAAGAAATAAATCAGACGTTACTCAACAGTTACTCACTACTTGAGTAGTTTTTTCATCAAGTACTTTTTTACTCTAACTCAAGTAATTATTTGGATGACTACTTTTACTTGAGTCAAATTATTATGAAGTAACAGTACTTTCACTTGAGTACAATTTTTGGCTACTCTACCCACCTCTGGCCCTCATGTTGTCCTTGGGTCAAATTGACCCATTTTCCTATATCAATGTTCTTTATATTTACCCAAAATAACATGATTCCACACAACGCTGCTTGGCAAGTACAATTCTCTACTTTCATTAATTTTGGTATGTCTTATTCAATTTACTAGCATTTGAGAAAAATTAAATGGAAGTGGTTTTGAAATAGTATTGAGTAAAAGTTGACATATTCCAGTCTGAATATCCATCAACTTACATTCCTTTAATTTAATTTTAAATAATTCCTAATTTCTGCTTTTATAACTCAAACATTAGGTTTAATTTCCTATAAATGAGTTTATTGACCATAAATTCCAAAACTAACTGTAAAACTAAAGTTAATAAGTTAGTGTTACGTAGTGTTAAACATCCAAAAAGTGACTAACATTGAAAAAAAAGCGTCAAAAGTCTTTTAAAAATGGGACAAAAACGCAACAAAAAGTTAAAAACATCATTAAAAAGTGTCAACAAAAGTGTTGATTTTCAATTTTGATGGGAAGACAACCCAAGGGTTAAAGAGTAAGATCCTTTTAGTTTAACCCTTGTGTTGTCCTCGGGTCAAATTGGACCCTTTTCCAAAGTTTTTATATCAGAAATATGGGTTTCTTTCAACCAAACTGCCCCAAAACACGAATGCATTGATGTACAGTATGTCGCAGGTAAAGTTAATGATTACTTTCATTGCATTTTGGGTGTTTTATTAAATTTTGTAGCACTTGATTTTTTTTTTTTAAATGGTTTCAAAACAGATATTGATCCACTCAACATTCTCTGTTCTTAACTTTTAGTCAAAATAATTCATAATTTCTGGTATAATGTTATATAACTAAGGTTTGCCCATGAATGATAAAAAAAAGCAACTAAAACGCCAGAAAATGCACCAAAAAAGTGAATTTTCAACTTCATGGTCAACTGGAAGACAACATAAGGGTTAACATGAAACAACCCAAAATCACCATTACCATCACCAGACTCTATTCTGTTTAAGTAACACAAAACAAAATTAAATACTAGAACATTCACGACTGTCGCCAGGCGAGACACGTTACAGATCAGCCATGCACATGAACTCTTCACACACTGACATGCAAGACTATAATTCACCAGCCAGCAGTTTATTACAATGGACTTATTTTACATTACAATGGTGCAATGAGGCTGCTGCTTGGTGTCCCTAGGTGGCAAAGTGCCAGTCAGCTGTTTGTGTCCACTAGAGCGTCAACCTGTAATGTAGTCTTCCTGACAACACGCTGGGTCTAACGTTAGTAGTCCGCTAGACCCGGGCTGGGTCTAACGTTAGCGGTCCGCTAGACCAGGGCTGGGTCTAACGTTAGCGGTCCACTAGACCCGGGCTGGGTCTAACGTTAGCAGTCCGTTAGACCCAGGCTGGGTCTAACGTTAGCAGTCCCCTAGACCCGGGCTGGGTCTAACGTTAGCGGTCCGCTAGACCAGGGCTGGGTCTAACGTTAGCAGTCCACTAGACCCAGGCTGGGTCTAACGTTAGCAGTCCATTAGACCCGGGCTGGGTCTAACGTTAGCGGTCCGCTAGACCAGGGCTGGGTCTAACGTTAGCAGTCCACTAGACCCAGGCTGGGTCTAACGTTGGCAGTCCGTTAGACCCGGGCTGGGTCTATTGTTAGCCCTAATGTTGTCTTTGGGTCAAATTGCCACGTTTTCCTCTATCAATGTTCTTTTTAATTCCCCAAAATAACATGACTGATTCCACATAACGCTCTTTTGCAAGTACAAATCTCTACTTTCATTAATTTTGGGGTGTTAAATTTTATAGCATTTGAAAAATAAAGAAAAAGTTTTTTGATTTTTTGATGAGAAGACAACACAATGGTCAAAATCCAAACAACAGAGTAGTCGACTTATCAACTCCTCTAAACACAGGTGATGATCTAAGACATTTTGAATCCAAGTGTAAGCAAGGTCTCAGGGGGGTGGGTGGTGGGGGGCAGAGCCTACATCCAGCGCTCTGGTGCTACCTTTACCTTGATTGACATATGTCCTTCATACTCCCGGCATGCAAGCTGGGCCTCAAACCTTGCCTTCTCTAGAATCATCTGTCTCTTCTTCTGGAACTCATAGCAACCGTCCTACACAACGCAGCACACGTTTAGGCTTTACCTTAAAGAGTTGCTTTATCACTTACATTACTTATCCCTTGTATTGTCTTCCTTTTCAGGACCCTCTCGTATCCCTCGGGTCAAACTGAACCTTGACTTTTTTGAAGTTTTAAAAACAATTCTGCAATAAAATTTTACTTTATAATCTATTAACAAATATTGTCTTTATCTCAATTTCAAACAATTGAGATAACATACAGTACAGGCCACAAGTTTGAACACACCTCATTCAATGTGTTTCCTTTATTACCTACTCTATTACCTCTATTTCCTATTACTACCTCTTGAAGCTCATCAAGAGAATGCCAAGAGTGTGCAACGCAGTAATCAGAGCAAAGGGTGGCTACTTTAAAGAAACCAGAATATAAAACATGTTTTTAGTTATTTCACACTTTTTAGTACATAATTCCACATGTTCATTCATAGTTTTGATGCCTTCGCTGACAATCTACAATGTAAATAGTCATGAAAATAAAGGAAATGCATTGAATGAGAAGGTGTGTCCAAACTTTTGACCTGTACTGTATATGTTTAGGGAATCCAATCAGTCTCTACTAGAATTTAAAATGTCATAAGGTTATAATTCATATTAAAAATCCACTATGGAAAAAACATATCATATATCATCATATCCAATGAATTGAGTCAGGAATAGATGTTTATCACAGAAAATAAGGTAAGGCCATTGATTTTGAGGTAGAAAAAATGGATACTTGTACCTTTTTTCTTCTTGTAAAAATTTGAAATGGGTCAATTTGACCCGAATACCATACAAGGGTTAAAGACTTTAAATTTCCAAGGATAAGAAGGGACCTACTTGATGATCTCTTTTACGCAAGTATACTTATTAAGGGAAATGTATTTAAGTGCATGACAGCAACTAGAGTTACAGCCACTGTGTGCATGGTTTTAATAGGTCTCTGAAACAGACAGCCCAACAGCAGATGCCTTTTTATACACTGAATACATTTGGATTTGTTGACTGAAAAGGTTCCTTCAGGCTCTGCTGAATTGTGATTGGCATTTGCCATTTGTTGGGCAGTTTATAGAAGGGATGCACTGAGCCCAGATTTTTGGGGTTCTGCCGAATACCGAACCCTACTCCCTCCTCCTCAGTCCATTAATGAAGTAAACAAAGTCCACAGTAGAGGCCAACCGATATATCAGCGGGCCAATATTATCGGCCGATATTAGGCATTTCCAAATTGGTCCATTTTGGTATTGGAAATGACCAAATAAATAAATAAAAAAAAAATATATATATATATATATATATATTTTTTTTTTTTTCATTAATTCATCAGAATAATTTATAAGGACAAAAAAATTATTCTGATAAATAAATATTTATAAAATTAAAACTGGACGGTCAACCATGTTATGTTAAGTGTTGGCGTTGCATAGTCTGTCCACCAGAGGACGCTCTACAACGCCCCGGTTGGCAACACTGATTATTTTTTGATTGACTGATTATTATAATGTGTTTTTCTTAAAAGGACTTTATCAGACCTTTAATGTATTTTGATGTTCTGTTGTGACAATAAAACAAATTATTATATTATTTTAGTAAGAACTCATAAATAACTACAAATGACTAATGTTAGGGAAATTTGTTTATATTTTGTAACGAGTTTCTGGATTTTAAAAAATGTTTTTACTGTATATCGGCCGATATATCAGCATATCGGATTTTTAAATAATCAAATAGTCGTATCGGTCGGGCTCTAGTCCACAGCAGCGCATTTTTCATTTTATTTTAACTGTAACAAAAAGAATAGGCAACATTATGCCAGGCACACAAGTGGGGAAAACAATTTTTGAGAAGGCCGATCGAGATTTATTTATTTTTACTTTATTTATCTCGAGATGCAATCAAGATTTTGTAACGTGGCTCAAGCAGATGGAGTAGCTCATTGAATCTGATGTCTTCCACTATTCTATAGGGCTGCAAGTCAGTAGCTATCATTTTCTGCTGCATGATAGCTTTGGCTTTGGCTTTGATAGTGTCCCAAAATATCCCAAAAGATAGCCCACGAGCTTTGGTTGATAAAAACCAACATTTCTGATTTAGAAACGTTTAGAAAATGGGTCAAATTTGACCCGAGGACAACAGGAAGGTTTATGCTCATAGATGTGCCATTTAGGATTAGGCTGTGCGTACAATCTTTTGACAACATCCGTTATATTGTAATGAATTTTATTTTAGCTCAGTGAAAGTCTCTCCATATAAGTGTCACCCCGATGACTGGATTCAATACAAAATATAAGTGCTGTTATTTACCATCACATTACAACAATAAGGTTTCAAATATTGTCATGTACTGTATGTTGATGTTGTTTTAAGAAAAGTTAGGTTTGAACACACTGTACCTTCGGTGTGCTGATGCCATCATCGCTGTCTTGCCCGCTGAAGAGAGAGAGAGGACAGAAATAAAAATGGTTTAATGAAAATTCCACCAGATGTCCGTCCCTGTCCTCTGTCTTTGTGCTGGCGCTCTAACCTGCGGCTGATTTCTGAGGACCATGGTTACCTGGTCCTCAGATCTCTGCATGGTAAATCCAGACAGCTAGCTAGACTATCTGTCCAATATGAGTTTTCTGTTGATGACTAAAACTACTTCTGAACGTACACATGTTCTACCAAAACAAGTTCCTTCCTGAGACTATTTAGATAGATAGATAGATAGATAGATAGATAGATAATACTTTATTCATCCCACAATGGGGAAATTCACTTGTTGCAGCAGCAGCAGTTTTTCCACAATAAAAACAAACCAACAAACAGATAATGTGCAAAAAGTACTGGATGAATGTGACATATAAAAGGTATTGTAAAGTAAAGTGAGGGCAACATAGTACAAAAAATATAAAAATGCAATTTAAATGAGTGAGTGACGTGAAATTAAATTGAATAATACAGTGCCTTGCGAAAGTATTCGGCCCCCTTGAACTTTTCAACCTTTTGACACATTTCAGGCTTCAAACATAAAGATATAAAATGCTTATTTTTTGTGAAGAATCACCAACAAGTGGGACACAATTGTGAAGTGGAATGAAATCTATTGGATATTTTAAACTTTTTTAGCAAATAAACTGAAAAGTGGTGCGTGCAAAATTATTCGGCCCCCTTGCGTTAATACTTTGTAGAGCCACCTTTTGCTGCGATTACAGCTGCAAGTCGCTTGGGGTATGTCTCTATCAGTTTTGCACATCGAGAGACTGACATTCTTGCCCATTCTTCCTTGCAAAACAGCTCGAGCTCAGTGAGGATGGATGGAGAGCGTTTGTGAACAGCAGTTTTCAGCTCTTTCCACAAATTCTCGATTGGATTCAGGTCTGGACATTGACGTGGCCATTCTAACACCTGGATACGTTTATTTGTGAACCATTCCTTTGTAGATTTTGCTGTATGTTTGGGATCATTGTCTTGTTGGAAGATAAATCTCCGTCCCAGTTTCAGGTCTTTTGCAGACTCCAACAGGTTTTCATCCAGAATGGTCCTGTATTTGGCTGCATCCATCTTCCCCTCAATTTTAACCATCTTCCCTGTCCCTGCTGAAGAAAAGCTGGCCCAAACCATGATGCTGCCACCACCATGTTTGACAGTGGGGATGGTGTGTTGAGGGTGATGAGCTGTGTTGCTTTTACGCCAAACATATCGTTTTGCATTGTGGCCAAAAAAGTTCGATTTTGGTTTCATCTGACCAGAGCACCTTCTTCCACATTTGGTGTGTCTCCCAGGTGGCTTGTGGCAAACTTTAGACAAAACTTGTTATGGATATCTTTGAGCAATGGCTTTCTTTTTGCCACTCTTCCATAAAGGCCAGATTTGTGCAGTGTACGACTGATTGTTGTCCTATGGACAGACTCTCCCACCTCAGCTGTAGTTCTCTGCAGTTCATCCAGAGTGATCATGGGCCTCTTGGCTGCATCTCTGATCAGTCTTCTCCTTGTCTGAGCTGAAAGTTTAGAGGGACGGCCAGGTCTTGGTAGATTTGCAGTGGTCTGATACTCCTTCCATTTCAAAATGATCGCTTGCACAGTGCTCCTTGGGATGTTTAAAGCTTGGGAAATCTTTTTGTATCCAAATCCGACTTTAAACTTCTCCACAACAGTGTTCCGGACCTGCCTGGTGTGTTCCTTGGTCTTCATGATGCTCTCTGCGCTTTCAACAGAACCCTGAGACTATCACAGAGCAGGTGCATTTATACAGAGACTTGATCACACACAGGTGGATTCTATTTATCACCATCAGTCATTTAGGACAACATTGGATCATTCAGAGATCCTCGCTGAACTTCTGGAGTGAGTTTGCTGCACTGAAAGTAAAGGGGCCAAATAATTTTGCACGCACCACTTTTCAGTTTTTTATTTGCTAAACAAGTTTAAAATATCCAATAGATTTCGTTCCACTTCACAATTGTGTCCCACTTGTTGGTGATTCTTCACAAAAAATAAAATTTTTATATCTTTATGTTTGAAGCCTGAAATGTGGCAAAAGGTGGAAAAGTTCAAGGGGGCCGAATACTTTTGCAAGGCACTGTATGTAATTAAATAATATAGTAAAAGTAACCAGCAGCGGCACCGTGGCTCCGTCCGCCCAAGATGATTGTGATTGGTTTAAAGTAATGCCAATAAACCAGAGCACGTTTTTCTCCCATCCCAGAATGCTTTGTGGACTGGCCGGACCTTCCTCTGCAGCGCTTTGGAGGAAGGTCTGGCCATGCGAGATCACCTGACACCTGCCAGCCAAACACAAAGTCTTACTTGAGTGACTCTTCCACTGTGACCATCTCCACCGGGTAGAGCTGGACTCCGGCCAGATCGTCCTGCTCCGCTCTGACAAACAAAACAAACACATCAATTAATACACTGCAGGCATTTAATTACATGTGTACATGTTGTACATGAGGTTTGAGTAAGTGTGTCTGTGTGTTTGTGTGTGTTAGTGTATGTGTGTATGTTTATGTGTGTGTGTGCGTGTGTCTATGTATGTATGTATGTATGTATGTATGTATGTATGTATGTATGTATGTATGTATGTATGTGTGTCTGTGTTACTGTGTGTATGTGTGTGTGTTAGTGTGTGTGTCTGTGTGTGTATGTATGTGTGTGTTAACATTTGTCTGTGATTCATGTGTGTAATGTGTGCCATTCGACTGTAGCTAATCAGTTTAATTCAAAATCCATCTACAATAGGCACCGTGATTGGTGGCCTGGGATACGCCTGGCTGCATCATCACCTCAATTATCAGGTATCAATCAGCTTCATTTAGACACAGACACAACGTCACTCTGGATTCTTCAGGACAAGTCATAAGTTCAAGAATGGGAACATTTCCTTTTTATATATTTTATATATCTTGATATATCAGATATATATTAGAATATCAAAATATGATATATATCATACAGTGAAGAAAATACAGTGGGTACGGAAAGTATTCAGACCCCTTTAAATTTTTCACTCTTTGTTTCATTGCAGCCTTTTTCCAAAAATCAAAAAAGTTCATTTTATTTCTCAGTAATGTACACTCAGCAACCCATCTTGACAGAAAAAAACAGAAATTTAGAAATTTTTGCATATTTATTAAAAAACAAAAACTGAAATATCACATGGTCATATGTATTCAGACCCTTTGAACCCTCATATGTAACTCAGGTGCTGTCTATTTCTTCTGATCATCCTTGAGATGGTTCTACACCTTCATTGGAGTCCAGCTGTGTTTGATTATACTGATTGGACTTGATTAGGAAAGCCACACACCTGTCTATATAAGACCTTACAGCTCACAGTGCATGTCAGAGCAAATGACAATCATGAGGTCAAAGGAACTGCCTGAAGAGCTCAGAGACAGAATTGTGGCAAGGCACAGATCTGGTCAAGGTTACAAAAAAATTTCTGCTGCACTTAAGGTTCCTAAGAGCACAGTGGCCTCCATAATCCTCAAATGGAAGACGTTTGGGACGACCAGAACCCTTCCTAGAGCTGGCCGTCCGGCCAAACAGCTATCGGGGGAGAAGAGCCTTGGTGAGAGAGGCAAAGAAGAACCCAATGGTCACTGTGGCTAAGTTCCAGAGATGCAGTCGGGAGATGGGAGAAAGTTGTAGTAAGTCAACCATCACTGCAGCAATCCACCAGTCGGGGCTTTGTGGCCCGAAGGAAGCCTCTCCTCAGTGCAAGACACATGAAAGCCCGCATGGAGTTTGCTAAAAAACACCTGAAGGACTCCAAGATGGTGATAAATAAAATCCTCTGGTCTGATGAGACCAAGATAGAACTTTTTGGCCTTAATTCTAAGCGGTATGTGTGGAGAAAACCAGGCACTGCTCATCACCTGTCCAATACAGTCTCAACAGTGAAGCATGGTGGTGGCAGCATCATGCTGTGGGGGTGTTTTTCAGCTGCAGGGACAGGGCGACTGGTTGCAATCGAGGGAAAGATGAATGCGGCCAAGTACAGGGATATCCTGGGCGAAAACTAACCTTTCCAGAGTGCTCTGGACCTCAGACTGGGCCGAAGGTTTACCTTCCAACAAGACAATGACCCTAAGCACACCGCTAAAATAACGAAGGAGTGGCTTCACAACAACTCTGTGGCTGTTCTTGAATGGCCCAGCCAGAGCCCTGACTTAAACCCAATTGAGCATCTCTGGAGAGACCTGAAAATGACTGTCCACCAACGAGCCATCCAACCTGACAGAACTGGAGAGGATCTGCAAGGAGGAATGGCAGAGGATACCCAAATCCAGATGTGAGAAACTTGTTGCATCTTTCCCAAAACGACTCATGGCTGTATTACATCAAAAGGGTGCTTCTACTAAATACTGAACAAAGGGTCTGAATACTTATGACCATGTGATATTTCAGTTTTTGTTTTTTAATAAATATGCAAAAATTTCTAAATTTCTGTTTTTTTCTGTCAAGATGGGTTGCTGAGTGTACATTACTGAGAAATAAAATGAACTTTTTTGATTTTTGGAAAAAGGCTGCAATGAAACAAAGAGTGAAAAATTTAAAGGGGTCTGAATACTTTCCGTACCCACTGTAAGTATTTGAACACCCTGCTATTTTGCAAGTTTGAAATCATGGAGGGGTCTGAAATTGTCATTGTAGGTGCATGTCCACTGTGAGAGACATAATCTAAAAAAAAATCCAGAAATCATAATGTATGATTTTTTTAACTATTTATTTGTATGATACAGCTGCAAATAAGTATTTGAACACCTGAGAAAATCAATGTTAATATTTGGTACAGTAGCCTTTGTTTGTAATTACAGAGGTCAAACGTTTCCTGTAGTTTTTCACCAGGTTTGACACACTGCAGAAGGGATTTTGGCACACTCCTCCACACAGATCTTCTCTAGATCAGTCAGGTTTCTGGGCTGTGGCTGACAAACACGGAGTTTGCTTCAATGCTCTGAGGGAAGGAGGTTGTTCCCCAAAATCTCGCAATAAATGGCCCCGGTCATCCTCTCCTTAATACAGTGCAGTTGCCCTGTCCCATGTGCATGTGCTGGTTTAAGCAGGGGAACCTTCCGTGCCATGCATGATTTCAAACCATGACGTCTTAGTGTATTACCAACAGTAACCTTGGAAACGGTGGTCCCAGCTCTTTTCAGGTCATTGACCAGCTCCTGCCGTGTAGTTCTGGGCTGATTTCTCATCTTTCTTAGGATCATTGAGACCCCACGAGGTGAGATCTTGCATGGAGCCCCAACCGAGGGAGATTGACAGTCATGTTTAGCTTCTTCCATTTTCTAATGATTGCTCCAACAGTGGACCTTTTTTCACCAAGCTGCTTGACAATTTCCCCGTAGCCTTTTCCAACCTTGTGGAGGTGTACAATTTTGTCTCTAGTGTCTTGGGACAGCTCTTTGGTCTTGGCCATGTTAGTAGTTGGATTCTTACTGATTGTATGGGGTGGACATGTGTCTTTATGCAGCTAACGACCTCAAACAGGTGCATCTAATTTAGGATAATAAATGGAGTGGAGGTGGACATTTTGAAGGCAGACTAACAGGTCTTTGAGGGTCAGAATTCTAGCTGATAGACAGGTGTTCAAATACTTATTTGCAGCTGTATCATACAAATAAATAGTTAAAAAAAATCATACATTGTGATTTTTTTTGATTATGTCTCTCACAGTGGACATGCACCTACAATGACAATTTCAGACCCCTCCATGATTTCTAAGTGGGAGAACTTGCAAAATAGCAAGGTGTTCAAATACTTATTTTCCTCACTGTACATATCATATATATCAGGATATGATATATTATATCAGGATATGTGATATATCTTCAGGATATGTGATATATCATATCATATCCTGATATGAGTGTAAAACTAGTGGTAGTATGATATGATATATTATGATATAACAGGATATGATACATGATACTGGCAGCTCAAAGGGAAGCCTGACCTGCTGGGGTCCTGCAACAGGTCCACGGCCTCCTTCAGCTGGTTGATCATGTCGATGTGCAGCTCTGTGCCGCCGGTGACCTTTGACCTGGGACCCCAAACACAATCAACCATCAGGGAGTTACAAGGCAGGTCCGTTTGTTGTCTTCCCGGGTCAAAAAGAATTATTTTTTATTTCACTACCATCACCTTACTGCCACTAGTTTTACACTACTTTATGGAATCCATGGTCAATAACCCTCATTTATATAATAATAATAACAATAATAATAATATTACATTTATACATTTGTAATGCACTTTATATTTACGTAAAGTGCTACATGATAAAACAGGTAAGTGCTAAAAATAAAAACACATGAAAATAAAAATAAAATAAAAACTATAAGGAAAAGGGCAAGAGTTCAATCAAAAGCTCTCCTAAAAAGGTGGGTTTTAAGGCAACGTTGAAAAGCATCCACAGTTTGTGGTGTCCTCAGGTAGTCAGGGAGAGCATTCCCCAGTCTGGGAGCAGCTGAGCAGAAAGCCTGATCTCCCATTGTACAGACTGGTAAAATCCAACCTTCTTACATGAAGGTTGGATTTTACCAGTCTGGTTTGAGGATGTCATGTATGGTAGAGAAAGGTTGCTTGGAGTTGCCAGGGCTCTTGTGGATAATGTTGGAATAGAACTGTGAACGTGCCTCTCTCAAGAACCTTGCATAGGACTTCTGATGTTCTTGGTAGGTCTGCCTATGAACAGTGAGTCCTGAGGCCTTGAGGTACCCCTCAAGGACACGTCTAGCTGTTTTCATTTGCCGGAGTTCGTAGGTGTACCAGGGGGGCTGAGCGTAAGAAGAATTTTTTTCAGGTCCCTAAAGCAGATTTGACACTTGTCTTTGGTGTGTGGGGAAAGGAGTAACAGCTCCATTGAGATGGCCTTTTGGTCAGACACCATCTTCGACCGCTTATCCGGTATCGGGTCGCGGGGGCAGCAGCTCCAGTAGGGGACCCCAAACTTCCCTTTCCCGAGCCACATCAACCAGCTCCGACTGGGGAATCCCGAGGCGTTCCCAGGCCAGGTTGGAGATATAGTCTCTCCACCTGGTCCTGGGTCTTCCCCAAGGCCTCCTCCCAGCTGGACGTGGCTGGAACACCTTCCTAGGGAGGTGCCCAGGAGGCATCCTTACCAGATGCCCAAACCACCTCAACTGGCTCCTTTTGACGCAAAGGAGCAGCGGCTCTACTCCGAGCTCCTCTCGGATGACTGTTCTTCTCACCCTATCTCTAAGGGAGACGCCAGCCACCCTCCTGAGGAAACCCATTTTGGCCGCTTGTACCCTGGATCTCGTTCTTTCGGTCATGACCCAGCCTTCATGACCATAGGTGAGGGTAGGAACGCAAATTGCTTTGCCTTCTGGCTCAGCTCCCTTTTCATCACAACGGTGCGATAAAAAGAATGTAATACCACACCGGCTGCTCCAATTCTCCGACCAATCTCACGCTCCATGGTCCCCTCACTCGCGAACAAGACGCCAAGGTATTTAAACTCCTTCACTTGGGGTAAGGACTCACTCTCTACCTGAAGAAAGCACTCCATCGGTTTCCTGCTGAGAACCATGGCCTCAGATTTAGAGGTGCCACTTCACACTCGGCTGCGAACCAATCCAGTGAGTGCTGAAGGTCACAGGCCGATGACGCCATCAGGACCACATCATCTGCAAAAAGCAGCGATGAGATTGTGAGCCCACCGAACTGGAACCCCTCCCCGCCCATGCCTCAATATCCTGTACATAAATATTATAAACAGGATTGGTGACAAAGCGCAGCCAGGGCAGAGGCCAACCCTCACCTGGAACAAGTCTAACTTACTGCCAAGAACCCAGACACAGCTCTCGCATTGGTCACACAGAGATTGGATGGCCCTGAGAAGGGACCCCCTCACCCCATACTCCCGCAGCACCTCCCACAGTTTCTCCCGGGGGACCCGGTCATACGCCTTCTCCAGATCCACAAAACACATGTAGATTGGTTGGGCATACTCCCAGGCTCCCTCCAAAATCCTTGTGAGAGTAAAGATCTGATCCGTTGTTCCACGACCAGGACGGAATCCGCATTCTTCCTCTTAAATCCGAGGTTCGATTATCGGCCGAACCCTCCTTTCCAGCACCTTGGAGTAGACTTTACCAGGGAGGCTGAGAAGTGTGATACCCCTGTAATTGGCACACACCCTCTGGTCCCCCTTTTTGAAGAGGGGAACCACCACCCCAGTCTGCCACTCCTTAGGCACTGTCCCAGACATCCATGCAATGTTAAAGAGGCGTGTCAACCAAGACATCCCCTCCACACCCAGAGCTTTCAGCATTTCTGGACGGATCTCATCAATCCCTTGGGCGTTGCCGCTGTGGAGTTGTTTGACTACCTCAGCGACCTCCTCCAGGGAAATTGACGACAATCCCCCATCATCCTCCAGCTCTGCCTCTACCACAGAGAACATGTCAGCTGGATTTAAGAGTTCCTCAAAGTGCTCCTTCCACCACCCTATTACCTCCTCAGTTGAGGTCAACAACCTCCCATCCTTACTGTACACAGCTTGGATGATTCCCCGCTTCCCCCTCCTGAGGTGGCAAACGGTTTTCCAGAAGCACCTTGGTGCCGACCATAAGTCCTTCTCCATGTCTTCTCCGAACTTCTCCCACACCCGCTGCTTTGCCTCTGTCACGGCAGAGGCTGCAGCCCTTCGGGCCCATCGGTACCTTGCAACTACCTCCCCTCCGGGATAACATATCCCGGAAAGACTCCTTCAGTCGGACGGATTCCCTGACCACCGGTGTCCACCAGGGTGTTCGTGGGTTACCGCCCCTTGAGGAACCTAAGACCCTTAGACCACAGCTCCCCGCCGCAGCTTCAGCAATGGAAACTTTGAACATTGTCCACTCAGGTTCAATGCCCCCAGTCTCCGCAGGGATGCACGAAAAGCTCCGCCGGAGGTGTGAGTTGAAAGTCCATCGGACCTCCAGACGTTTCCTATTTACATGCACTATGCGTTTGGGCTTAACAGGTCTGTCCAGAGTCCTCCCCCATCCCCTCACCCAGCTCACCACCATATGGTGATCAGTTGACAGCTCCGCCCCTCTCTTCACCCGAATGTCCAAAACATACGGCCTCAGATCAGATGAAACGATTATAAAATCGATCATTGATCTTCGGCCTAGGGTGCTCTGGGACCAAGTACACTTATGAGCATCCCTATGTTCGAACATAGTGTTTGTTATAGACAATCCATGACCTGCACAGAAGTCCAACAACAGACAACCACTCTGGTTCAGATCGGGGAGGCAGCTCCTCCTAATCACGCCTCTCCAAGTATCTCCATTTTCCATGTGTGTGTTGAAGTCCCCCACCAAAACTATGGAGTCCCCTACTGGAGCCCCGTACAGGACTCCATTCAAGGTCTCCAAGAAGGCCGAATACTCCAAACTATTGTTTGGTGCATATGCACAAACAACAGTCAGAGTTCCCCCCCCATCATTCGCAGGCGTAGGGAGGCAACCCTCTTGTCCACTGGGGTAAACTCCAACGCAGCAGCGCTCAGCCGGGGGCTTGTCAGTATCCCCACACCCTGGGCAACTCCGGAGTAGGACAGAGCCCAACCCCTATCCAGGAGTACGGTTCCAGAACCAAGACTGTGCGTAGAGGTAAGCCCCACCAGATCCAACTGGTAGCACTCCATCTCCCGCACAAGTTCCGGCTCCTTCCCCCACAAAGTCAGCCTCTGCCGCTCGGGTTTGGTCCGCCGAGGCCCCTGACCTTCGCCGCCACCCATGTGGCAGATCACCTGACCCCAGCGGTTCCTCCCACAGGTGGTGGGCCCATGGGATGGAGATAAGGGTGCCACGTAGCTTCTTCGGGCTATGCCCGACCGGGCTCCGTGGCAAACCCGGACCAGTGGTCAGACACACCCAGATCATACGCAAGAAGGTTGTCAATGGTGGCGGAGTTGGAAATGACCAGGTCCAGTGTGTGCCCCCTGGAGTGCGTGGGGACATCAACATGTTGTTGGAGGTTGAGGCAGTCCAAACTCAGCTGCAAGGTGGCAGGAAGGGTTGTCAACATGAATATTAATATCTCCACGTATAATAACATTGGCAGAAGTGGTGCAGAGTATTGTGAGAAGGACGTGTATTACTGAGAAGAAAGCTGAGTTGAGTTTGGGGGGCCAGCAGATGAGAAGCATTGAATGGGGAAGGGGGGTTTACATTTAAATGCAAGGCATTCAAATGAGGACAGTGTAGGCAGGAGGAGGGGGAACAGCTCCAAGTTCTGTCGGTGTATGACAGCTAGGCCACCACCACAATTGGTGCTGCGGGCTGACAGTAAACAAACTTACAACGTGAACTTCTGTGGATGTAAGCAGCAATGCACGTTGGAATGGAGCAGTTGTTGAGACTTAGCAGCTGTGGGACAGAGTACTTGCTCATGCCGGTCGCCGAAAGTGCTAGCCTGGAGCTAGCCATTTGCCAAACACAGAGATGGAAGACTGTCGGGCACAGGGAGAAGGCGGTCTATATCATTGCAGCGGGGTGCAAGTGGCACGGAGGACTGGCTGTAGGCAGCTAGCTACCAACTGCAGAGGTATCTACTCGAGGCAAAACCCTACCGGGACAGCTAGATGGCTGCCCGGGAGAAAACTTGAACCTCGGAACTATTCAGACTAAGAAAAAAGCAGCGGAGGAGCGGCAAACAACAAACGCCAGTGTTCACTCCTCTCTCTTCACACTCATTTCTCACAATTAAAATTAATTTCAAAAAATTAAATTTCAAGTTACTGTGACAGACATCCGGGTATTTGAAGGATGAAGGAAGAGCATAGAGAATTATACCTAATATTTGAGCTAATAAAGCAGAAATGATTAGTTATTTGGATTAATAGTTAAAGACCATGTTGCAGGTTTAATTTTGCAACGAATTTGTGCAATTTGCTTGTTGGTAGTAAATATTTGAACTGTTATCCATTATTTTTGATGGTGTTGGATATCGCAAAACTGAATATATATCAAAAAATGGGCACAATTTTACAGCGTTTCATTTTCCCCCCACAATGCATTGCATTACGTCATATTGGGGAGATAATAGAGCAGCCTGCGTTGTATTTACCACTGGTCTGGCCTAATGTGGCTTCTGGTCTTTAATATTAACAGTCTATGGTCTCGATCAAGTCCATGTGACTTTATTATATTTATAATAATATTGGAGGGAAAGTGAAACACAGCTTAGACGGGGGTGTTGTTCGGCTTTTCACAAGTATAGACTGCTAGCTAACGCTGCGCCGCCGGACGTTAGCACAACAGCGTTAGCCTAGCCTGCTAGGTAAATATTACAACTGCCTTTGGTGTTGCCTATATATGCGTCCATGTTGTCAACATCATACATGTGGCATTAGTGCACCTGTTGTACCATAATTGTATTGAACACAATAGTAAGCTTCGCTCCTACGAGATGGGGAGGGGGGGGTTGTTACGTTACACACAAAGCTAACTAGCTATAGTTAGCCTGTGCGGATGCAAGCGGATATAGCTAACGTCGCGTAGCCAGCCAGCAACTTCGGCAGTAGAGCTTCGGTAAGCTAACACGACCGCGTTGTCGCCCACAATCAACCTGCCGTGATGTTTGAAATATAAACAATTACAATCCTGGTGCGTGCTGGTTGGGGAGGACCATGATCCTGCCTGAAATGTCACAAACGGATTTAGACATCTTCAGATCAGCTGATCGCGGGGCTCGCTCCCCGACCGGCGGATCACTCCCCGACCGTAGGCTCGCTCGCTTCCCGACCGGAGTGGCTCGCTTCCCGACCGGAGGGGCTCGCTCCCCGACTGGCGGATCACTCCCCGACCGTAGGCTCGCTCGCTTCCCGACCGGTGGGGCTCGCTCCCCGACCGGCGGATCACTCCCCGACCGTAGGCTCACTCGCTTCCCGACCGGAGGGGCTCGCTTCCCGACCGGAGGCTCACTCGCCTACAGCACCCGCTCTCCACCGCAGCTTCGCCGCCACACACACAAGCACCGGCCAAACAGCAACACGTTTTCACCGGAGGAAGAGGTAAACACTTAGAAATAACGCTCGGGGATGCCTTCTATTCCTATATGTAGATAAGTGTACCAGTACTTATCTGAACTAACGACATGATCACTGTCACTAGATCGAAAGAAAATGTTGACGTTCACTCAGTGCTATTCACTGACAATAAAAAGTAAAGTCATTGTATGCACACTGCTGCGTTGCTAAAATAAAGGAGATAAATGAAGAAGACTTCCCCACAATCTTGACAATTCCTCATTTGCCCTCTCACGTCTGGTAGGTTTGTAATTATTCGGCTGCTGGCCTTTCCTCCTCTTCCTCCCCCCAGTCAGTCACCGTAGTTCTAGTGCTAGGCTCAGACTTAACTCCCCACGATGACGTCATCGCCGAATTCACTTCATAAACCCGCGAACACCAAAAATGACCAAAAACTAACTTTTAACACTATTTGGAGACATTTTTAAAAATGATATACATATCTTGAGTGTTTTTTGTACCCAATAATCAACAGTGGTGGTTAACTTGCAACATGGGCTTTAAGATCAGAGGAACGTACAGTGAGGAAAATAAGTATTTGAACACCCTGCTATTTTGCAATTTCTCCAACTTAGAAATCATGGAGGGGTCTGAAATTGTCATCGTAGGTGCATGTCTACTGAGACAGGCAGACATCTAAAAAAAATCCAGAAATCACAATGTATGATTTTTTAACTATTTATTTGTATGATACAGCTGCAAATAAGTATTTGAACACCTGTCTATCAACTACAATTCTGACCCTCAAAGACCTGTTAGTCTGACTTCAAAATGTCCACCTCCACTCCATTTATTATCCTAAATTAGATGCACCTGTTTGAGGTCGGTAGCTGCATAAAGACACCTATCCACCCCATACAATCAGTAAGGCCAAGACCAAAGAGCTGTCCAAAGACACTAGAGACAAAATTGTACACCTCCAGAAGGCTGGAAAGGGCTACTGGGAAATTGCCAAGCAGCTTGGTGAAAAAAGGTCCACTGTTGGAGCAATCATTAGAAAATGGAAGAAGCTAAACATGACTGTCAATCTCCCTCGGACTGGGGCTCCATGCAAGACCTCACCTCGTGGGGTCTCAATGATCCTAAGAAAGGCAAGAAATCAGCCCAGAACTACACGGGAGGAGCTGCTCAATGACCTGAAAAGAGCTGGGACCACCGTTTCCAAGGTTACTGTTGGTAATACACTAAGACGTCATGGTTTGAAATCACGCATGGCACGGAAGGTTCCCCTGCTTAAACCAGCACACGTCAAGGCCCGTCTTAAGTTTGCCAATGACCATTTGGATGATCCAGAGGAGTCATGGGAGAAAGTCATGTGGTCAGATGAGACCAAAATAGAACTTTCTGGTCATAATTCCACTAACCGTGTTTGGAGAAAGAAGAATGATGAGTACCATCCCAAGAACACCATCCCTACTGTAAAGTATGGGGGTGGTAGCATCATGCTTGGGGGTGTTTTTCTGCACATGGGACAGGGCAACTGCACTGTATTAAGGAGAGGATGACCGGGGCCATGTATTGCGAGATTTTGGGGAACAACCTCCTTCCCTCAGTAAGAGCATTGAAGATGGGTCGAGGCTGGGTCTTCCAACATGACAATGACCCGAAGCACACAACCAGGATAACCAAGGAGTGGCTCTGTAAGAAGCATATCTAGGTTCTGGTGTGGCCTAGCCACTCTCTAGACCTAAACCCAATAGAGAATCTTTGGAGGGAGCTCAAACTCCGTGTTTCTCAGCGACAGCCCAGAAACCTGACTAATCTAGAGAAGATCTGTGTGGAGGAGTGGGCCAAAATCTCTTCTGCAGTGTGTACAAACCTGGTGAAAAACTACAGGAAACGTTTGACCTCTGGTATTGCAAACAAAGGCTACTGTACCAAATATTAACATTGATTTTCTCAGGTGTTCAAATACTTATTTGCAGCTGTATCATACAAATAAATAGTTAAAAAAATCATATATTGTGATTTCTGGATATTTTCTTTTTTTAGATTATGTCTCTCACAGTGGACATGCACCTACAATGACAATTTCAGATCCCTCCATGATTTCTAAGTGGGAGAACTTGCAAAATAGCAGGGTGTTACTACTACTATACTTATTTTCCTCACTGTATGTTGAGTGGATGAACTGTTCCACAAAGCTATAGAATAATTGACTCGCAGCCATTACACATTATTGGCTGCAATATCAGTTACATGTTAGTCTCATTTGTAGTCGTAATGCAGCAAATAATATTTGGACTACAAAAGAAAGATGCAACACCACAGAAAGTAGCGTTACTTTGTTATACGACTGTTTTCATTTCTTTGACTGTGAGAACGTCAACATACAGATTACATTAAAGCTGCAGTAGGGAGTTCTGAGAAAACGTGGACTTAGCCTAACTGTACGTACACACCACCACCGACTTGAGCTACAAAAAAGCTCTGGCCGCCCCACCAAGGACGCTTGTCAAAAAACGGGAAGCTTTCATGACGCTTTAGCCTCTGGACGTGGCGGCGTTCGATAGCGCAATTGGTCAAATCGGTGTTGTGAGCAACTGAATTGCCTTCTCGCTTTCGTAAATATTTCGCGGTTGTCCTCTATGTGTATCATTGGATTATTATGGATCATCATATTTGCGCATTCAATAAGGGTAAAATGATCTGCAAAACAGATTGTACCATTCACAGCAAGCAAGGAAGACTATCATGCTACGGCGCACTGCTCATTTCCCTCGTTAAAAAGATTATGAATCATCAACACGCATTTTGCCTACTCACCGGACACACCAACTATCTCGGCTACTTTATCCCATGCCTCGTTTTTTTTAACTGGTTTTGTTCAACGACAAACAAACAACGTCATATCATAAATGATAGGAAACCCAGCAACGGGTTGATGAGCTTCACCTCCATTTCCCTCGGAACAAATGTTTTGGTAAGAACGAAAAGATTACATCGTATGTTTCTCCGGAATCAGTCAGCGTGAAGGACTTCTATATTCCGATTGGCGGCTGGCGTTAGCGCTGCTTGCCGCTGAACCGCATAGCTCATTACCATAAAGTTGAACATTTTCAATTTCAGATTGAAACACGCTCAAAACGCCCAAAACGCGACGCCAACAGATTTGCCGCTCCTTGCAGCTGAGAGAAGCCGGCTTCCATTGAAAATTAATGACTTCCGGTATCTTTAGACGCTGAAGTCGGTGGCGGTGTGAACGTACGGTAAAAATTTGAACAAGCACACCTTACAGGTCCCTCCCCCTTGCTCTCTCCTACGCTACAGCCCCCCCTCCACAGCTCCTCCCCCATAGCAGAGCCTGCCGTGAACGCCCAGGCTAGTAAGCAGGGCCACCGATGATTTCCACACAATACAGGGGATTTATTCTGAGGAGGGTATAGCTGTTGTGTGCTGTGCTTTTAAAACTTTGAATACTTTATGTAAAAAAATTGCTTATTTAAAATATTTCTATTAAAAGTTTTGTAAATATTTTTCAATAAAAGGGTTTAAAATTATTTTTTATGTAATCGCTCATTTGTGAGAACAAAAGCAGCACTTTACACAGTACATTACTGAATTACCTTTTGGATCAATTTAAAACATTAAACTTTCAGTAGGAATGATGAATCACTGAGGAAGCTCACTAAGCCAAGGAATAACAACATCTTAGAAATGTGTCTTAGGTTTTATTTTGCATATGGGTAAAATAAATCAGCTTTTTTTGCAAAGTACACACAAGGAAATACTGAACATTTTGATTTGGACTGAAAGACAATTCCTTCACGTGCCTCTGTGTCTGGGGCAATGTCTGACCTGTGGAAGACATAAAGAATTTGTGTCAGACATTTGATTTACAAATTACATCCTGAGGGGGAAGAAAACGTGTATGTTTAAAAATAATCAAAACTAGAACTGCAAGCAGTTACAATGGGGTCCAAGCCTCCCCGCGCAAGTCGTCCCCGGCGACCTGGGGAGCGCACGAAAGCAGAACCCAAAGCGAACTGGCGGGGGGAGGCAAACGTCGGGAAATACAGAGAAGCGCTCGTAACGGTACGGATTAATAGCGCAATGACTCCGAAAAAACTCTGGGCTTCTAGGCTGGATACAAAACCAAGCCTTGATAAGAAGGCCCAAACTGGTCTACGTTGATTATAGCGCCCCCTAATGGCCTATCTTTACCAAATTTGGTACAGAGCCTCCGGGCGGCTTGCCAAACAATCATCACAGGTTTGGTATCGATAGCATTTATTGTGGCAAAGATACTGCAATTGCAAATTTCCCATTTAAATGCATTGAGTGTTTTGACGAAACCAATAAATGTTGATTATAGCGCCCCCTAATGGCCCATCTTTACCAAATTTGGATCAGAGCATCCGGGGAGAATGTTGAACTTTGCCCTAAAGTTGGGTAGTAATACCATTTAATTTGGCAGAGATATGATATAAAATTTGTTTTGTTGCTTACTACAGAAACTTTGCTTGGTCGTCAAATGCACACACAATTATGTAGCAAGCATTTATCTTGGCCGAGATATGCCGAAGTCTGTGTTTTTGTAGTTAGCTACACAAATTTGTTTGCACGTAATACGCGCAATTTTTATTCTAGAAAAAGTTCGAAAAAGTTGGTTTCCGATAAATCACGATTTTTCAGGCATAAAAGTCTAGGCGGAAATGGGCGTGGCCTATATCACGAGATTCAGTAGGATCCAGGGAACGAGTGGATATAAGGATTTTTAATTTCCGATGTACGGTTTGGGAGTTATAGGGCCAAACACGTTTTTCCTGCTATAGCGTGCTATATGTGGGTCAATTTTTTTGGCTGAGGTCTTTGCTGAGTTTTGGACCAGTCCTGAAAATGGCGCGTCGCCATCATGTACGGTTTAGGCTGCAGCGGCAGTTTTATGCGGAGATGAATAATGAAGAAGAATAATCTCTAGGAAAACAATAGGGTTCCACAGCCCTGCTGTGTGAACCACGTTACACGCAGCCTCGGGCTTGGACCCCTAAATAGAATTCTGCCTTGCCAAACATCGACAGGGACAGCGCACAATTAAAGTAGTTTCACCATAGCTACATTTAATTGTGATCGACAAAAAAACATTTTGGCTTACTAAATGTAGGTATCGAAACGATATTGCTTATACTGAGGGTGAAGGAGTTAGCAGGTAAAGTTAAACTTCACCTGCTACAACATTCCTCCCGTGCTACAAGTTAACAAGCTAACTGTTAGACTTAGCAACAAGCTACAGTGTAAAATGAGATTTGCGCTATCGCCAGTGATACTGTAACCATCGCTATCTTAGTTGTGTAGTTCTTACAAAATGAAAAAAATTAAGCAGGGATACTTACATGTCAAGCAGAAATGTGGCTAGTGTTGAATCTGTGTTGAATCCTTTCAGGAGGCGTAGCTCCCTCCACCTCTGAAAAGCCGCTCCGATGTTGACCATCGTTTAATTTCGGCTCGGTTTAATTCTTTCTTTTTAGCTCGCTTTTCGGTCTTCGGTCTTCTTCTGTTTGCCCGTCTTTGTTTTCTGAGCAGGTGTCACTCGAGAAATTGGCTGTTTTCCTGAAAAGTTGTTTCTCCGTGATTAGCACAGCTGTAGCACACGGGTAATCTTGAGCTTGAACACGGTACGCGCTGTGCAGGGGAGGGGTATGAGCAGCGTGTACACGAGAGTGATTGACACTGCTAAGTCAGTCCTCCTGGCTCTGATTGGCTGTTTCTGACCGGGAGCGGTGTATTTCTGCAAATGGCAGTAGGAGCACAGGGAGGAGCCACAGGAGCTTGATTTTTTCACAGATTATCTGTCTCATATTCTACTGTCAGGACATAGTGACAGTTTTAACAAATATGTAAAAAATAAATTTTTACAAAAGTTACCTACTGAAGCTTTAAACTTGTTTAAATGCTAAAACCATATCATTTTACTACTGTTTTTCTTCAGTTTTGTTTTGTTTTTGTATCTATTTATGTGAATTTATCATTTGGTTGTGAGGTCAGACTCAAAAATTATTTTAAAAAACCGTCAATCACACAATAGAAACTAGCGATTGGCAAATTATCTGCCTCGTTAGCAGCATTAATTAGCATTAAAAAGAGTTCCAGCTCTGTGTCTGTCCTTCTGCTTCTGTTATCAGGTTCATTAACTAATAATAATACTAATTATTAGGCATTGGCCGTGAAAACCAGTACCGGTCAAAAAAAAACGTCAGTAATGTAGAAAAAATGAAAAGCTAGATGAACTTACATTTGTCCTGGTGGCCAGTGTGAGTCTTCCTCTATTCTGAGGGGCTCGTCAAAGTCTGCTGCTGTCCGACCCTACACACACACACACACACACACACACACACACACACACACAGACAAACCCACACACACACACACACACACACACACACACACACACACAGACACAAACAAAGATGCACACAGACACACACACACAAACTCACACACAGACACAAAGATGCACACAGACACACACACACAAACAAAGATGCACACAGACACACACACTGTCAGATTAGTCATTCCTGGGCCAGAACTCGGAGACGTTCCCGTTGTTCTCCGGTCCACAAACTCAACAATGACGACACTGTAACGAAGCCTCTCTCTCCTCAGTCCACACACACACACACACACACACACACACACACACACACACACACACACACACACACACTCCTCTCCTCCCGCTGATGGAGGGTTAACCGGCTCATTTCTTATCTCCTGATCCATTTAACCAAAGAAAACCTCGGTCAGTTGGAACTCTACCGACCGGTCGATGGGGGACTGAAGAGTTTTTATTCCAAAAAGCAGCCAAGCGTCTTTTGTTGCTATAACAACAGCTTCAGTATCCTAGAGCGCTATGTGGAGCGGTGCTAAGGTTAGATAAAACTAAGTGGTGGAGCGAGATAGAGAAAGAACAGCGAGTGAGAGAGAGAGAGAGAGAGAGAGAGAGAGAGAGAGAGAGAGAGAGGTGCTAACGATGGATATAACCAAGTGGTGGAGTGAGCTAGAGAAACAGAGAGAGAGAGACAGAGCGGGAGAGAGACAGAGAGATAGAATGAGAGCAAGAGAGACACAGAGCGAGAGAGAGGGAGAGAGAGAGAAAGGGAGGGAGAGAGAGTGAGAGAGAGAGAAAGAGGGAGAGAGAAAGAGATAGACAGGGAGAGGGAGAGAGAGAGAAAGAGACAGAGAGAGGCTCCTCGGCTCTTTGCGTTGTCCACTTGGTTTTAAATTTTGTCTTATTTGTCCCGCTGAGTCTCCCCAGCGACTCACTGGCTGGGACAGGAGCGTCTCCCTGACAACAACATTCAACCCTTACAGGACGTTAATGCCAGAGTGACAGTTTAGGCTCCAAGAAGACGAGCCGAGCAGTTGGCTATGTACTCCTGAAGTTATGCTGCATTAATCTTTAATAACAAACTGACTGAAGAGAAACAGCATGACGTCTTGACGAAATATTGTGATTATTTAACACAATTTTTGACTTTTGGAAAGATGTTGTATTTACTGAACCTTAAAAACAACAACAGTGAAACAGACCTGCATTATTTCCGTTAATACTTTTCTATTATATAATAGCTTTTTTTCCATTCAGAACACAAGACCAAACCAGAGTTTACCTGCAAAACGTAATGTGCAAAATAGATTGATTTTCCTCGATTACGTTGTTTTTGTAAAGAAGGTGATCCATTGCACAGGCCTACCTTGATGTAGTTGACGAAGCGTGTGCTGAGAGCGGAGTCTTTGTAGCTGAACTGGTCCTTCAGGGCTTCCGTAGGGCTCTCCTCAATCAGACGCACTGAGTCCAAGTGTGGGTCTGCTGGAGAGGATGAAACGTCAACTGTGAGTCGCTTCGATAGGTGTTGCGCTGGAATTCGTAAGCAGGTCACTTTTCACAATGGAAAGGTGTCTTCCTAATAGAGCCCAACCTATATATCTGATATTATCGGCCGATATTCGGCATTTCCCGATATATCAGGATCGGCATTTATAATGTCCAATGTATTCGATTTATAATGACAAATAAATGATTCTGATGAATGTATATTTACAAAAAATAAAAACGGATGGACGTGTGTGCCTATGTGTGTGTGTCTGTCTGTGTGTGTGTGTGTGTGTGTGTGTGTGTGTGTGTGTGTGTCTGTGTGTGTGTGTGTGTGTGTCTCTGTGTTTGTGTGTGTGTGTGTGTGTGTGTAAGAACTAATCGCCCAGACAACCGTACCTCCGCTCTGACCTGATTGAGGCTGATTGAAGTCTATTTAAACGCTGCGTCGGGGGAACTGCTGACTCACACACTCTCCCAGTCTAACACACTCACCCAGTCTCACTCTCCAAGTCTCAGTTTCCCCATTTGTGGAACTTAAAGAAATAAATTAATTAAAAAAATAATTTGTCAATGTTGTTGCTTTTCAAGTTAAACATTACTAAAGAAGTGCTCGTTCAGACTGAGTGCTTAGTGCTGGATATCTGCTACTGGTACCGAGACCGTGTGTCTGTGTGTCTGTGTGTGCATGTTTGTGTGTGCGTGTTAGTGAGTGTGTGTCTGTGCGTGTGTGTGTGCGTGCGTATGTGTGTGTGTTAGTGTGTATGTGTGAGAGTGTGTGTCTGTGTGTGTGTATGTGTGTGTGTTGTGTGTGTGCGTGTGTGTTTGTGTGTGTTAATGTGAGTGTGCATGCATGCGTGTGTGTACCTGTTAGGGAGCTGATGTGTTCACTCGAGTCGTCCTTACTGAGTCCATCCTCCTCGGTGATGTGGCTCATCGGGACGTTGAGACTCAGACTGTCTTCATCCGATGGCTGCAACACAAACACCAGACCGTCACTATGGCAACACGCCATACGCTCTCTGCTCCCAATAGCAACACGCCCCACGCTCTCTGTTCCCCCTGTGCGTGTCGATTTTCTGATATAGATCACAATATAACCCAAGCTAAAGCTGTTCTATCTGTCATTTACCTTTACTTTAGTCTTCATATCCATATTACTGGTGATTATTTATCAAAGGTCTCACAGTGGAAATGTTAATAATCGTCAACCGTACAATATAAACATGGACGTATCTGGTTTAACATTGTAGTGATATTTTGTTTTCTCTGTAACGCCCAGACACACACACACATACAAACACACACACACACACACTAACTAACACACACACAAACTTCACACACACATACACGCAAACACACACACACACACACACACACACACACACACACACACACACACTCCGTACCTCTGTAGCAGACAGTCTCTTGTCTCCGTTGTCGCTGCCCACTCCTGAGTCGCTGTCCTGCTTCTTCTGCTGCTCAATGTCCTCCACACTGCAGACACACAAGCTAC
Organism: Etheostoma perlongum; assembly: GCA_026937815.1. Lineage (NCBI taxonomy): Eukaryota > Metazoa > Chordata > Actinopteri > Perciformes > Percidae > Etheostoma > Etheostoma perlongum. The sequence goes on from CM049381.1 coordinate 9,223,106, forward strand.
ACAGTTACACACACACACACACACACACACACACACACACACACACACACACACATATACTGACGAGGTGTGTGTGTGTGGGGGCGGGTGGGATACGGAGCAAGTGAAAAGTGAAAGAGAGAACGAGAGAGAGAGAGAGAGAGAGAGCGAGCGCGCGCATGGTGTCTCTCTAACTCTGCCCCCCCTCCCTCTGGGAGAAGTCTGCTTATGATTTCTTGATGTTTTCATTGTAACTTGCAAACCGCTTGCGTTATGTTTCTCAGTTTTCTCAGAGAAGCTCAATCATCCAAGAGGAGCTCGGAGTAGAGCCGCTGCTTCTTTGCGTCGAAAGGAGCCAGTTGAGGTGGTTCGGACATCTGGTAAGGATGCTATTTAAATACAGCACATTTACATTTTACTTGAATTACATTTTACTCAATTTTATAGCATTGGGGGAAAATGATAAAAGAAAAAAATATCCGAAAAACCTTGTGTCAAATGTCAAAAACTGCAGGAAAAAATTATTGATAAAAACTGCAGGAAAAACTGTTCATTCACTGCATTTTGTTAATTGATGGAAACAAACTATTAATACATTTTTGAAAGCATTCTTAGTTTACAGCATTTTTTTTATACCTGCCTAAAACTGTTGCACAGTACTATATATATACGTAGAGTATACAGTAGCATAGCATGCACTATCCCCGCTGCTGTTCTGCATAGGCCTGAACCCCTCAGCCAGATCATCACAAAGACCGACTATGGATACCGATTCCGAAGCGGAACAACCATCAGTCACCTCCTCTACATGGATGACATCAAGCTGTATGCCAGAAATGAGCGAGACATCGACTCACTGATCCACACTACCAGGATCTACAACAATGACATTGGAATGTCGTTCGGACTGGACAAGCGTGGTCGCATGGTATCAAAATAAGGGAAGATGATCAGAACTGAGGGGATTGAACTACCAGATAGCTACAAATACCTCGGGGTGCCACAGGCTAACGGAAACCATGAGGAGGCAGCAAGGAAGACCGCCACAGCCAAATACCTACAAAGAGTGAGGCAGGTCCTGAAAAGTCAGCTGAACGGGAAAAACAAGATCTGAGCCATCAACACATCCGCCCTGCCAGTCATCAGATTCCCCGCTGGTATAATAAACTGGCCAAAGGAGGAGATAGAGGCTACTGACATCAAGACCAGAAAGGTCCTCACAATGCATGGAGGGTTTCACCCCAAATCCAGCACCCAGAGACTGTACACCAAGCGTAGCAAGGGAGGCCAAGGGCTAGTGAGTGTCAAGACCACTGTCCAGGATGAAACGACAAAGATCCAGGAGTACATCAGAAAGATGGCCTCCAAAGATGAAGGGCTTAGTGAATACCTCAAGCAGCAGAAACCCGAAGGTGAGGACAAGGAAGATGAAGAACCGTCATGGAGGGACAAGCCGCTGCACGGCGTGTACCACAGACAAATAGAAGAAGTGGCTGATATCAAGAAATCCTACCAGTGGCTGGAAAAGGCTGGACTGAAGGACAGCACAGAGGCACTAATCATGGCAGCACAAGAACAGGCACTCAGTACAAGATCAATAGAGGCTGGGGTCTACCACACCAGGCAGGACCCCAGGTGCAGACTGTGCAAGGATGCCCCTGAGACAGTACAGCACATAACAGCAGGGTGTAAGATGCAGGCAGGAAGAGCGTACATGGAACGCCATAACCAGGTAGCTGTCATAGTGTACAATAACATCTGCCACGAGTATGGGCTGGAAGTCCCAAGGTCAAAATGGAAGACACCTCCTAAGGTAGTCGAGAATGACCGAGCTAAGATCCTGTGGGACTTCAAGATCCAGACTGACAAACTGGTGATGGCTAACCAACCAGACATCGTGTTGATCGACAAACAGCAGAAGAAGGCAGTAGTGATAGATGTGGCAATCCCAAGCGATCGCAACATCAAGAAGAAGGAACACGAGAAGCTTGAGAAATACCAAGGGCTGAAAGAGGAGCTAAAGATGTGGAAAGTAAGAGCAACAGTGGTGCCAGTGGTAATCGGAGCACTGGGGGCTGTGACCCCCAAACTGGGAGAGTGGCTCCAGCAGATTCCAGGTAAAACATCAGAGGTCTCTGTCCAGAAGAGTGCAGAGGGGGATTTTTGTTTTTTATATTTATATTTATATATCCCTACTGTTGTCCTTGGGTCATAATTTGGCCCATTTTCAAAAATATCAGAAATTTGGGTTTCTTTCAACCAAATTGTCAAAAATAAAAAAATAGCAAGGATGGTTTTCTACAACGCTCATAAAAAGTTCACTACTTTCATTACATTTGGTTTAATTCAATTTTATAGCATTGGGAAAAAAATGATAAAAGAATAAAAAAGTGGAAAATATAATTTCAAAAAAGTGGGAAAACCCCCAAAACAATTTCAAAATGAGCAGAAAAAAAGGGATGAAAACATCAAAAAAAGTGACAAAAACACCAGGAAAGCAACAAAAGTGTTGAGAAAAAAAAACACAGTTTTAGTTTTAAATTAATACCCAGAAAAACAAAAGTTGCAGGTCAATGGGGAGACAACACAAGGGTTAAATATACCTATTAAGTTACATTTTGTGTTTGTTTTTTTCTAGAAATGCCCTGTCTTTTATACATTTTTATTGTGACGTATCTATTTTTAAGTAAATAGGTCAAGTTTATATATAATTATTGTGTTTTGGAAAAAAAAGTTTCAATATCAGAAATTTTGGGTTTCTTTCAAACAAATTTTCCAAAAAAGTAACGTGGATGGTTCCGAACAATGCTCCTCACAAGTTAATAAATAATCAGTTCACTACTATCATTGAATTTGGGTGTTTTTGTCAATTTTATAGCAAAAAAAGAGAGAAAAAACATCAATAAAAGTGACTAAAATGTGAAAAAATTTCAAATAAAGTGACAAAAATGTGAAAAGATGACAAAAAAAGTAACAAAAATGTCAAAAGGCTCAAAAAGTTGACAAAAACATTGGGGGGCAGTTACAAAAAGGTCAAAAAAGACAAACATAACGTTAGTAAAAGGTTTTTCATTTGAAATTTTAACTCATAAAAACAAAAAGATCGGTGGGAAGACTACACGATGGTTAAGAGAATAGCAGGTCCGGCGTGTGTGTGTGTGAGACAGAGCGAGAAAGAGAGAGTGTGTGTGAGAGTGTGTGTTTGTGTGAGGGAGTGAGAGTGTGTGTGTGTATGTGTGTGTGTGTGTGTGTGTGTGTGTGAGAGTGTGTGTTTGTGTGAGGGAGTGAGAGTGTGTGTGTGTGTGTGTGTGTGTGTGTGTGTGTGTGTGTGAGATAGAGTGTGAGTGAGTGAGTGAGTGAGTGAGAGTGTGTGAGAGAGAGAATGTGAGTGAGTGTGTGTGAGTGCGAGTGTGTGTGGTTGTGTGAGTGAAAGTGTGTGTGTGTGTGTGAGAGTGTGTGAATGTGTGAGTGAGTGAGTTAGTGAGAGAGAAAAAGAGAGAGAGAAAGTGTGTGTGTGTGTGTGTGTGTGTGTGTGTGTGTGTGTGTGTGAGAGAGAGAGAGACGCTAAAGAGGGAAAGTTGCTGATTTTTATCCCTTCTGAAGCAAGTGGTCCAACGGGAGTTTTACCAGCGGATTAACACAGACCTCCGGGTACTGAAGACATTCATCTGCAGGTTTGTTACCATGGTTACATTTTTAAAAATCTAGCTGCAGCCTTGCAACGTGTGACCCTGCAAGATCCCCAGTCTTTACATACTACGACAGTCTCTGGCGTTAGACGTGAGATGGGGTCTGACTGTATTCTGGTAGATGTTCATCTCTTAGTTTTCTGGTTCATTACAGTATTTTTAAGTCACTAGTTGTGTTTCCATCTACACGTAATTATCCGAATCAAATGAAAAATGCCATTTGGAAACCGTAAAATTCGATGGAATTTCATGAATATCGACTCAAATGAAATACGTTCATTGGGATTTTATTTGCTGAATAAATGAAATAATGAAATGCGATTAAGTTTTAGGTCATTTTATGGTTGCAACCCGCCACAAATTGAAGAAGTTTTAGTTAATTTCCACCCAGTATTTCCTCTCTGTCTGCACACATGGCGGGCGTCAACAAAGACAGATAGAAGTGGACGGACGAGGAGACGAGAGACGTCTGAATTTAAATTTTTCAGGAACTCGTAAAGGACATGGCCAACAAAGGTTAGGACAAGCCGTGGGACATCCTGCGGAGTCAATGGAAGACGCTAAAACAGGGAAACTCAAAAAATGAGTCTTACAGCGGTGCCAGAGGGACAATAAAAGACATCAAGTGGATGGAAACTTAGCTTCTGTTTGTTCATTCCCTGTTTTTTTTTGTTTCATGCATTTTGTTCTTTTCTTTCCTTTGTCTGTTCTACTATTTGTGCATTCTTTCCTTCCTTCCTTCCTTCCTTCTCTCCTTCCTTCATCTCGTTCTTTGATCGCTCAGCTGGATTCATTCCTCGGTGCATAACGCCTAAATGTGTCCCTTTGTTTCTTTCGTTCCTTAATTCACTTTTTACCTCCTCTATCTACAGCGGTGGTAGTATTCAGATCCTTCACTTCCGTAAAAGTCTGTAGGTATCGTAAGGAAAATGTAGTTAAAGTATTAAAAGTGAAGAACTCTCCTCCCAATATAGAAATAGTAAAGGATCCTAATAGCTGTTTAATAACATCATCATCTCAGCTGATATACTGTATGACATCATATTCTCAGCTGTGTGTTTAATGACATCATCTCAGCTGGACTCATTATATTGTTGCTAGGTTACGCTTTATAATTAACGTCAGATTATAAACTACATGTGGTTAGTGTCAGATGAATGTAGTGGAGTAAAAAGTAGACTATTTCTCTCTGGAAAGTAGCAGAGTAGAAGTAGAAAGTAACATGAAAAGAAAAAACTTGAGGAAAGTACAAGTACCTCAACATTTAGACTTGATTACAGTACTGGAGTAAATGTTCTCTCCATCCATTATCTCTTCCTTCATACAGCAATCATAACTAATCCATCATCGTGTGTGTGTGTGTGCATGTGTGTGAGTGCGTGTCAGTGTGTGTGTGTGCGTGCGTGTGTTGGTGTGTGCGCGTGTATGTGTGTGTGTGTGTGTGTGTGCGTGACTGTGTGCTTGTGTGTGCGCATGCAAAAGTGTGTGTGCGTGCATGCATGCCAAGTGTGAGTGCGTGCATGCATGCATGCGTGCGTGTGTTTGTGTGTGTGTGTGTCTTAGTGTGACCCAGCAGGGAGTGTGAGCACGGATCACTTTCTGCTGACTCATGGAGTATTTGGTGCATCTTTTTGCTTTCACAGTTCATAGTGAACACAGACGAAGGAGACTAGGAGACACGGCGACTAACCTGCCAGTGGTGGGCCGTGATAGGCTGACCCGCTCCATGACAGGCAGGTACAGAGAGTCGGGCATCTTGTCACTGCGACACGCCTCAATGCTCAGATACTTGAATATGTGAACTTTCCCTTTTATACAGATCTGGAAAAAGACAAAAAAGGAAGATAACATAACATAACATAACATTACATGTCATTTAGCTGACACTTTCGTCCAAAGCAACTTCCAGTTAAGTGCTTTCAATCCTGAAGGTGCACACTCAACAACTCAAGGACAGCAAGAATTAACCCTCATTTTGGCATTGGGTCCAATAAACTTTTAATATTAAAAAATATGGGTTGTCGAAATAAGCACAGAAAATGTAAAATAATAATAAAACAGGACAAAACGTTGGAAAAAGCAACAGAAACACTGAAAAACAATGTAAGAAAATCGTTAAAAAAGCACCCAAAACATCGAAAAAGTGACAAAATGTTGGAAAAAGACAACAAAACACCAGATATGCGATATCAATTTTGAAAAAAGGGACTGAAACATTAAAAATAAATAACTTAGAAACAAGCGGCTAGAGCCTTGCAATAGGTACAAAAGTGTTTGTTTTCATGGTTGACAGGAAGACAACACAAGGGTTAAGTGCGTGTGTGTAACTGTGCAACTTTAAGTGCTTTATTGTTTTATTTTTAAAAAACATTCAGACATCAACCTGTCTTCTGCTGAGTCACTGAACTCTTTGTTTACCATTTCTTAATGTCTTTTGTCCTTCAGCCTCTGTGTCTCTGATATTTTAAAGGTACCGTGCCAACCGTATCTCATAACTTTGTGGAAATGTCTGAGGTTCTACCATGGACTCTGTAACTTTGTTACCTTGTTTCAAGCCATTCTAGCGTGGTATAGAAAACCTGCAGGAAGACAGCTCCATTTGGGCCAGTTCTCATTGATATTCAACCAGCTAAGCTGTTTGACTCTGATTGGCTAACAGCTAGCCAATGACGCGTGCAGCAGAGAATGCACTGTCATTGGTTCAAATACACATGAGGCGGGTCTTGTTGGCCATTTAAAGCCATGTGACCACTAAAATGTACTGTAGTTTGCTGGAAATCATGTCAATCAACCAGAAATACACGTGCGTTTGTTTATGATTTTTTGAGAGACGAGTGAGAAAATGGCTCCGACAGAGGAGGATGTTGACAGCGAGGGCAGTGACATTGAGTTGGAAGATAGTGAGGAGTTTGGGAGGGAGGATGTGGGAGATGATGATGATGATGATGAAGTGCTCGATGATCCTTTGCGAAACGCAGCAGCCGGCAGGAGGTTCAGAGTTGCGCAATGCAGTAACCGGCAGTAGACGTGTCGGCGCGAAGCATCCGGCACAAATGGGTCCCGTTTGTCACTGCCCTCGCTGTCAACATCCTCCTCTGTCGGAGCCATTTTCTCGCTTGTATCTCAAAAAAATCATAAATAAATGCACGTGTATGTCTGGTTGATTGACATGATTTTCAGCAAACTACAGTACATTTTAGTGGTCACATGGCTTTAAATGGCCAACAAGACCCGCCTCATGTGTATTTGAACCAATGACAGTGCGTTCTCTGCTGCACGCGTCATGAAAAGACTGATGAATACAAAATGCTGCGCCACGCAGTAACAGGCGGTAGATGTGTCGTCATGAAGCATCCGGCACAAACGGGTTAAGCTGCATAAAATCTACCTGTCACTTTCTTCACTGTGTGATCGATGCGGAGGTGCGGAGGGTTCGCTATCACATCTTTTCTGGTTATGTCCTCAATTACATAAGTTTTGGTGTGATGTATTTCAGTGGTTCAGTCTGGTCTTTAACTTGGACTTGGTGCTCAGAAAAGACTCTCAGGTATCCGCCTGAGATGCAACAAGCACTAATGCTTGGCATGGTTGCCGCAAAGAAAATGATTCTTCTGGACTGGAAGTCGCCCACTCCTCCCTGCTTTCAAAAATTGCTTAACGAAATGACTGGGATCATCCAGATGGAAAGGATACGCATGCAAAACTCTAAAACACAAAACCGCTTTCTGAGCATCTGGGGACCATTCATTGACTATCTTAAAAACATGTCATTCTTTTCTGTAGAGATGTGCTCTTGACTGTATTGCAGCTTGTATTGCTATGACATCTGGCCTTGTAGACAACAGCAATATGACATCTATCCAAGACATGATTTTAATTTTTCCTGGCAGCTCCATTGCTTGATTGTTGTTTTTTGCTTTTTTTCTGTCCTGTTTTGTTACATAAAACCTGAAAATTTGAAAATAAAATATAAAAAAAAAAAAAAAAAAAAAAAAAAACTACAGGAAACATTTCACCTCTGTAATTGCAAACAAAGCCTACTGTACCAAATATTAAGATAGATTTTCTCCAGTGTTCAAATACTTAATTGCAGTTGTATCATACAAATAAATAGTTAAAAAATCATACATTGTGATTTCTGGATTTGTTTTTTTAAATTATGTCTCACAGTGGACATGCTCTAGAATGACAATTTCAGACCCCTCCATGATTTCTAAGTGGGAGAACTTGCAAAATAGCAGGGTGTTCAAATACTTATTTTCCTGACTGTATATGGACCTCACAGATTTAAAAAATGCAAGTAACAACAGTTTTGTGTGGCAGGGCACCTTTAAGTAAAAAGCTGATTATATCGCAAAATAACGCTTATATTACTGAAAGGGTAACGTAGTGTCCAGTATTGCATACTGTCGTATTTTAACGGAAATAGCCTAGTATTAAAATTGAGTACTATTGGTTTCATACTGAGGTTTTGGACATACTAAAAAGATTTAATAAAAGACTAAATAATATGTTAGTTTGGAATTTCGGACGCAGCCTTTTATGCTGCTGCAACAGTGCTGTGTGTGTGTGTGTGTGTGTGTGTGTGTGTGTGTGTGTGTGTGTGTGTGCACCTGTGCAGGCGGACTCTGCAGTGGGTTGTTTTCTAACTGGAGGGACTGGAGCTGTTTCATCTTCCTGTAGCACACTGGGATGGTCGACACTTTGTTACAGGAGAAGTCAAACTTCACCAGAGGAAGGTCAACCAGGTCTGCAGGAGGGACACACACACACACACAAAACTAAACTATTTACATGACAGCATCGAGCTTCAAGCCCATGTTGCAGGTTTAATTTTGCAAAGAATTTGTGCAATTTGCTTGTTGGTAGTAAATATTTGAACTGTTATCCATTGTATTTGATGGTGTTAGATATCGCAAAATTGAATATAATACGAAAATTAGGCACAATTTTACAGTGTTTCATTTTCCCCCACAATGCATTGCATGACGTCATATTGGGGAGATAACAGAGCAGCCTGCGTTGTATTTACCACTGGTCTGGCCTAATGTGGCTTCTGGTCTTAATATTAACAGTCTATGGTCTTGACCGAGTCCATGTGACTTTATTATATTTATAATAATATTGGAGGGAAAGTGAAACACAGCTTAGACGGGGATGTTGACGGGGGTGGCTTTTCACAAGTTTAGACTGCCAGGTAACGCTGCGCCGCCGGACGTTAGCACAACAGCGTTAGCCTAGCCTGCTAGGTAAATATTGTTAATATGTTGTCAACATCATACATGTGGCATTAGTGCACCTTTTGTACCATAATTGTATTGAATGAAATAGTAAGCTTCGCTCCTACGAGATGGGGGGGGGGGGGTGTTACGTTACACACAAAGCTAACTGGCTATAGTTAGCCTGTACGGATGCTAGCGGATATAGCTAACGTCGCGTAGCCAGCCAGCAACTTCGGGAGTATAGTTTCGGTAAGCTAACACGACAGCGTTGTCGCCCACAATCAACCTGCAGTGATATTTGAAATATAAACAATTACAATACTGGTGCGTGCTGGTTGGGGAGGACCATGATCCTGTCTGAAATGTCACAAACGGATTTAGGCATCTTCAGATCAGCTGATCGCGGGGCGAGCTTCCCGACCGGAGGCTTACTCACCTACAGCACCCGCTCTCCACCGCAGCTTTGCCGCCACACACACAAGCAGCGGCCAAACAGCCACACGTTTTCACCGGAGGAAGAGGTACACACTTAGAAATAACACTCTGGGATGCCTTCTATTACTATATCTAGATAAGTGTACCAGTACTTATCTGAACTAACGACATGATCACTGTCACTAGATCGAAAGAAAACGTTGACGTTCACTCTGTGGTATTCACTGACAGTAAAAAGTAAAGTCATTGTATGCACTGCTGCGTTGCTAAAATAAAGGAGATAAATGAAGGAGACTTCCCCACAATCTTGACAATTCCTCATTTGCCCTCTCACGTCTGGCAGGTTCGTAATTATTCGGCTGCTGGCCTTTCCTCCTCTTCCACATCCCAGTCAGTTCTAGTGCCAGGCTAAGACTTCGCTCCCCAGTCTGACGTCGTCGCCGAATTGACTTCATAAACCCGCGAACACCAAAAATGACCAAAAACTAACTTTTAACACTATTTGGAGACATTTTAAAAAATGATATACATATCTTGAGTGTCTTTTGTACCCAATAATCAACAGTGGTGGTTAACCTGCAACATGGGCTTTCAGATCAATGGTGTTGTCATGGTAACAAACAAACTATATACAACAAGTTTTACAACAACGAATACAACACATGCGGTTGCAATTGTGAAGTAAAATGTAATGAACAAGAGTTTTTATACTCAAAATAACTTTCATTTTTTAACTTTAATTTTTTTTATGATCAGTGTGATTTTAAAAAAAAAAATTTTATTTCCACCCCAGGTATGTGTGTGTGTGTGTGTGTGTGTGTGTGTGTGTGAGTAAGAGAGAGACACGGAATGAGAGAGAGAGAGAGAGAGAAAGAAAGAGAGAGAGGGGGCGGGGGACTGTGTTTTACGGATCAAATAGATTAAATAAATTAAAACCAGCAGAGGTTTAAAAAAAAAAAAAAAAAAACTCCGAGGGCAGAAACACGACGCGAGTCGCAGTCAACCAAGCAGCACCATGTCTGAAACCCCACATTTACCAGAAATCTACTGGTTAAGTAAGTACTACAAACCGATGTAAAAAACAAACCTGAAGCTGAAGAAACCCTTAACGTTAACGGAAAAGACCCGCAGACCTGAGTGCCTGAGCGAGAGGGGAGGGAGAGGGAGAGAGAGAGAGCGCTGTTCACTTCTCCGTGTTCTGTGTGTGAGTGAGTGAGCAGAGCGTGTGTGTGTAGAGGAGGGGCGCTGGGACTATCACAGAACGCAGACACAGTCCTACCCAATTCGGAGTTTAATTCAATCCGAGCACAGATATTGACTCGTATTACTCGTATAATACTTGTATTCGGCAAAAGTGCTTTATCCGTCCCGGATACTCGTTTCAGCCGAGTATCCGGTTCATCTCTAGTTGCTAGGCTAGTGTGGCTAGCTTTCCTTTACTACGTTTATAGTCTTTTAGAAAAGTTAAATAATGGATGTTTTCATCATGAGGATATTTAGCTTGTATATGTTCAAATATACAAGCTAAATGTCTGGGTGGAGTTAAAATCCTGCAAACAAACACACACACACACAAACACACACTCAAACAAGCATGCACGCACGCAAGCATGCGCACACACACACACACACACACACACATGCACACACTCACTCGCGCAACCACGCTCTAACACACACACACACACTAACACACACAGCTCAAACCGCCAACATGTTTTCCATAACACAGAACAATGCAGGCGCTGTTATTTTATTGTTGGCAGAAGAGCGTCTCACTGTTTCTCCTTGTGTGAACTTTAAATATAAAGTTTATATTAGAAGTAAAATAAATGGAAATAGATGCCCGAGTCCCTGAGCTGTGATCTAACACCAGCGTTTAACACCCGGTGAGTTGAAGTCAACGCAGATAAACACAACCAAGACCTAACGGCTAAGAAACTCCTCTGTTGGACTTCTTTTCACCACCAACAGTCCAAAACCTTCAGAACTGTGTGTTTGGATCAAGTCTGTGAGATTAGGACTGAGAGAAGAAGATTGAGCCCGACCAATTTTTGAGGTCAATAATGATACAAATATTTGGTTATTTAAAAATCCGATATGCTGATATATTTTTTTAAAATCCAGAAACGCGTTAAAAAACGTAAACAGATATCCATCTGCAACATTAGTTATTTGTAGTTATTTATGAGTTCTCACTAAAATAATAATAATAATAAAATAATAAAGTTTTATTGTCACAGAACATCAAGTATATATTAAATTATATAATTATAAATATATATAAAATACAAACTTAAGATATGAAACTTAAAATCCTTTGAACAAACACACATTAAAAAAATCAGTCTTGCCAACAGGGACGTTGTAGAGCGTCCTCTGGTGGACAGACTATGCAACGGCATCACTAACAGGGACGTTGTATAGCGTCCTCTGGTGGACAGACTATGCAACGCCATCACTAACAGCGATGTTGTAGAGCGTCCTCTGGTGGACAGACTATGCAACCCCATCACTAACAGGGACGTTGTAGAGGGTCCTCTGGTGGACAGACTATGCAACGTCAATGCTCATAACATGTTCACCGTCCATTTTTATTTTTAAAAAATAATTTATAATGACAAATAAATGATTGTGAATATTAAAAAAATATACATATATTAAAAATCGGCCATTATAAATGCCGAAACCGATAGATCTGGAAATGCCTAATATCGGCCGATAATGTTTGGCTGCCGATATATGGGTTGGGCTCTATTGACACAAATTGTATCAGTTTCAGTGAGTTAAGCATGAAAGCGAAGCATCAATGGCTTTCAGACTTTCAACCTCACCTATTACAACCCACAATGCACCAGAGGCCGAGACTTGACCCACATAAACCCTCTGGGCTCTCTCTGATCTACTCTTATGACAAAACCAAGTTTGTAAGTTTGTATATTTGCACACAGCTGTTGTGAAAGTTAGTTCTCGACATCTGACATCTGATTATTTTGATTACAGTCAGATGGCAGAGATGACTCCTCTACATGTCTGGATGCTCTTTGATACTTTTAATCTTGTAGAAAGTCGTCTTCACAAACTAGTTACTTGCTTTTGTACATGGACGCTGTACCAAGTGTCAGAAATCAGCAGCCGCCGAGCGCCAGATGCTCAGATCTGCCAGATCTCTGACTGTGGGCGGTATGCCACAGATGCCCACACACACACACACACACACACACACACACACACACACACACACACACACACACACACACACACACACACACACACACACACACAGGTCTTTCTATTCATTCTGAAGTGCTTCTGCTAATTTTAATTTTCCTTAGTACACCGTATGGGTTTGCGGTAAATTTTAGGTTTTCTTGGGCCAAATCTTTACCGGTCCAATCAGCAAACAGAGGGCGTGGCTGAGAAAGATGACGTTGAGGTTGTGCACTAGTTTGAGTTGTAGTTCCGTAACGGCGGCGGAGAACAATGCGGCCAAAGACATCTGGTCTGTTGTGACCCTCCTCCCCACGGGGTTCAGGAAAACTTTGATTTTCCAGCTTGTTACTTTAGTGGTGAAGGAGTTGACTTAGGATAACACTAGTGATGCTAAGGCTAACGCTAGAGATGCTAAGCCAATGTCACGACCAAACATTAGCGATTGGTTATGGCAGATCCAGAGGGGATCCAATAGATTTAGACTTCAACAAAAGGACTCACCTTCAAGGCTCTCTGTACAAATGAAATGGACCAGAGTTTGGTAGGACCAGGCTAATTGACCAGTCTGGTAGGACCAGGCTAATAGACCAGAGTCTGGTATGACCAGGCTAATGGCCCAGAGTCTGATAGGACCGGGCTAATGTGATAAAGTAGATCAACAGCCTTTATGTGTTTGCATCCATCCATCCATCTTCATTCGTTTACCCGGTAACGGGTCGCAGGGGCAGCAGCTCCAGCAGGGAACCCCAAACTTCCCTTTCCCGAGCCACATCAACCAGCTCCAACTGGGGAATCCCAAGGCGTTCCCAGGCCAGGTTGGAGATATAATCTCTCCACCTAATCCTGGGTCTTCCCCGAGGCCTCCTCCCAGCTGGACGTGCCTCGAACACTTCCCTAGGGAGGTCCCCAGGAGGCATCCTTACAAGATGCCCAAACCACCTCAAATGGCTCCTTTCGACACAAAAGGAGCAGCGGCTCTACTCCGATCTCCTCACGGATGACTGAGATTCTCACCCTATCTCTAAGGAAGACGCCATCCACCTTCCTGAGGAAACCCATTTCGGCCGCTTGTACCCTGGATCTCATTCTCATGACCCAGCCTTCATGACCATAGAAGAAGGTAAAACAAACACTGACCGGTAGATTGAGAGCTTTGGTTCTGCCTCAGCTCTCTTTTTGTCAAAACGGTGCAAAAAACTGAATGTAATACCGCATCTGCTGCTCCGATTCTCCGACCAATCTCACGCTCCATGGTTCCCTCACTCGCGAACAAGATCCCAAGGTATTTAAACTTCTTCATTGGGGTAAGGACTCATTCCCTACCTGAAGAAGGCACTCAATCGGTTTCCTGCTGAGAACCATGGCCTCAGATTTAGGTACGGATCCTCATCCCAGCCGCTTCACACTTGGCTACGAACCAATCCAGTGAGTGCTGAAGGTCACAGGTCGATGATGCCATCAGGACCACATCATCTGCAAAAAGCAGCAATGAGATCCTGAGCCCACCGAACTGCAACCCCTTCCCACCCCGACTACGCCTCGATATCCTGTCCATAAATAATACAAACAGGATTGGAGACAAAGCGCAGCCTTGACGGAGGCCAACCCTCACCTGGAATGAGTCCGACTTACTGCCGAGAACCCGGACACAGCTCTCGCTTTGGTCATACAGAGATTGGATGGCTGTGAGAAGGGACCCCCTCAACCCATATTCCTGTAGCACCTCCCACAGTATCTCTGGGAGGACCCGGTCATACACCTTCTCCAGTTCCACAAAACACAAGTAGACTGGTTGGGCAAACTCCCAGGCTCCCTCCAGGATCCTTACAAGAGTGAAAATCTGATCCTTTATTCCACAACCAGGACGGAATCCGCATTGATCCTCTTCATCCGAGGTTCGACTATCGGCCAAACCTTCCTTTCCAGCACCTAAGAGTAGAGTTCACCAGGGTGGCTAAGAAGTGCGATACTCCTGTTATTGGCACAGACCATCTGGTCCCCCTTTTTGAAGAGGGGAACCACAACCCCAGTCTGCCACTCCTTAGGCACTATTGCAGACTTCCACCCAATGTTAAAGAGGCGTGTCAACCAAGAAAACCCCTCCACACCCAGAGCTTTCAACATTTCTGGATAGATCTCATCAATCCCTGGGGCTTTGCCACTGTGAAGTTGTTTGACTACCTCAGCAACCTCCACTAGGGAAATTGATGACAATCCCCCATCATCCTCCAGTTGTGCCTTTACCACAGAGGACGTGTCAGCTGGATTTAGGAATTCCTCAAAATGCTCTTTCCACCTCTCTATTACCTCCCCAGTTGAGGCCACCAACGTCCCATCCTTACTGTACACAGCTTGGATGATTCCCCGCTTCCCCCTCCTGAGGTGGCGAACGGTTTTCCAGAAGCACCTTGGTGCCAACCGGAAGTCCTTCTCCATTTCTTCTCCGAACTTCTCCCACACCCTCTGCTATGCCTCTGTCACGGCAGAGGCTGCAGCCCTTCGGGCCCGTCAGTGCCCTACAACTGCCTCCGGAGTCCTCTGGGATAACATATACAGGAAAGACTCTTTCTACAGTCGGACGGCTTCCTTGATCACCGGTGTCCACCACTGTGTTTGTGGGTTACGCCCTTGGGGCACTTAAGACCCTAAGACCACAGCTCCTCGCAGCAATGGAAACTTTGAACATTGTCCACTCAGGTTTGATGCCCCCAGCCTCCACAGGGATGCACGAAAATTTCCGCCAGAGGTGTGAGTTGAAAGTCCGTTGGACAGGGACCTCCTCCAGACGTTCTCAATTTACCTTCACTACCCATTTGGGCTTACCAGGTCTGACCAGAGTCCTCCCCCCATTCCCTGACCCAACTCACCACCAGATGGTGATTGGTTGACAGCTCCGCCCCTCTCTTCACCCGAGTGTCCAAAACATAAGGCCTCAAATCAGATAAAACGATTATAAAATCAATCTTTGATCTTTGGCCTAGGGTGCTCTGGTACCACGTACACTTATGAGCATCCCTATGTTCAACACAATCCATGACTAACACAGAAGTCCAACAACAGACAACCACTCTGGTTTATCTCCATCATCACCCACGTGTGCGTTGAAGTCCCCCACCAGAACTATGGAGTCCCCTACTGGAGCCCCATACAGGACTCCATTCAAGGTCTCCAAGAAGGCTGAATACGCCAAACTCCTGTTTGGTGCATATGCACAAACAACAGTCAGAGTTTTGGGTGGCAGCGCCAGCGGTTCCTCCTCTGGCTCCAGAACCGAGACTGTGCGTAGAGAGCCACGGAGCCCGGCCGGGCACAACCCGAAGAAGCTACGAGCCCTCCGTATGGGCCTGGCTCCAGATGGGGGCCCTGGGCTTCCTCCGGGTAGGGTCACTCCCTCTTTGCCTCGCTTACACATAGGGTTTTTTAACCGTTCTTTGTCTAGCCCTCACCTGAGACCACTTTGTCATGGGAGACCCTACCAGGAGCACACAGCTCTAAACAACCCAGCCCTCAGGTTCATAGGGACACACAAACCTCTCCACCACAATAAGGTGATGGTTCCCGGAGTGCCAATTATGTGTTTTGTCTATTTATTTTATGTATGTCTTATTAGATCATGTGTATATTTACAAAACTTTTTTTTCTCCCTTGTGGCAATTTTTGAGTGATTTTTCTGCCCTCTTGCCTAAACTTTAAGCTGTTGTCCGTTATTCCGCCCTTTTTCAGTCCCTCTGCTCTCTGATTTGTCTGGAGACAGGAACTCCTTTTTTATTAATCAATGAAATTAATCAATTTATCTGAATTGAGCATAAATTTTTTTCTAGAGAGAATTCCAATGCAATTGCTCAGAGGAAAATTTTTCCATCAGGTCTGCAGATCTTAAGAATTGAAAGCTTGGCCAACCTTTTAAAAACCCATTAAAACTGTCTTGGTGGTCTTATCTCAGAGGCTCTCAGCAGCAGCAGTGAAGTCTGCACGAGTTCAACAGATATTAAATCAGAAACAACATCCCTCCCTTTTTCAGGCTGCCGTCCAGTCTGCTCACTCCAAAAGCCCCCCGCAGTTGCTGTGGCAACAAGCCGCCGAGCCAAAGCAAAGCTCATGAAGGAAAGGTCATGATTAACTGTTTTACCGTTACAGACAATAAGAATTTGGACCAATTACAACTATTGGTTAAAAAAATAAATTGTATTTAAATAAAAATGCATGTAGTGTTTTTTTTTGCTAACATGCAAAAACCTCTATCTCTCTCACACAATCACACAACTTTTCCTTTGTGTTTCTACAACGTGTAACGCTAGACAGCCAATGAGAGACATTATTAGATCTTGGTAGAAGCATGCTGCTTGTTGATTGGCTCACTGACCCTGCTGAGATTTACTCCTTATGTATTGAACAATGAGGTATTTTTGGAGACTTCTTAACATATTCTTTGCACATCTTATACACATATTCACTGAAAGAACCAAGCAGGCCTGCCTTATCATATCAACAATTATAAGTCCCAAAATGGGCTTTTCTCCAGTTGGTCAGGTGATTTTAACAGCCTGCCTGTCTCCAGCCTCGGCCTATAAGCAGGCCGACAGTCAGACTGGGCGGTGTCCATGTTCTCTGTGTCACAGAAGTTATTTGGGGACTGGAGTTTTTTTTTCTCTTCGGTCAAACTGAGGGGGAAGTATATTTTTGGGGACTGGGATGGGTGTGGCGGTGCAGACAGAGGACTCTGTGGTCTCATATGCACGTTGCCATCTTGTATTTGAAAAGGGATTATTGGCACACTCGGCTTCTCTGTAACAACCAATGAAAGTAATAGCAGTGTCTCAGATTGCCTTCTTGCTCTAGTTTTAATCTCTTCACTATGTTTTTACATAGAGAAGCACTTTCTGTTATATGTACTTAGTGCAAACAAAACGGCTCGGGTGCTGCACCTTAGTCTTATAGTGAGGGAAAATGACAAGAAAATCCAGAAAAACATTTCCCTCATTAAAATGCAAATCAATTTATAACAATTTTCTGGATTTTCTTGTTGTTATTCTGTCTCACTGTTCAAATAAATCTACCATTTAAATTATAGACTGATCATTTCTTTGTCAGTGGGCAAATGTACAAAATCAGCAGGGGATCAAATACTTTCTTCCCTCACTGCATAATGGCGGGGAAAAAAACATTATCTATCCATCCATCCATCTTCATCCGCTTATCCGGTATTGGGTCTCCGGGGCAGCAGCTCCAGCAGGGGACCCCAAACTTCTCTTTCCCGAGCCACATTAACCAGCTCCGACTGGAGGGTCCCAAGGCCTTCCCAGGGCAGGTTGGAGATATAATCTCTCCACGTAGTTCTGAGTCTTCCCCGAGGCCTCCTCCCAGCTGGACGTACCTCCACCTAGTCTTGGTCTTCCCCGAGGCCTCCTCCCAGCTGGACGTCCCGAGTCCAGCTGGGACTCCAAGCTCCTCACGGACGATGTCCCTTCTCACCCGATCTCCTCCCCCCAGGAAACCCATTTCAGCCTCTTGTACCCTGGATCTTTATGATATTATATTATAAAAAGGATGATTTTGCCTTCCCTTTTGTTGTTTGTAGTCTTCATCTCTGCCGCCATCCTTCCCAACAACGCGTCCCAGGTAAGAGGACACACTCTGTCTCTCTTTCACAGACACACACACACACACACACACACACACACACACACACACTCACCTTCTGGCAGGACGCAGAGAAGGTTTCTGCGTACGTTGAGCTCCCGCAGCGCCTTGAGTCGGCCGATGTGGCGAGGGAGAGCCGTGATCTCGTTACAGCTGATGTCCTGCAGAGAAAACAGCAACACAGCACATGACCACAGAGGCTAAACAATAAAGCTTCGTGGGGTGGTGCAGTCCATGGAAACTAGGGCGGGGGAAAAAAAATAAAATAAAAATAGATGCAGCAGAGGATCGCGATAATTTCAGTGGCAATATGGTATCGATACACAGGTGTCAAGTATGGATCTTTTATTATATATATATATATATATATATATATATATATATATATATATACACACTCACCGGCCACTTTATTAGGTACACCTGTCCAACTGCTCGTTAACACTTAATTTCTAAGCAGCCAATCACATGGCGGCAACTCAGTGCATTTAGGCATATAGACATGGTCAAGACAATCTCCTGCAGTTCAAACCGAGCATCAGTATGGGGAAGAAAGGTGATTTGAGTGACTTTGAACGTGGCATGATTGTTGGTGCCAGAAGGGCTGGTCTGAGTATTTCAGAAACTGCTAATCTACTGGGATTTTCACGCACAACCATCTCTAGGGTTTACAGAGAATGGTCCGAAAAAGAAAAAACATCCAGTGAGCGGCAGTTCTGTGGGCGGAAATGCCTTGTTGATGCCAGAGGTCAGAGGAGAATGGCCAGACTGGTTCGAGCTGATAGAAGGGCAACAGTGACTCAAATTACCACCCGTTACAACCAAGGTGGGCAGAAGAGCATCTCTGAACGCACAGTACGTCGAACTTTGAGGCAGATGGGCTACAGCAGCAGAAGACCACACCGGGTGCCACTCCTTTCAGCTAAGAACAGGAAACTGAGGCTACAATTTGCACAAGCTCATCGAAATTGGACAATAGAAGATTGGAAAAACGTTGCCTAAAACGTTGCCTGGTCTGATGAGTCTCGATTTCTGCTGCGACGTTCGGATGGTAGGGTCAGAATTTGGCGTCTACAACATGAAAGCATGGATCCATCCTGCCTTGTATCAACGGTTCAAGCTGGTGGTGGTGGTGTCATGGTGTGGGGAATATTTTCTTGGCACTCTTTGGGCCCCTTGGTACCAATTGACCATCGTTGCAACGCCACAGCCTACCTGAGTATTGTTGCTGACCATGTCCATCCCTTTATGACCACAATGTACCCAACTTCTGATGGCTACTTTCAGCAGGATAATGCGCCATGTCATAAAGCTGGAATCATCTCAGACTGGTTTCTTGAACATGACAATGAGTTCGCTGTACTCAAATGGCCTCCACAGTCACCAGATCTCAATCCAATAGAGCATCTTTGGGATGTGGTGGAACGGGAGATTCGCATCATGGATGTGCAGCCGACAAATCTGCGGCAACTGTGTGATGCCATCATGTCAATATGGACCAAACTCCCTGAGGAATGCTTCCAGCACCTTGTTGAATCTATGCCACGAAGAATTGAGGCAGTTCTGAAGGCAAAAGGGGGTCCAACCCGTTACTAGCATGGGGTACCTAATAAAGTGGCCGGTGAGTGTATATTAGGGATGAGCCGAGTACTCGGCTGAGTAATACGAGTCAATATCTGTGCTGCTTGGTTTAAATGAAACTCCTGTTGCGTCTCTGCCGTCAGAGATTTTTTTTTTTTTTTAACTGTCAGCTGTGTCTCTCTCTTACTCTCACACACACACAAACACACACACACACACACCTGGTGTGGAAATAAAAAAAAAAAAATATTCACATTGATTATAAAAAAATTAAAAGTTAAAAAAAGAAAGTTATATTGAGCATGAAAACTCTTGTTCATTACATTTTACTTCATAATTGCAACCGCATGTGTTGTATCCATTATGGCAAAACGTTCTGTATATATTTTGTTTGTTACCATGACAACACCATTTATCTGAAGCTCGATGCTGTCATGTAAATAGTTTTCTAATATATATATATATATATATATATATATATATGTGTGTGTGTGTGTGTGTGTGTGTGTGTGTTGGTCAGTTTGTCCCATTTTGAGGCAATAACATTGAAGTGATATGAGCACAGAGAAATGTTTCTTTTTAGATAAAACAGATGTTGACAAAGTTTCCTTTTTCGTCATTAAAAATTGGGAAAAAATTAGAACTTGGAAAAAAGGTTATAAATTGCAATATATCACAGAATATTGCAATATGTTTAAAATCGCAATAATATCGTATCGTGGCATAAGTATAGTGATGATATCGTATCAAGAGGCTTAATGGAAACACATCCGAAACCGTTAGGGTACGCGTGTCCTGGTTCGGAGCGCGTGTCCTGGTTCAGTACGCATGTCCCGGTTCGGAGCTTGTGTCCCGGTTCGGTGTGCGTGTCCTAGGTTTGGAGTGCCCATATTCTGCTAATGTTCAGCTTCATAACTGTATTTTGAGGTTAAACCAGAATAGGTTTCCATGGTTACATTTTCAAAAAACACCATATTTTTGTTGTTCTGTACAACAGATCCTGTTTTCACCCTGTTGTTTAGGTCTCTGTTTTAGCGTGAGACATCTCACTAGTTTTAGCTACAGAGTGAGACATCTTACTAGTTTTAGCTCCAGAGTGAGACATGTCACTTGTTTTAGCTCCAGAGTGAGACATCTCACTTGTTTTAGCTCCAGAGTGAGACATCTCCCTTCTATACTATCTTTGTTGAGAGCTGCACATGCTCAGTAGAGAGGTAAGATCCCATCAGCTAGATCACTATTTCTCCAGCTTTGGTCAGTCCAAGGCAGGATTAGCTGGGAGACTTCTTCTAGACCAGGGACACTTGTGGAATACCTGCACAACAGGGACAGGAAGTAGTTCTTTTGGAGATTATGGTCAACTAGTGGGTGTTGTAGCAGTGTTTTGCCATTGAGAACGAGTTAGCATGCTACGGTTAGCCACTTCATCTCTAGTGACGTAGAAAGCCGTGCAGATGTTGAACAGCTCACTGAAGACAGAGGACATTAGAAACTGGATCTCACTTAAAACAGCATGGATACTTATTTCCAAGTGTGTATGTGTGTTGAAGCACCAGAGACACAAAATAACCCCCCAAATCCCAGAAAAAGAGATTTTTTTTTATAATATGGGCACTTTAGGGGAGAAATAGGCCGTGCAGTTGCTGAATCTGTCTGTTTTTTTCGTAGGCAAAGGTCAAATAGATTTTCGTCAGATTATGAGAGGCAGTGGAGTGTTGAGTGCTGCAGGTCACGTCAAGTGTATTTTTGTAAGAACTACACTGAAGTTGGCAGTTTGATAAATGCTAATTATTTCAATTGTTATTTTTGTAATATTTCATTCTTTGTGTGTTAAAAAGGCACATACGTTGCTGTAGATGTTGATACACATTCTCCTTTTTTGCCAAATAAATGAACAGCTTGTTGAAATGATCAACGTGTCCCAATAATGGGCTTAAAGTCACATTGAGTTGGTGCATGATTACATGATAGAACTATTATTTAATACTGTATTCCTACATTGTGGATAAAGTTGTATATCATATGCTGAGTGTTAACGTTAAAAGGAAAACCGAACAGAACCGAACCACCCCTATAAAAATGGCACACATTACACACACACAAACACACATAAAATCACACATGCATGCACGCACACACACAAATAAATCACACACGCACGCACGCACGCACGCACCTAAATCACACGTGCACACACACATGCACACACAAATAAATCACACACACACACACACGCACAAACACACACACACAGACACAAATCACCCCCCCCCCCAACGAGTATCAGGGTGTTACCAGCTCCATGAGGCGGTGCAGCTGTCCGATGGCCTCCGGCAGGCTGACCAGCTTGTTGTTGCTGGCGTTGAGGACTCGGAGAGGTAAACCACACAGGCAGGCCGGCAGAGAGCCCAGCTGGTTCCGACTGCAACACAAACATCACCAAACTCAGTCAGCGTCTGAAAATATGTCACATCAACGCTTTGCCAGATTATCTGTTCTGGGAGATGGATAAATCGTAAACAGGAAGTGGGTCCAGACAAGTTGAACAAAAACCAGACAGATTACACTTATTTTAGAGAATGGAAGCAGGGCTTAAAGGGAAAAGTGTGTGTGTGTGTGTGTGTGTGTGTGTGTGTGTGTGTGTGTGTGTGTGTGTGAAACCTTTTTTTTGGGGGGGGATCCACAGTGTAATGCACTCATTAAAGTTAATTTGACTGGCAAAACAGTTAAAGTCCTTCTTACATTACACAGAAATAAAAGTCATAATTTTTAAGAAGTAAAAAGTTTTAGATACATTTTTACTTCATCCAACCATTTATTAAATTAAGTCAATGTAGGTTTTCATACTGCAATAATTAAATTAAGTCAATGTAGGTTTTCTTACTGCAATAATATCATAGTCCGACACACACAAACACTCGTACTCACACATGAACACACACACACACACACACACACAAGCTTACAGAGAAAAAAAAAAAGACTGTGAAACCCCCTCTGACTCAGCTCTGAAAATAACATCCAGGAAATATATAAGTGAGTTTATCCAGCTGCTGCGCGCACACACACACACACACACACACACACACACACACACACACACACACCTGTTTAGCGCTGCGTGTAGAGATGAGCGGTGATGTGTTTGTGACTGTGTGTATGTGTGCGTGTGTGTCTGTGTGTGTGTAGAGCGTCCTCTGGTGGACAAACTACGCAACACCAACACCCATAACATGGTTGACAGTCCGTTTTTATTTTTTAAATATTTATCAGAATCATTTATTTGTCATGAATGAATATTTTTTTATTTTTAATTGGCCATTGATCGGTAAATGCCGATACCGATAGATCGGGAAATGCCTAATATCGGCCAATAATATCAGTCCGCCGATATATAATAATCTTAAAAAAAAGTTGTAGTGAGCTAGCTAGCTAGCGGGCTCTCTGCTGCCTAATTCACGTTAATTCACGTTAAACTGAACATCTTTGTTGACGGTGAAGTAAGCGAAGTAACGCGGCGAGCGGCTTCTTTGGGAATATTCATGTTGACGTTTATGTCCTCATTCATCTCGTTTCCGTTTTGCACGCCGACACACCTGTAAGGTAAACATGTTGCAACATAGCTAGCTGAGCTAACACGTTAGCGTCCTTGCGTCCACGTTCTGATGCCACTCGCTGAAACGTATCCGAACTTCTTTCAGCGAATTGATACAGTGAGGAAAATAAGTGTTCGAACACCCTGCTATTTTGCAAGTTCTCCCACTTAGAAATCATGGAGAGGTCTGAAAATGTCATCGTTGGTGCATGTCCACTGTGAGAGACTTAATCTAAAAAAAATATCCAGAAATCACAATGTATGATTTTTTAACTATTTGTATGATACAGCTGCAAATAAGTATTTGAACACCTGAGAAAATCAATATTAATATTTGGTACAGTAGCCTTTGTTTGCAATTACAGAGGTCAAACGTTTCCTGTAGTTTTTCACCAGGTTTGCACACACTGCAGAAGGGATTTTGGCCCACTCCTTCACACAGATCTTCTCTAGATCAGTCAGGTTTCTGGGCTGTCGCTGAGAAACACGGAGTTTGAGCTCCCTCCAAAAATTCTTTATTGGGTTAAGGTTTCAAGACTGGCTAGGCCACGCCAGAACCTTGATATGCTTCTTCCAGAGCCACTCCTTGGTTATCCTGGCTGTGTGCTTGGGGTCATTGTCATGTTGGAAGACCCAGCCTCACCTTTCTTAGGATCATTGAGACCCCACGAGGTGAGATCTTGCATGGAGCCCCAGTCCGAGGGAGATTGACAGTCATTTTTAGCTTCTTCCATTTTCTAATGATTGCTCCAACAGTGGACTTTTTTTTCACCAAGCTGCTTGGCAATTTCCCCGTAGCCCTTTCCAGCCTTGTGGAGGTGGACAATTTTTTCTCTGGTGTCTTTGGACAGCTCTTAGGTCTTGGCCATGTTTGTAGTTGGATTCTTACTGATTGTATGGGGTGGACAGGTGTCTTTATGCAGCCAACAACCTCAAACTGGTGTATCTAATTTAGGATAATAAATGGAGTGGAGGTGGACATTTTGAAGGCAGACTAACAGGTCTTTGAGGGTCAGAATTCCAGCTGATAGACAGGTGTTCAAATACTTATTTGCAGCTGTATCATACAAATAAATAGTTAAAAAATCATACATTATGATTTCTGGATTTTCTTTTTTAGATTATGTCTCTCACAGTGGACATGCACCTACGATGACAATTTCAGACCCCTCCATGATTTCTAAGTGGGAGAACTTGCAAAATAGCAGGGTGTTCAAATACTTATTTTCCTCACTGTAGATAGCTGTCCAGAACCGCGTCTATGGCAACGGCGTGTTATACTTAGCAGAGTCTGTTATCAGTTTGTAGGGAGTTGGGTTGGGAACCAGAAGGTCGCTGGTCAAGTCCCCGTACGGACCAAAGTAGGGTGGTGGACTGGTAGCTGGAGAGATGCCTGTTCACATCCACTACCAAGGTGCTCTTGAGTAACCCCCGACATCTCTCCCATTAGTGCATGTACTGAACATGTGTGTGTAATTCAAGCCTGTGTGTAATAAATTACATTAGAATTCAACCAAGACGTGTAATAAAGTAGCGCATGTACAGAGAGCTGAGACTAAAAATAACGCTGCATTATTCCGGGAGAGGAAGACAGAGCCTCCTTCCTGTTGTGACAGGACAGGCTGTGTGTGTGTGTGTGTGCGTGTGTATCACAGCGTGTTTAGTCATGCTAATGAGCCATGCTAGTGAGTGTGTATCGGTGTGCTGATATATACATAACTGATTTATAAGCTGAGCAGCAGAGAGGAAACAATCTGATTCACTAAAGATAAAAAACATGTTGGCTGAAAAAAAATCTTTATTGTATTTCAAAAAACTAATTAGGGTCTTTTGAGCTTTTAATTTGGGCTCCTCCAACTTTGACACACTGTCACTACATGGCTAAACAACATGGCATTCCGGCCAATGACGTAGCCTTTCAGTTATAATAACACAAAGTTAATTAAAAAGATGTGTGTGTGTGCCTCAATACGTGTGTGTGTGTGTGTATGTGTGTCAGTATGTGTGCGCGTGTGTGTGTGCATGTATATATATATATATATGTATATATATATATATATATATATATATATATATATGTCAATATGTATAGTCCCCTACTGGAGCACCATACAGGACTCCATTTAAGGTTTCCAAAGAGGCTGACTACTTCAAACTCAATATGTGTGCGACTGTGTGTGTGTGTGTGTATATGTGTCAGTATGTGTGTGCGTGCTTATTTGTGTGTGTTTGTGTGACTGTGAATATGTGTGTGTGTCTGAGTATGTGAGAGTGTGTGTATGTTTGTGTGCGTGTGTGTGTATCAATATGTGTGTGACTGTGTGTGTGTGTGTCATTATGTGAGACTATGTGTGTGTGACAGTGTGTGTGTGTGTGTGTGTGTGTGTGTCAGTGTGTGTGTGTGTGTCAGTACGTGTGTGTGTGTCAGTACGTGTGTCAGTACGTGTGTGTGTGTCAGTACGTGTGTGTGTTTTGTGTGTGCGTGTGAGACTATGTGTGTGTAAGGGTGTGTGTGTGTGAGTACGTGTGTACCTGAGATTGAGGGAGGTGAGTGACTGCATGCCGATGATGCTCTCCGGGATGGTCCTGATGCAGTTGTGATACAGGTTTAGTGTCTCCAAGGCAACCAGGTGGCAGATCTCTGAGGGGACGTCGGCCAGTCTGTTCTTTGAGAGGTCTGCACAGAGAACAGGAAGTGGAAACAACTCAAATCAGGGTTCTGTCTAAATAATTCCTAATTTCTGCTTTTCTAACTTAAACATTAGGTATAATTTCCTATAAATGAGGTTTATTGACCATAAATTCCCAAAATAAAACTAAAGTTAATAAGTCACTGTTATGTAGTGTTGAAAATGTCAAAAAAGTGACAAGCATTGAAAAAAAAGCATCAAAAGTGTTGGAAAAAAGAAGAAGACAAAAGGGTTTAAGGTGTTCTAAGTCAGCTAGCGGATAGAGAGTAGATGTTTTCTGATGTGACAAAAAATGTAGCCTAAAAAATGCGGGACATCGCTTAGAGCAGTTTTAAGATATGAAGCTTAAAGTCCTTCGAACAAAAACACAATAACAAAAAAAGTCAAAGAGTTGCCAAAAAGGACGTTGTTGAGCATCCTCTGGTGGACAGACTATGCATATGCAGCACAATCACTAACAGGGACGTTGTAGAGCATCCTCTGGTGGACAGACTATGCAACACCATCACTAAAAGGGACGTTGTAGAGCATCCTCTGGTGGACAGACTATGCAACACCATCACTAACAGGGACGTTGTAGAGCATCCTCTGGTGGACAGACTATGCAACACCATCACTAACAGGGACGTTGTAGAGCGTCCTCTGGTGGACAGACTATGCAACACCATCACTAACAGGGACGTTGTAGAGCGTCCTCTGGTGGACAGACTATGCAACCCATCACTAACAGGGACGTTGTAGTGCGTCCTCTGGTGGACAGACTATGCAACACTAACACCCATAACTTGGTTGATTGTCAGTTTTTATATATTAATTTATCAGAATCTTTTATTTGTCATTAGAAATGAATGTTGATGAGCTGATCTGATTATTTAAATGAACTTTGGACAGTGCTTTGGTTGTAGTCTGCTTCCATCCAATATAGTCCCAGGTCAATATCTGCCAAGGAAATCATCCAGTCGTAATCTGCATTGCTATATGTACTCATTGTGAATACGCAGGCCACAAGAAGTAATGAGGTGGTTTTTTTGTATTTTGTTGGCTCACTTTTACTCACAACATGCTAACGGGCAACATAGGATGTCACTCCCCGATGTGAGTCCAGTGCAGATTTGAGTCGCCATGAGTCACTTTGTGACAAGTAGCCTTCAAGATGCTAACGAGAGACTACTTTAACGTCTGAAGTAGCCTCCAAGATGCTAACGAGACTTCTGTAATGTCTGAAGTAGCCTCAGAGATGCTAACGAGACTTCTGTAACGTCTGAAGTAGCCTCCGAGATGCTAACGAGACTTCTGTACTGTCTGAAGTAGCCTCCGAGATGCTCTGTAATGTCTGAAGTAGCCTCCGAGATGCTAACGAGACTTCTGTAACGTTTGAAGTAGCCTACAAGATGCGAACAAGAGACTTCTGTAACATCTTAAGTGGCGTCCGAGATGCTAACAAGAGACTTCTGTAACGTCAACTCAGTAAAAATGGACCTACTTAACGAAGTTGGTTCACTGCTGGCTACAAGTTAGCATCAAACACAACAAAGGCTGTCAGTTGAATGGTGTTTTGAGCCAACATTAGCAATCAAATAATCATAGATAGCTACAACGTTTTGAAATGATTTCCATCTTCTGATATTGTTTGTAATGTTTATTATAACTTATTTCATGGATTTCACAATTTCAGTTAAATCGTTTACATCCGAGCATGCGTGACTCAAATCTGCACTTGACTCACATTGGGCAGTGACAGTATTTTGGCAGCGGGGCAGAAGCCGGGATTGGTGATGTCATGTCCTGCTGTCGCTCGGCAACAACAATATCGACGTCAGTTTTCAGCGGCAGCCAAACAAGGCCGAGAAATGTCAGGCCGATTACTGCATTGTTCTCCGGAGGCGGGACTCTTCACATCTGTTTTGTTTCTGGAGCGAGAACACGCCCAGAGCTTGTTTCCTCGGCAGCGACAATCACAGAAACGCTCGGCCGTCTCTCTACGGATCCCAATCCTGGTAACAGTACTTTCAAATACAACAAGGTCTCAAGCTGCCAGTATTTAATATTCAATCACTGCACAGGCAGCGTTGCATCATGGGTCTCACGGTCACAGGAAGTGCTATTTAAAACAATGCGGTGGAGAAACAAAGAGCTCAGCCAGTCCTGCTTTCATCCTCTAAGCAAATAGCAGCAGTCTGTGTGCGTGTGTGTGTGTCCAACACAGTGCGGTATGAGTGTTTTTAATAGGTTGCTGCAGTGATTATCCTGTTATGATGTCCACTGTGTTATTTTAGAGGTTAAAGAGATGTGAGACACACACAGACAGACACACACACACAAAAAGACACAAATACAGATACAGACAGACACACACACACACAAACAGACACATAGACACACATTCGCATGCATTAATGCATACACACACGCACATACACACACACACAGAGACGAAGAGTGGCTTTAAGGACACATCGGTCAGGTTGCTTGTGAATGTGTGTCTACATATGATGTGACACTAGTGATGATACAGGCCTGAGGTCATGTGATTGCTACGCAGGTCGAATGGACGTTGACGTTGTGGGTTGTTGGGAGCGCACAAAGACAACGTGTGAACAACAAACACTTGTAGAGCAACAACCAGTCAGGCTGAGTGCAGGAATGTAGAGGGCAGAGCAGCTGAGACACAGGAATACTTCCTGCCTACTCGTTAACACACAGCTCTGTCATCGAGGAGGAAGGGAGGGAGGAAGTTTGAGAGGATGGGAGGAAAGAATAAGGATAAAATTCACATTAAAATAACCAGTTTAAGTTAAGTCACTTTTAATATCATTAGTGTTGGAAACAAGAACAGAGTCACACACACTCAAGCTCAAACTGTTCAGAGCATCATCAACGCCGTCAAAAAGGCGAGAAAAAGGGCACTCAGATAGCTCAGTTGGTAGAGCGGGTGCCCATATATAGAGCTTTATTCCTCGGCGCAGCGGGCTCGGGTTTGACTCCGACCTGCGGCCCTTTGCTGCATGTCATCCTCCCTCTCTCTCCCCTTTCATATTTTCAGCTGTCCTGTCAATTAAAGGCCTAAAAATGCCCAAAAAATATTCTTAAACAAAAAAAAGAAAAAAAAGATGAGATGAGAAGGTCTCGCTGGCTTACCACCTCACCCAACAACTTCCTGTTGTAAAAATCCAAATTAAGAATTAACTAACTGTTTACTTCGGCAGCTTAGAAGAACATTTCTTATTATTACAGTCGGTAGAATATAAAATGATTTATTTGCATGAATGGATTCTTATTAATGTTAAAAAACCTCATAAAGTGACATTTTCACGGGACCTTTAATGTATCTACCTTGGCTGAGGAAGGAGGAACGTCTATGCCTTCCCTACCGTGTACGTTGTTGTGGGACATTGTCCTCCCCAACTCGCCAAAAGTCGGAGTTGCTCCATCTTTCGGTAAGTTCTGTTTAGAAAACCTTGAATCCGTGCAAGACAACTTCATCAGACACAATCCATGTCATTGGAATCAACGTGGCCGTGCACACATGCAGGCTCACGAGCTCAGACCCGCGGTAGGCGTCATGTGACCGCGGTAACCGTCCCAGCCCTAAATGAAAGACTTTTCTGATGTCCGCTTGTTAAATGTGAATATGTTCTAGTTTCTTCTCTTTTCTGGGACTGTAAACTGAATATCTTGTGGAGTTGTGGACAGAACAAGACATTTAAGAACGTCATCTTGGGCTTTTTGGGAACTGAGCCACATCTTTCACCAAACAACATCCGTTCATCTGAAGCTGCAGACTCTTAATGTCAGTAATTTGAAGCCTTTTGATAGGCTGAGATGTTTCTGGTGCTTATGGTTCAGATCTTCAGTCAGGTCTCTGATGTAAGTATAAACTCTGTGTGTGTTGTAGCTGCATCCTCTGGTTGTGCAGGAAAAGGTCAGACTCCTCCCTGCAGTACAGTAATGACAGGCTTCATTACACACACCCCCCAGTGCGACACACACACACACACACACACACACACACACACACACACACACACACAAGTGCAGGACAGAAAATGTGAAAACTACACACCAGTCATGTGCAGAGAGACCCAGGAAAAGAGGGAGAAAGTGAGGGATTCTTTTAAGAGAAAGATTGATAAGAAAAGAATTAAAGGGAATAACAAGGAAAGGAAATGACCAGTTACTGTAAATCACACACACACACACAAACACTTTGTCTCTTTATATAACAGAGTCCTTGAGCAAAACAAATCCGTTACGAGCGTAAAAAAGTTCAAACCATGTTTATTTTAAGGTTTTTGCGGCCGTATTATAGAAAAAACAGACGTCGCACAGCAGAGGACAGCTGTGGGATCAGACTCACTGAGCTGAACTACACGGATGTTAGACTGTGTGTGTGTGTGTGTGTGTGTGTGTGTGTGTGTGTGTGTGTGTGTGTGTGTGTGTGTGTGTTAGTGGCAGAGAAAGGGCTTCTCTCGCCACTTGCTGACTCCGGAGGAAACAGCCGGCTTGGGGCGGAGTTGGTCCAGAATGCCGCAGGTGCAGCTGGGAGTAAACCTCTCCGTCGCAGACTGATGATGAGGATGAGGATGATGATGATGATGATGATGATGATGATGATGATGATGATGATGATGATGACGACGACGTTCCATTTCTGGGATTGTTCCGAACGTCTGTTTTAAGCCAGATGTCCATTGCCTTCCTCGTTTAACCTCCGGTGGACTTATGAGGACCACGGTGAACAGCTCCTCAGATCTCAACGTGACATCAAGACTTTGTGTAAACATACAGGGCAACTTTCTTAAGCCAAGTGTTATAGTTAGTGGTATCTGTACACATGTTGAGCTATCTACATGTAAATGATTCTAATAATGAATATCTAAAAAATAAAAACGGACGGTCAACCATGTTATGAGTGTTGCCGTTGCATAGTCTGTCCACCAGGGGACGCTCTACAACGTCCCTGTTAGTGATGGCGTTGCATAGTCTGTCCACCAGAGGACGCTCTACAACGTCCCTGTTAGTGATGGCGTTGCATAGTCTGTCCACCAGAGGACGCTCTACAACGTCCCTGTTAGTGATGGCGTTGCATAGTCTGTCCACCAGAGGACGCTCTACAACGTCCCTGTTAGTGATGGCGTTGCATAGTTTGTCCACCAGAGGACGCTCTACAACGTCTCTGTTGGCAACACCGATTATTTTTTTGTTCAAAAGGACTAATTTTCATATCTTAAGTTTGTATTTTTAAACATTTTATTTATCAGATATATATCGGCCGATAAATCTAATTTTTAAATAACCAAATATTTGTATCGATATCGGCCTTTAGAATCCTTTATCGCCACGTGGCGTGTTATCACGATAAGAAAGCGACGGTTGAGTTTAGGAAATGTGACACATCCAACGTGCGTCTCAGTCAGGGACACTGCGTAGCCTCCAACGTGCGTCTCTCAGTCAGGGACACTGCGTAGCCTCCAACGTGCGTCTCTCAGTCAGGGACACTGCGTAACCACCAAGTGACACAGGCTGAAAAGAGTCACCATGGCGACCATGTGAGACTTTCTGCATGAATGCAGAGTCACATAACATGCAAGTGTGTAGTGTGTGTGTGTGTGTGTGTTTCTGTATGCTTCAGCGTCTGCACAAATATGTGCGGGCATGTGTGTGTTTTCATGTTTATCTTGAGGTAAACAAAAAGTGCATATCTGCAGATTGTCCAAGTGTTCCCAGATCTGTGTGTGTGTGTGTGACGTGGCAGATGGACGTGGGTCAAGAAATAGGTCATGTAGAATTCCTGACCAGCTATAACTACAAAAAAAAACATTTTAAAACAAATAAGAACACACACACACACACACACACACACTTTCCCTGTGCTACTGGAACATTCCTCATCCACCCAAAGGAGATTTATTTGATTTCTTCTCCGGGCAGAAGAGACGCTGACATTTTAAAAACAGATCTATTTTTATATGTAGCCCTTTCAACGTGCACAGTAAAGAGTGACCACAAACACAGTTCACTGAGACAAAAAGCTCTTTAAAGACCTTCAAATACTGCAATTCACGTCAAAAATCATACTCCTCAAATTCCACACTCTCCATAAGCATTACCTTGTATCTAACGTTATGGCTCCATAGCAGATGTGTCATAACCACGCAACTTACTGTTGCATCGTAGGGAATACCGTATAGTACAGGATAAGCTCACAGAGAGTTTGGACTTACATCAGGTGTTTAGGTTTAATTACTAATGTTAACTAGCATGTTAGTTAGCAATAATTAGCCTGTGCCTATGTCAATGTTAAATAGCATGTTAATTAGCAGTAATTAGCCTGTGCCTATGTCAATGTTAAATAGCATGTTAATTAGCAGTAGTTAGCCTGTGCCTATGTTAATGTTAACTAGCCTGTTAGTTAGCAGTAACCCCCATTCCCCCTTCACTCTTCCCTTGCATGTCTTCAGATGTCCTGTAAAAATAAAGGCCTCTCTCTCTCTCAGAGATCAGCCTCGTATGCAGAGCTACTGACACAGCAGCCACAGCCCCCGGGCTTTTCAGGACAAAGGAAACGCAAATAAAACTATCTGCGTGTTCCTGTTGTCGTCTAATAGTTCACTTACGTCACAGCGAGAATGTTTCATCCTCCCGTGGCTTCCTCGCTCGACCCACTTTCCTGCCTTCTTGGGAAGGGAAAGTAGGACGAGAGGTAGAACACCCAGAAAGATCAGTCTGCCTCTTTATCTCTCTGTCTCACACAGGAACACACACACAAACAGCTAATTAAGCTGTCACAACAATATGATACTGCACATTCAGTTAAATTACTTGAAGATGAAAAAGACGCAAAATAGCAACAGTGCAGCCTGAAAACATACTCTGCATGCGCCCAGTCTCCCCCCGTGCACCCGTCCACGTAACTTTGCAGCTCAAGCGGACACCGGTGTGTACGTACGATAATCTCCTGCAGTTTATATAATCAACTATAACTACAATAACTGATTAAGGTAGCTGCTCGTGTTTAACAAAACAGTCATATTTGCCACGTTTTACTGCAAAATATTGTTTATTGCCCATTCAAACTTAACCCTCATGTTGTCCTCGGGTCAAATTGACCCATTTTCCTCTATCAATGCTCTTTTTAATTACCCAAAATAACATGATTGATTCCACACAACGATCTTTGGCAAGTACAAATCTCTACTTTCATTAATTTTGGGGGGTCTTATTCAATTTTATAGCATTTGAAAAAAAATTAATGATTTTAAAGTTGGCATATTCCAGTCTGAGATTATCCATCAACATACATTCCTTTAATTTTAGTCAAAAAAAGTGGGTTAAAAAAAGGGAGAAAAAATTAAAAACATTGATAATAACAAAAGTGTTGATTTCCTATTTTGACGGGAAGACAACACAAGGGTTAACGGTGTGTGTGCATGTGTGTGTTCACAGGTTGGGTGTGTGAGTAAAAGGTCAGGAGTGTCTATCAGGATAACAAGAGCAGCAGGCCTAAGCCTCAGAGGAACCTGACGTACAGCAAGTGTGTGTGTGTGTGTGTGTGTGGCGAGAGTGAGTGAGGGAGTGAGTGAGAAGAGAGAGAGGCAGACATCGAGAGTGAGAGACACCCCCAGAGCCTCAGGACACCCCCCTCAGATCCCTTATCTCAGAGCCCCCAGAGCCTCAGGACAGCCCCCAAACCATCCGTCCCAACCAAATAATCTGCAGACAAAAACAGAAATACACCTTTTGTAAAGACTGTACAAAACGTCAAAGAAAAATGGGTTGTTACCTCGTCCTAAACCGAGAGTACACAGTAGCTGAATACTCGACCCCGGACTCAGAAAGACTAAGCAGGTCCAGGCTGAGGGGACATGGGCCTCCCTAGACAGACCTGGCTGCCTGGAGAAGACAGGCTGTGTCGGCTCTGTCCACAGAGACAGGTGGAGACAAAGCAGCACTTCCTGCTTCAATGTAGCACATACAGTGCCTTGCGAAAGTATTCGGCCCCGTTGAAGTTTTCAACCTTTTGACACATTTCAGGCTTCAAACATAAAGATATAAAAATTTTATTTTTTGTGAAGAATCACCAACAAGTGGGACACAATTGTGAAGTGGAACGAAATCTATTGGATATTTTAAACTTTTTTAGCAAATAAAAAACTGAAAAGTGGTGCGTGCAAAATTATTCGGCCCCTTTACTTTCAGTGCAGCAAACTCACTCCAGAAGTTCAGCGAGGATCTCTGAATGATCCAATGTTGTCCTAAATGACTGATGGTGATAAATAGAACCCACCTGTGTGTAATCAAGTCTCTGTATAAATGCACCTGCTCTGTGATAGTCTCAGGGTTCTGTTGAAAGCGCAGAGAGCATCATGAAGACCAAGGATCACACCAGGCAGGTCCGTAATACTGTTGTGGAGAAGTTTAAAGCCGGATTTGGATACAAAAAGATTTCCCAAGCTTTAAACATCCCAAGGAGCACTGTGCAAGCAATCATTTTGAAATGGAAGGAGTATCAGACCACTGCAAATCTACCAAGACCTGGCCGTCCCTCTAAACTTTCAGCTCAGACAAGGAGAAGACTGATCAGAGATGCAGCCAAGAGACACACCAAACATGTGGAAGAAGGTGCTCTGGTCAGATGAAACCAAAATCAAACTTTTTGGCCACAATGCAAAACAATATGTTTGGCGTAAAAGCAACACAGCTCATCACCCTCAACACACCATCCCCACTGTCAAACATGGTGGTGGCAGCATCATGGTTTGGGCCTGCTTTTCTTCAGCAGGGACAGGGAAGATGGATGCAGCCAAATACAGAACCATTCTGGATGAAAACCTGTTGGAGTCTGCAAAAGACCTGAAACTGGGACGGAGATTTATCTTCCAACAAGACAATGATCCCAAACATACAGCAAAATCCACAAAGGAATGGTTCACAAATAAACGTATCCAGGTGTTAGAATGGCCAAGTCAAAGTCCAGACCTGAATCCAATCGAGAATCTGTGGAAAGAGCTGAAAACTGCTGTTCACAAACGCTCTCCATCCAACCTCACTGAGCTTGAGCTGTTTTGCAAAGAAGAATGGGCAAGAATGTCAGTCTCTCGATGTGCAAAACTGATAGAGACATACCCCAAGCGACTTGCAGCTGTAATCGCAGCAAAAGGTGGCTCTACAAAGTATTAACGCAAGGGGGCCCAATAATTTTGCACCCACCACTTTTCAGTTTATTTGCTAAAAAAGTTTTAAATATCCAATAGATTTCGTTCCACTTCACAATTGTGTCCCACTTGTTGGTGATTCTTCACAAAAAATAAAAATTTTATATCTTTATGTTTGAAGCCTGAAATGTGTCAAAAGGTTGAAAAGTTCAAGGGGGCCGAATACTTTCGCAAGGCACTGTACACTGACCTCAGAACGTTACCAAAATTAAATGTAAACTACCAGATTTCAGTTTACTCTACCTTCTCATACAGTCCTTCTGTTTACTCTACCTTCTCATATAGTCCTTCAGTTTACTCTACCTTCTCATACAGTCCTTCAGTTTACTCTACCTTCTCATACAGTCCTTCAGTTTACCTTCTCATATAGTCCTTCAGTTTACTCTACCTTCTCATATAGTCCTTCAGTTTACTCTACCTTCTCATACAGTCCTTCAGTTTACTTTACCTTCTCATCTAATCATTCAGGTTACTCTACCTTCTCATATAGTCCTTCAGTTTACTCCACCTTCTCATGTAGTCCTTCAGTTTGCTCTACCTTCTCATGTAGTCCTTCAGTTTACTCCACCTTCTCATGTAGTCCTTCAGTTTGCTCTACCTTCTCATACAGTCCTTCAGTTTACTCTACCTTCTCATACAGTCCTTCAGTTTACTCTACCTTCTCATACAGTCCTTCAGTTTACTCTACCTTCTCATACAGTCCTTCAGTTTACTCTACCTTCTCATACAGTCCTTCAGTTTACTCTACCTTCTCATACAGTCCTTCAGTTTACTCTACCTTCTCATACAGTCCTTCAGTTTACTCTACCTTCTCATACAGTCCTTCAGTTTACTCTACCTGCTCATACAGTCCTTCAGTTTACTCTACCTGCTCATACAGTCCTTCAGTTTACTTTACCTTCTCATCTAATCATTCAGGTTACTCTACCTTCTCATATAGTCCTTCAGTTTACTTTCTCACCTTCAGTTTGCACATTCTAATCATTCAGGTTACTCTACCTTCTCATATAGTCCTTCAGTTTACTCCACCTTCTCATATAGTCCTTCAGTTTGCTCTACATTCTCATATAGTCCTTCAGTTTACTCTACCTTCTCATATAGTCCTTCAGTTTATTCTACCTTCTCATATAGTCCTTCAGTTTACTCTACTTTCTCATATAGTCCTTCAGTTTACACTACTTTCTCATATAGTCCTTCAGTTTACTCTACTTTCTCATATAGTCCTTCAGTTTACTCTACTTTCTCATATAGTCCTTCAGTTTACTCTACCTTCTCATATAGTCCACTACTTCAGTTGTTTTTAGATTTTGTTAGTTTGCTTCTATATATTATTATTATTCATATATTTTACAGTATTTTGATTGGCATACGTGTTGATTTCCTGTTTTTTTATCTTAAATGTATATATTTTAGTTTACTCAATGAATTGTATGTGTGTATTTCTTCTCACATTGTTATCCTTTATGCTTTGGCAATATTGTTATTTCTGACATTGATGCCAATAAAGCAATTTGAATTGAGAGCGAGACCGAGAGACAGACAGACAGAAAGAAAGAGAGAGAGCGAGATAAAGAAAGAGGAAGAGAGACACCGAGAGAGAGAGACAGAGAGACAGTGACCGAGAGAGACAGACAGAGAGAGAGAGAGAGAGACAGAGAGAGTGAGAGAGAGTAAGAGGAAGAGACAGAAAAAAAGAGAGAGAGAGAGAGAGAGAGAGAGAGAGAAGCTGGGGATCTGTGTCTGACTGACCCAGTGACCTGCAGACATTCATGGATTAGTTGTACTGTGGATGAGGAGGATTGGGGGGATTATTACGGGAGCATCCCTCAAAACAGATAAATATTGATTCCTACAAAAAATGCATTTTCTAACTCTGTAGAAAATGTAATGTAATGTAATTTTAAAGTGCAAAATTCATTGGTTGTAATGGTACCGGGTTTGGGCTAAATGTCTATTTCCCATCCCTAACGGGCGGGTAGAACACTCAATGCAAAACATTAGATTACACAATTATACCAACATTACCGTTCATAGTCACACATAATTAGCACATAGTCGTAAATATGTGCAAAGATGCAGAAATAAAATGATCTCAGGGTGTCAGTCAATCCCAATGAATACAAGTTACAGTAGCTTCAAGTTGAATTACACAAAACCAGAGAAAACAGAAGCCTTGCTTTATAAAACGATCACTGAAGTTACAGTAAAGACAGGGTGGTGCACAGACAGCCTGAGAATGAGAAACGCAGCATGAGAGACGGAGGGTAAACATGGCCAGCTTAAAAATAGAAAGACAGAAAAAAAGAAACCCGAGGGAAAAAGAGGAAAAAGAGGAAGAGAGCTGGCAGGCAGAGACATTAACAGGATTAGAGAGGGGGAGTTCCCTCAAACTGGCAACCCACCAGGCACACTGTCAACACACCACACAGCTGCTGACACACACATACACACACACACACAAAAATCCAATACAACAACAAGCACCCCACTACTGACCCACATCTTTCTCTGCTGTCAGCATGTCACTAAACTGTCTGTCTCTGTGTGTGTGTGTAGCTGCAGGGCATGGCATTTTCCCAAAACACCACCCAAAACCACCCTACTGACTTTCAAACATGATTACGGGCAATACGTTAAAGCCAGTGAGGCTAACGATTGGCTTAAGTCTGATTGGCTAAAAGCTGATTGGCTAGTCAGAGGAGAAAGAGCAGAGTTGCTTTTCGACGGGCTGTTTCCTATTGGAGGGACTGAGCCAATCAGGCGCAACCGAGCTACAAACAGTAGGGCTGCATAATTAATCGAATTTTAATCACGATCACGATTTTGACTTCCCACGATCAAATTTGCGTGATCAAGCGTTTTTTTTTTTTACAACATCATTTCATAGAACACGCCGGGTTTTTTTGTATAGCGCATCTACCGCTCCGTAAACCACTGTCTGAACATGAGCTAGTCAGTTCCCTGCATCGCGCAGCTTAGTTTCTAGATGTAGACAGTCACAGAGGACAGAGTAACGGGAGGAAAATTCAACAGATAGCAGTCGTGTATACGTCGGTCTCA
Organism: Etheostoma perlongum; assembly: GCA_026937815.1. Lineage (NCBI taxonomy): Eukaryota > Metazoa > Chordata > Actinopteri > Perciformes > Percidae > Etheostoma > Etheostoma perlongum. Next base: position 9,261,425 of record CM049381.1, read on the forward strand.
AGGTTTACCAGTTTACCAGTAAACGCAACATTTTGTCCCGTCTGTGTTGTTTTTCAAACAACAGCAGTGACCAGTGTTAGTCGGTGCTAGCGTCTGTTAGCTCCTCTAGGACGCACCGGTGCTAATGTCCTTGCATCCGCTGCAATGTTGTTATATGGATATAGTTTAATTTTGCATTACATGACCCATTTCTTCTCTCCTCTACTCTCTCTAGTCATACTCTCCACGCAGCCCGGCCACACTTCTGACATTTGTCTATAGTTTTAATTGTTATTAACACAGCTGTATATTGTTAAATATGAGGGGAAAACCTGTATTTGTACCAGTGTTTCCGTTGGTAACTCTGCTATCGCGGCCGCCACGGCGAAGAACACAGAAGAAGTTATTGAATGCAACTAACTTCAGTTGGTAGAGTAACAGCGTGTGAGACGGAGCCTGCTGGACCTGGGCCAGAGATGTGACCCATGGCCAGAATATCATAGTTCATAAAAATGCAGCGCAGTGACAATACAAACATTTCATACACACAACGTGTGTATCCGCCATTTGACCCGTGCTGGACCCGTTCATAATGAGTCAGCCGTGTCTCTGTGAGTACGTCCATCGCACTCGAAAAACTTAAAATCAACAAATATTCGTGAGAATAATCGTGATCACAATATTGATCAAAATAATCGTGATTATCATTTTGGCCATAATCATGCAGTCCTAACAAACAGCATCCAATTAAATGCCACACGCTAAGACAAATGTAAGTAGGCAGGTTGTTGAAGTCAAGACACAAAAAAACAAAACAACAACCAAGAAAGGTCTCTCTCTCTCACACACACACACACACACACACACACACACACACACACACACACACACACACACACACACACACACACACACACACACACACACACACACACACACACACACACACACACACACACACACACACACACACACACACACACACACACACACACACAGCGTGATTGAGTGTCAGGTGAGGCATGCAAGACACAGAGTGTTAAGATTAAAATTTCAACAGATTTCACTTAATGCCGCATTTTGCATTTGTGTGGAAGTGGATTTATTTTGGGGGTGTGTGTGTGTTTATGAGCATATGTGAACTGTTATTTATGTATGCTGGCATGTGCTTCATGGTGTATTAGGATAAGCCTGAAGGAGAGGGGTATGGAAAGTGTGTGCTCGTCATGTTGAACCAGTTACAAATGTGGATGTGTGTGTGTGTGTTTTGGATGCCAGTATGATTCCAGGGGGATTTGGGTGGGAGATAGAGAGGTGTGCGTTTATTTGTGTGGGTGTGTGTGTTGGGGCTGAATTTGGCCAACATTTTGGAGGATGAGAGACTGTTCCTGTTTATTTATTCAGAGTCTGTCAGACCGCCGACTGTACATGGCCGATTTAGAAAGCTGCAGGACGAGACAACGTCATTTTTACACAGTACGCTATGATTAATGTTTTCTTTAAGGATTTTAAATCGTAATTTGATATTCTAATACAGGTACAACTCCTGGTTCACACACCAAAGTAATCTTTCAGCGAAACTTTCACCTGTAGTAAAACGCATCGTCGTACATCTTGGATACGGTCATTTCGTGATATGAAGTGTTTTCTATCGTAGGTAACGTATTTAAAGCTGGAGCATCTACCCCAGTTCACGCAAATGCAAGTGTAAAATTTAAAGCCAATAGGAAAACCTGGAACAGAGGGTGCTGATAGAAAGACAGATAAAAGGATTTTTAAGGCCAATACCGATACAAATGTTTGGTTATTTAAAAATCTGATATTATATATCGGCTGATGTATATATAAAAAAATTAAAAAAATACATAAACGCGTAACAAAACACAAACAGATTTTCCTAAAATTAGTTATTTATGAGTTCTCACTAAAATAATATGTTTATTATCTCAAAAAACATCAAAATATATTAAAGTTCTGATAAATAAAATGTATAAAAATACAAACTTAAGATAAGAAACTTAAAGTCCTTTGAACAAAAACACATTAAAAAAAAGGGACGTTGTAGAGCGTCCTCTGGTGGACAGACTATGCAACGGCATCACTAACAGGAAAGTTATAGAGCGTCCTCTGGTGGACAGACTATACAACGCCATCACTAACAAGGACTTTGTAGTGTGCCCTCTGGTGGACAGACTATGCAACGTAAACACTCATAACATGGTTGACAGTCCGTTTTTATTTTATTTTTTAAACATTTATCAGAATCATTTGTCATTTTAAATGATTCTGATGAATGAATATTTTTTTATTTATTCAATTTTTTTTTTAAATCGACCATTATAAATGCTGATACCGAGAAAGTTCGAGAAATGCCTAATATCGGCCGATTATCCCGCCGATGTATCGGTCGGGCTCTATTATTGATGGATGTATGATTCACGCCCCTAATATACCCAATATTACCCAATATATTTACCTGTTTGTTTGATGTATTGCTTGTTTGTATCTTTTGGATAGAAATAGTCATGTTTGAGTCATATTTTCTCTCCGTTGTTTGAGGGGAAGAAGAGGAAGCGGAGAGAAGACCAGAACAACAACATCGTCGTCTGTGTGGCGCGGTGTTACAGCCCGCGGTCACACCCACCCAACGTTGTCGGGCGACAAGAGAGAAGAGCCTTTCCTGTGGGGGCCCGGGGATCAGGTGACCCACACTGAGGTCACGATCGCCTCAGGAATTTTTGGCGCACCCCCAAAGAGGTTTTGGTCAGCACCAAAGGAAGGAAAACCAGCGCCAGAATGATAAGAACGATGGGAAAAAAAGCAATTCAAATCTTCTTTAACTGTGTTGAATAGCAATTTACCAAAAAAATAGCTGGAAAAAGCAGACCGTAAACTTGAATAGGAGAGCTGATCTCAGTTTTACTGTCCAGAGCCTGGGATTAGTAAAAATAAAAAAGTATGAATTATTAAATTATTAGAATATGAATATATATGAGTATATACAGTATAATCAATGTCTTTATCAAATTGTCAGGAATAACCGGCAAATAAGTGTAGATTTGTCAAATAAGGAAACACTCATTGCCTTTACTGGAGGATCATGCTTACTGTCGTGCATAGTACCCCCCCCAAATTGAATGTTGAATTAAACCACGGAAATAAGAGTGGCACAGACATTTTAAAGTGCAGTTTTCCACTGTTAGACTTAGACTCCTCTTTATTAATCCTTTTGGGATGTATCCCGCAAGGAAATTTAAATTTCCAGCATCCGTTTTAGCAAGAAACAGTAAAAAAGACCAGTATAGAGATAACAATAATATTAATAACAATATTAATTAGAATAGTAATAATAATAATAATAATAATAACAACAACAAAAAAAAACAACAACAAAAAGAACATTTGGCTGTAAAAGGTCAATCAGTCAAAAGTGTCAGTGCAAGTCCAGGTGTGTGGTGTATGCAAGTATGTATTGCCCTCTCTGCCCCATTTCCTCCTCCCCCCAGAGTGAGGAGATGTAGAGTCTGATGGCACAGGATGTCTTCCCCGTGTACAGGAAGACACAGAGCAGTAATGTAGATTAATGGTACTTGATTCTCCTTCAAGTACCATTAATCAAAACTATTAATCACAAGATTTCAAGCATATGCAGTATTTATAATTCGAATGAATGAATTTGCATGTTTGCATTATATGAAACAACCATTCGACCATTCAAATTCCTACACTTTGCATGATACTTTTGTTTATGATGACCTTTGCGGCAAAGTAGCCAACTGGTGTTGTCCAGTCCAGTTTGTTATCCAGCCACAGCCCGAGGTATTTGTACGATTGCACTGCCTCCACCTCAACTCCCTCTAGCAGGACTGGTCGTGGTCTTGGTCTGGACCTCCTAAAGTCAACAACCAGCTTCTTCGTCTTAGAGGTGTTGAGCTGTAGGCAGTGAAACACCAGAGAGCAAAGTCCCCCACCACACTCCGATACTCCTCCTCCCTGTCACCCCTGATACACCCAACGAAGGCGGTGTCATTTGCGTACTTCTGTATGTGACACAGCTCTGAGTTGTAACAGAAGTCCGAGGTGTACAGGGTGAAGAGAAGAGGGGCCAGCAGTGTGCCCTGAGGGGCTCCAGTGCTGTCCTTCAGCCTGACGTACTGTGAGGTAGTTTCTGATCCATTCTACCAGATAAGGGTCCACTTCCATCCTGTTCAGTTTGTCCTGAAGTATAGGGGGCCGGATTGTATTAAAGGCACTGGAGAAGTCCAAGAAGAAAATCCTCACTGTGCCGTTTCCCTTATCCAGATGGGACTGGACCCGGTGTAGCATGTAGAGGATGGCATCCTCCACGCCAACATTTGGCTGGTACGCAAACTGCAGGCAGTCCTGCGCGTGTTGTACCTGGGGTCTGAGGAAGAGCCGCTCCAACGTCTTCATCAGGTGGGAAGTGAGTGCCGCCGGTGTCATTTGTTTTTAAACACATAAAAGTCTTTCCCGATATGTCACAGCCTTTTGCAATGTGTTTTGGTGCCATGTCAATATCACAATGTTAAAAAAAAACTTAAAAAATATTATGGGCAATATATCGATGTTGTATCAATATCACAATATGAGACTAGACATTGTCTTAGAGATCGTAATATGGTTATATGGTAATGTGGTGTTGTCTTTTCCTGGCTTTATTGGCTTTTCTGAACTTCCCAGACTGTTCTAGCTGTTCTATTATTTACCTTTACCTAAGTCATTAAATCATTTCTGGAGAATATTTATTAAAAATCTCATTGTGTTAACATTTTGTTAAAGCACCAACAGTCAGCCATGCAATATCGTCACAATATCGAGGTATTTGGTCAAGAATATTGTGATATTTGATTTTCTCTCTATATCGCCTAGCACTACATATAACGGGATCAGTTATAAACTAGTCAAACGAAGATGAAAACAATGACTACACACCTTTATTAGATAATTTAGAAAGAAAAAAACTATTAACATATTAAACAAATTAGACTAACAGATGATACAGATGAAAATATTGCGATATTATGCAGCATCCAAAACAGTTTCAGAGTTATTAAAAGGCTGCACCATATGAGGAAAATACACAATGATGCCGTAACATTGTTGAATATCGCAATTATGATATAACTTGTGATAAATAAACATTAAAATGTAGCCTACTCAGTTCTACACTTCTGCTGCTTTTAATATTTTGCTATAATATAACAAATTGCTTGTTACAATTAATAAACAGATGACAAAAAAGTGTAGCCATGCACCCAAGTAGAACCAATGTATGGGAAACACTGATACTGGGCAGACTGTTGGTCATCTGTAGCTGTACATGTACTCTGGGTGGGGGCAGGGCTGGGGGGGCGCTGGTCTCTCTGACAGGAAAAGATCCGAGCTGTCGCCTCCTGGAAACAATGAGGTGGGGAGTGGCCACTTCCTGTCTCTGTGCTGGTGAGAGGCACCACCTCAGGGTGTCATTATAGAGAATCACAGCCCCACCTGTGTTCAGGGTTAGCTTCGACTTTGTCCAGTTGGAAGCAGAGACAGTTCAGAACCGAGACGCATCAACTTCGGAGTAGTTTCCTGTCTGTGTGTCCCGTGGGTTTGACCCCGGCCACGCTTCTTTAGGAGACCAGCGGCAAGTCCTGAGTGATTTTATTCCACTGAGAGAAATTGAACATGAACACAGATTATGAGCGATTCTTTCACCCCGTAGCCACACAGTTAAGAATGGACCCATTCCTGACAAGCCCCATCTCTCCAGTACATTCTCACCCCTAATTTCCGTCAACACCTACCAGGTCCAGATTTGTTGCAGAACAGCTGCGGCCATGACTGACAGCTGAAGTCACGAGGACCCACGAGATCTTGCAAGATCCAAGTTGAATAGAACCACAAAATCAACAGCAGGTTGTTTTCGTCCTGAAGAGTAGAGCGGGAACAACTCTGTGCTGTTTTCAAGGTGTAGTGCTGGGAAATATGATCCTCCGTGAGCACAGTGCATTTTATTTTATCCGGGGTTGGGTCGCGGGGGCTGCAGCTCCAGCAGTTATTGTTTGGAAGTTTAGTTTAATTCACATTTATTAATATCTAAAATCCAACGCTGTCCAAACTGCCCCAAATTCCAAACCCAAAGTTTATAGGGTACCCAGGAAGCCAAGTGTGAAGTAGGTTAGTGAAAACACACACACGTTTGTGGCTCTGTGTGGGGACCAGTCATTGACATAACGCGTTCCCAAGCCCCTTACCCTAACTTTAACCAACACAACCAAGCAACTAACCTTAACCCACCACCCTAACTCTAAAATCAAGTCTTAACCCTCAAACAGCCCTTTAAAGTTGTGTGGTCCCAGCTAGCTTTGGCCCCACAAAGCTGTGCGGACCCCACAAGTATTCTGAACTCCTGGTTTATGGACCACACAAATACAGTTAAAGACCCCCCCCCACACACACACACACACACACTTGTAGAACTTACATTAGGATACAGCAATACAGCAGCAGTAGTAGCAGAAGTAGTATTAATAGTAGCATTCCCTAATTCTGGCTTCTCATGTGTGAGAATTTGCTGCTATTGTCGGTTTTACATGACCGTCGCCAGTAGGGCTGAAATACATCGTAATTTTTTCTAAAGGGCTTTTCACGCGGGGAGCGACCCAGGCTGACGGGAGTTTTGTTGATCGCTTCATTTTTTGTGTACACTGATCTGCTGTACTTCATCTACTTTGTCTGCTGTCTCGTGTCTGTTCACTCCGCAGAGTGTGTGTGTGTGTGTGTGTGTGTGCGCATGCGTGCGTGTGTGTTACTGTCCCAGCTGTTCAGGTGTGGCAGGAACATTGAGTGGATAGACCCTCCTCTAACCCAACACTAGGCCACATTCCTGAGAATCTGCAGCATCCTGTGTGTGTGTGTGTGTGTGTGTGTGTGTGTGTGTGTGTGTGTGTGTACGTGCGTGCGTGAGAGAGAATAAAAAGGAAGGAAGAGCGGCGAGGTAGAAGTGAGGGTGGTAAACTCTGAGCTGTGTATTCAAGCATCCATCCTCCCACATCACATGAAAAGCGTGCTCCATTCACACTAGGGCTGTAACGATATGCGACATGAAACCAAAACCACAACAATCAGACCCACAAACCTGTGAGTGAGAAGGCCGAATCGCGACACAGCCCAACTCCCACAGTTATCATTCCCGTCCAGATCCAATGCTGCCACATCTTCAAATTATTAATTGTATGAGTTGTTTTGGTGCCTTATCCCTCTTTTCTCGGGTAAATTTAGCTGTAAAGACGTAACTGTGAAGACGGTTAAACGCGAGGGAGGGGGACTTTGGCAGGTGTAGTGGATGGCTGCTACCTGGCTGGGGAATAACTGTGGATGTGTCCCCGGGGCTGTAATGATAGTGGATGGTTTGTAGCTGGCTGTGGGCTGACTGTGAATGTGTTCCCAGACCAGGGCCGGGATAATGAGGCAGAAGACAGAGGTGTGCTAGAGGGCTAAAGCATTAGCATCGCTGCACAGGATGCTAGTTAACACTGGACTTGGCATATACACTCACCGGCCACTTTATTAGGTACCCCATGCTAGTAACGGGTTGGACCCCCTTTTGCCTTCAGAACTGCCTCAATTCTTCGTGGCATAGATTCAACAAGGTGCTGGAAGCATTCCTCAGGGAGTTTGGTCCATATTGACATGATGGCATCACACAGTTGCCGCAGATTTGTCGGCTGCACATCCATGATGTGAATCTCCCGTTCCACCACATCCCAAAGATGCTCTATTGGATTGAGATCTGGTGACTGTGGAGGCCATTTGAGTACAGCGAACTCATTGTCATGTTCAAGAAACCAGTCTGAGATGATTCCAGCTTTATGACATGGCGCATTATCCTGCTGAAAGTAGCCATCAGAAGTTGGGTACATTGTGGTCATAAAGGGATGGACATGGTCAGCAACAATACTCAGGTAGGCTGTGGCGTTGCAACGATGGTCAATTGGTACCAAGGGGCCCAAAGAGTGCCAAGAAAATATTCCCCACACCATGACACCACCACCACCAGCCTGAACCGTTGATACAAGGCAGGATGGATCCATGCTTTCATGTTATAGACGCCAAATTCTGACCCTACCATCCGAACGTCGCAGCAGAAATCGAGACTCATCAGACCAGGCAACGTTTTTCCAATCTTCTATTGTCCAATTTCGATGAGCTTGTGCAAATTGTAGCCTCAGTTTCCTGTTCTTAGCTGAAAGGAGTGGCACCAGGTGTGGTCTTCTGCTGCTGTAGCCCATCTGCCTCAAAGTTCGACGTACTGTGCGTTCAGAGATGCTCTTCTGCCCACCTTGGTTGTAACGGGTGGTAATTTGAGTCACTGTTGCCCTTCTATCAGCTCGAACCAGTCTGGCCATTCTCCTCTGACCTCTGGCATCAACAAGGCATTTCCGCCCACAGAACTGCCGCTCACTGGATGTTTTTTCTTTTTCGGACCATTCTCTGTAAACCCTAGAGATGGTTGTGCGTGAAAATCCCAGTAGATTAGCAGTTTCTGAAATACTCAGACCAGCCCTTCTGGCACCAACAATCATGCCACGTTCAAAGTCACTCAAATCACCTTTCTTCCCCATACTGATGCTCGGTTTGAACTGCAGGAGATTGTCTTGACCATGTCTACATGCACTGAGTTGCCGCCATGTGATTGGCTGCTTAGAAATTAAGTGTTAACGAGCAGTTGGACAGGTGTACCTAATAAAGTGGTCGGTGAGTGTATATACACACACACACACACACACACACACACACACACACACACACACACACACACACACACACACACACACACACACACACACACACACACACAGTTAGGAAAATAAGTATTTGAACACCCTGCTATTTTGCAAGTTCTTAGAAATCATGGAGGGGTCTGAAATTGTCATCGTAGGTGCATGTCCACTGTGACAGACATAATCTAAAAAAAAAAAAAATAAGAAATCGCAATGTATGATTTTTTTACTATTTATTTGTATGATACAGCTGAAAATACGTAATTGAACACCTGTCTATCAGCTACAATTCTGACCTTCAAAGACCTATTAGTCTGCCTTCAAAATGTCCACCTCCACTCCACTTATTATGCTAAATTAGATGCACCTGTTTGAGGTCGTTAACTGCATAAAGACACCTGTCCACCCCATACAATCAGTAAGAATCCAACTACTAACATGGCCAAGACCAAAGAGCTGTCCGAAGACACTAAAGACAAGCACGGAAGGTTCCCCTGCTTAAACCAGCACATGTCAAGGCCCGTCTTAAGTTTGCCAATGACCATTTGGATGATCCAGAGGAGTCATGGGAGAAAGTCATGTGGTCAGATGAGACCAAAATACAACTTTTTGGTCATAATTCCACTAACCGTGTTTGGAGGAAGAAGAATGATGAGCATTGCATGGGGGTGGTAGCATCATGATGATGAATGATGAGCAAAGCATGGGGGTGGTAGCATCATGCTTTGGGGGTGTTTTTCTTCACATGGGACAGGGTGACTGCACTGTATTAAGGAGACGATGACCGGGGCCATGTATTGTGAGATTTTGGGGAACAACCTCCTTCCCTCAGTTAGAGCATTGAAGATGGGTCGAGGCTGGGTCTTCCAACATGACAATGACCCGAAGCACACAGCCAGGATAACCAAGGAGTGGTTCTGTAAGAAGCATATCAAGGTTCTGGCATGGCCTAGCCAGTCTCTAGACCTAAACCCAATAGAGAATCTTTGGAGGGAGCTCAAAATCCCTTCTGCAGTGTGTGCAAACCTGGTGAAAAACTACAGGAACTGGTTGACTTCTGTCATTGCAAACAAAGGCTACTGTACCAAATATTGGTAACATTGATTTTCTCAGGTGTTCAAATACTTATTTGCAGCTGTATTGTACAAACACCACCAGCCTGTAACCGTAGAGGCCTCAATGAAGAGTATATACAGTCTCACAGGATAAAGTAGCAGCGTTAGGGATGCAGTTGGCTTGTAAAATTAAATGAGAATCAAAGTCAATAAAAAAAAATATATATAATTTTTCTTCTTTTAAAAAAAATCAAAGTTATTTAAAAATTAATTGGTGAACAGGGTGAATCAAGATCGCGATTTTATAACGATTAATCATGCGGTACCCAGTAAGGGAAAAATCTAATTATGATTATTTTGACTGATATTGCGATATGATTCGGAAGATATTAAAGGGAATGATCATGTTTGTATCATTAATGTCATTTTCACTCACTAATATGAAGTCATAAAAAAATTGATTATGGTGTGATTTTTGGGAGGATCTGTACCAAACAAAGATGTTTTCTGTAGTCTGTGGGATAAGATGTGTAGGCCGCACTACTTCGAACAGTTAGACGCATATTTTGACTTTAACAAATATTGTCCTTTCTGTGATTTCATAATGCGATTTTTATCAATATTGCGAGAAATTGTGCAGCCCTATACCCAACCCTATGAAGGACAGAAAGTTGCCTGAATATGAACGAGTAGGAGGATGAATCTGCTTTAGAATCTGCTCTGGATTTTACAGCCAATCTATTTTTATCTGGTTATGATGCGATATCTGTAATGTTATGTAATTGTTCTCTGCGTAGCACACACACACAGTCTCACTCACACACAGTCTCTCTCACACACACACAGTCACACACACACACACAGTCACACACACACAGTCACACACACACACACACACACACACACACACACACACGGTAGTTAATGTGCGTTAATGTGCAGCCATTTCTCCTCTTTGATGAAGTCATCTGTATTCCCTTCAAGCATTCCCTAATTCTGGCTTCTCATGTGTGAGGATACGCTGCTACTGTCAGCTTTACGGTAGCAGTAGGAGTAGTAGTAGTAGTAATAGAAGGATGTGTGAGGATTCGCTGCTACTGTGGGTTTTACGGTAGCAGAATTAGTAGTAGTCGTAGCAGCAGTAGTAGTCGTAGTATCAGTAGTAGTCGTAGTAGCAGTAGTAGTAGGATGTGTGAGGATTTGCTGCTACTGTGGGTTTTACGGTAGCAGTAGGAGTAGTAGTAGTAGGAGTAGTAGCAGCAGTAGGAGTAGTAGTCGTAGTAGCAGTAGTAGTAGGATGTGTGAGGATTTGCTGCTACTGTGGGTTTTACGGTAGCAGTAGTAGTTGTAGTAGCAGTAGTAGTTGTAGTAGCAGTAGTAGGATGTGTGAGGATTCGCTGCTACTGTGGGTTTTACGGTAGCAGTAGGAGTAGTAGTCGTAGTAGGATGTGTGAGGATTCACTGCTACTGTGGGTTTTACGGTAGCAGTAGGAGTAGTAGTCGTAGTAGCAGTAGTAGTCGTAGTAGCAGTAGGATGTGTGAGGATTCGCTGCTACTGTGGGTTTAACAGTAGCAGTAGTAGTAGTTGTAGTACGATGTGTGAGGATTCGTTGCTACTGTGGGTTTTACGGTAGCAGTCGTAGTAGCAGTAGGAGTAGTAGTCGTAGTAGCCAGTAGTAGTCGTAGTAGCAGGATGTGTGAGGATTTGCTGCTACTGTGGGTTTTACAGCAGCAGTAGTCGTAGTAGTCGTAGTAGCAGTAGGATGTGTAACGATTCGCTGCTACTGTGGGTTTTAGGTAGCAGAAGGAGTAGTAGTCGTAGTAGCAGTAGTAGTTGCAGTAGCAGTAGGATGTGTGAGGATTTGCTGCTACTGTTAGTTTCACGGTAGCATTAGGAGAAGTAGTCGTAGTAGCAGTAGGAGTAGTAGTTGATAAGACCTATTTAAGACTTATTTCACACTTTTTTGTTAAGTACATAATTCCACATGTGTTCATTCATAGTTTTGATGCCTTCAGTGAGAATCTACAATGTAAATAGTCATGACCACTAAGAATTCCGTCTCTCACAGTTGAACCGTACCTAGGATAAAAATTACAGACCTCTATGTGCTTTGGAAGTAAGAAAACCTGCAAAATCAGCAGTGGATCAAATACTGGTTCTCCCCACTGTAACTGACAATGTGTTCCACTTTCACACCAACGTCTTCACTATGCAACGTCTCCGTTGTGGTCGGACAAATATTTCACTCACTTTTCACTGGGGGGGGAATCACCAGATGCCTCCCGATACAATATCATCACAATACTTAAGCCACAATACGATATTATTGCAATTTTAAACATATTGCAATACTATGTTGTTGCAATTACTTTATTTCCAACTTCTATTTGTTTCCAATTTCAAATGACGTCCCCAAAAGGAAACGTTTTATCTAAAAAGAAACATTTCTGTTTGCTCATATCACTTCAATTTTATTGTTGCAAAATGGGGCAAACTGACAACACATACTGTATATAATATATCATAAAAAAGATCCATACTTGGCGTCTGTGTATCGATACAGTATTGCCACTTAAAATATCGCGATGCTATGCTGTATCAATTTTTTTTCCCGCACCCCTACTTTTCACACAAAGCGCCAAGTGCAACACCATGAACGTCCTCCAGGAGAGACGATGGGAAAAATGTGTTGCGTTATCCACTAGGCCGGTCCTGACTAAAGAAATTCTTAGTTGACTAACACTTATGATTTTTTCGACTAATCGATTAGTTGATTGTATCGACAGAGCTGTGCATTTTGAGAGGTGGTTGAGACTAGAAAAAAACAATATAAATGTAGTTATTAACCATCTGTAAAACTGAGTTTCTACACAATTAATCATGCAAAAGCACCACTTTAAATTTTATGTTTGACAGAAATGTGTTCATAAGTTTCTTGCAAATTAGTAATTAAGCATGAATAAGCATAAAAATTACTTATCAACTAAAGAAATCTTAGTTGACTAAGATTAGCTGACTAATCGACTAGAGGGGACAGCCCTGTTATCCACACATGTAAAGGATGCCACGATGCCCTTCTCTACACAACCGTTTGCACGTTCGCACTTCAGACGTAGCCGGACAACACGTCGTACACAGCAGTTCTCTTCCACCATTGGCCAGACCTTTAGTCACAGGACGGGGTGGGGGTGAAAAGACACGTTAAGGAAACCAGCTCCAGTTTGTGTTTCATTACAGGTTGGGTCTCTGCTGATATGAAACTTGGCTGAATCACAATGTGTGAAAATGGTAGCACACACACACACACACACACACACACACACACACACACACACACACACACACACACACACACACACACACACACACACACACACACACACACACACACACACACACACACACACACACACACACACACACACACACACACACACACACACACACACACACACACACACACACACACACACACACACACTTTAAAAAAAAGACTGCACACAGGATCAGTTAGTTAGATGCATCAAATGCATGCACACGAACTTTGAAAATGCAAACACACAGACAAAGTGTGTGTTTGCAAACTTCTTGTAAAACTAGGTGTGTGTGTGTGTGCCGTGCATGCGTGTTCATCCACCATGTGTCAGAGTGACTCAGTCTGTTCTTTCTCATTTCATTTCACAGGGGTTGATCAGCAACAACTCCATCTCCAACACACTCCGTTTGCTTCCATCAGACCGGCACGCCAACAAGCTGATGAATAAAGATGATGGCGTCGTTAATTAATGACACGGTCACTCTTAACAGGGTCCAGGTATACACGTCCGTTTGGTACTCGTCTAGATCGACAGAAGTACGGAACAGAAGGCACGCGATGTCCCTGCAGCCATGTTGAGGGCGTTTCCTCTCTAACAGGGACGTTTAGGGACTGATGGTGGGATTGTGACTGGTGGGATTGACTGTTTTCCTATATCAATGCTCTTTTTAATAACCCAAAATAACATGATTGATTCCACACAACACTCTTTGGCAAGTACAAATCTCTACTTTTCATTTTGGGGTGTCTTATTAAATTTTATAGCATTTGAAAAAAAGAAAATAAAGTGTTTTCCAAATAGTATTGAGTAAAAGTTGACATATTCCAGTCTGTGGTTATCCATCAACATACATTCCTTTAATTTTTGTCTAAATAATTCCTAATTTCTGCTTTTATAACTCAAACATTAAGTATAATTTCCTATAACTGGGGTTTATTAACCATAAATTCCAAAAATAACTGTATACTACAGTTAATATGTTACTGTTACGTAGCATTGAAAACGTCAAAAAAAGTGACAAACGAAAAAAAAAATGGACAAAAATGTAAAAAAGTTAAAAACATTGATAAAAAGCATCAATAAAAGTGTTGATTTTCAGTCTTGACAGGAAGACAACACAAGGGTTAAATAGCTCACGTTACTGTATGGTATCAACAGGTACAGGTAACTTCATTTGATGATGTGGCGTTTCCTTCTGTGGGGGGCAAATGTTCCCCCAGAACAAGGCCCTTCCTGAGACTATTCAGCAGAGCCAGCGTCGCCCAGAACTACTGATAAAAGCTTATCGCCCTCAGGGCTGCACGTTTCTGCATCGTGCATGTTTTTAATTCAGAGAGCTACTACACCGATGATGTAACGAACCCTGGGACTGTCTGGAGATGGAAGGACCACCGAAGAATGAGAGGAAACAGTAGTTAGATATTTGCTGGCAGCTTCACGAGAAGCTTTGTGATCTAATAATTAGAGTTAGGCCTGAGCTAGATGTAGAGCCAGACCGATATATCGGTGGGCCGATTTTATATTAGGCATTTTCCAATATATGCTGATACAGATTAAAAAAAATATATATATATATATAATATATATATATATATATATATATATAAAAAAAATATATATATATATTCATTATTTATTTTTCATTATAAATGATTCTGATAAATGAATATTTAAAAAATAAAAACGGACGTCAACCATGTTATGAGCGTTGGCGTTGCATAGTCTGTACACCAGGGGACGCTCTACAACGTCCCCGTTAGTGATGGCGTTGCATAATCTGTCCAGCAGAGGACACTGAACAAAGTCCCTGTTGGCAACACTGATTTTTTTTTTGTTAATGTGTTTTTGTTCAAAGGACTTTAAGTTTCATATTTTAAGTTTGTATTGTATTTTATTTATCAGAACTTTAATATGTTGATGTTCCTCTGTACTGTTACAATAAAACAAATTATCATATTTCAGTGAGAACTCAAATAATTAATGTTAGAGAAATCTGTTTTGTAACGTGTTTCTGGATTTAAGAAAATATATATTTATAGTGACCGATATATCGGCATTTCGGATTTTTAAATAATCAAACATTCGTATCAGTATCGGCCTTTAAAATCCTTTATCAGTCGAGCTCTAGCTAGATGTCTCACAATTTACTGACAAACTGAAAAGTGATAGTCAGTTTAGAAACACGTTCTTCTCTCGGACACGTCCTCTATCTTCCTGATGATGCTTAATCAGTCAGCGCGATTACATACAGTTTAAAAAAAAACAATTATATTTGGGTGCAGGCAATACCGCAGTTTCTCAAAGTCCACGTGAACACCTGACCCCAGCTAAATGTTGAGCTCTCATAACCCGGTGAACAGCTTTATAGGGATGTAACTGTATGAAAAGTTAACCTCACGGTTGAAGATGATCAAAAGTGCGTTCAACGCCTTTAACAGCAACTTTTTTCCTGCACGTTCTGCAGACAGGATTACTATCTTCAATCAACTGTCCTTCACCATTCTTATAATGACCAGAATATGTAACTGTATGAAAAGTTAACCTCACGGTTGAAGATGATCAAAAGTGCGTTCAACGCCTTTAACAGCAACTTTTTTCCTGCACGTTCTGCAGACAGGATTACTATCTTCAATCAACTGTCCTTCACCATTCTTATAATGACCAGAATACGCCCATGCTTCAGACTTAGTCCTCTTAGAGGGCTGATCAATATCTTGAGTGCTGTCATCTACTGCTTCCGCCATGATTCCAACTTCAAGGAACACACGTTGGAGGCACGGGGGTAAGCTAGCTTGACCCAAAGTGTACCTACTATGGCGCCATTTTGATGCTACCAAGCCATCACCTGCCATTAGCATCCCATTGACTTTCATTCATTTTGACAGCGAATAACTTTACATCTGAAGCGTTTAAAGTAGGGGTGCACAATATATCGAATCAGTATCGTTATCGCGATATCACGTTGCTCGATATCATTATCGAAAGTCTCGCGATAATAGTTTTTTATGCATCCCGTCCGACACGCAGACGGAGTTCTGAAGGAAAATGAAAATTGAGCGGAAGTGCGTAGGAGGGCGGAGCCAGGCTAGCGTTGCGGCTCTGCTGGAACATAAATCAGTGAAGAAATAGACAGAGACAACAAAACGAAGTGAAAGAAAAGAAAAGACCTAAAGAGAGAGCGAAGGGAGCAAAAGAAAGAACACAAAAGTAAGAAAATGAGTGTTGCTCAGGCAGAAGACAAAATAACAGAGGTTGAAGAGGAAACTTTAGTGGCCAAAAGTAATGCCTCCTCCTCGGTAGCTTGGAAATACTTTGGCTTTAAACCAACAGATGTTGCACAGGCTAATGCACTATGCAAATTGTGTAGAATGGTGGTAAGCCGCTCAAAAGGCAATACAACAAACCTATATTCGCATCTTAAGAACCACCACAAGCCACTTTACGATGAGTGCATGAAAATACCCCCCCCCCAAAAAAACACAGCTGACGTCAGCCAAACAAGCCTCGCTAGCAAGTGCTTTTGCTAGTGGCACAAAGTACGAGAGAAAAACTCAAAGAGACATACCGAAACCACCAATGCTATAACATACTATACTAACGGTACCAAAATCCCATCCCGCAACTATTTCTCACAGAACTTTATGAACAGTGCAGAAAGGCGGTGCATGCAGAGTTTGGAGTCGGAAGGATTGAATATTTTTCATCCACGACCGACCTGTGGTCCAGCCGCACTACGGAACCGTACATTAGTCTCACTGTGCACTATATTACGCCCGAGTACGAACTCGTCAGCAAATGCCTTCAGACTTCTTACTTCCCCGAGGACCACACGGGACAAAACATCTCCGCTGGCCTAAGGGATGCCCTGGATTCATGGGGGTTGCGTCCAGAGCATCAGGTGGCTATAACGACTGACAACGGGAGCAATATAAAGAAGGCTGCGGGAACTCAACAAATGGCAGAGGCTACAATGTTTTGGACACCTGTTGCACAATGCTGTTGGTAATTAAATTATTTGTAACTTTCATTAAATGCATAAGGGATAGGATTATTATTAGTGTATACACTGACATAATATTGTATAGATCTCAAAGCTGACACAATCATATATTTATTTTATGTGACACATTGCAATAAAACTGAAAAATATAGACCCATTTAAATAAACCTTTATTTCTTTTTCATTAGTATTTGTTGCTATAACTTGTTTTAATAGATACAAAGTGCTAATACATGTATTATGCCTTAAGTGATGACCAGTGGTGGAATTTAACTAAGTAGACTTACTCAAGTACTGTACTATGTTGAGTTAATTGTACATGACTTGAGTCTTTTCATGACTTTTTACTCCACTTTAGTTACTGTATTTATTGTAAGAATTTGTTTTAATTGTTATTAATCTATTTTTATGCGTTTTCCCATAACCTTTGTAATTTTACATATGTTTAAAAATATCGAAATTGATATAGATATCGCAATATTCATTATCGATATCGCAATATCAAATTCTTTTCAATATCGTGCACCCCTAGTTTAAAGACTATTTGTCCATTTTTTATTTCTAAAGAAACACGTCATAGTATCAAAGGCTCCATTACCTTGTATCTCACGTTATGGCTCTGTCTCCTAACAATCTGAATAGGGACATCAAAAAGCCCAAGCACAACCAAAAGCTAAGGATTGAGGATCACTTTGAGAACAACTGACCCCCAACACATGTGGCAAGCCATCCAGGCCATAACAGACTACAAAGCTACTAACCTTTATATATATATATATATATATATATATATATATATATATATATATATATATATATATATATAAATATATAATGTTTATATATTTATATTTATAAACATCAATCTGGTGCAATAAGCCACCAATAATATTCCAAAGATGACTTTCTTATCAACAACATCATACGCACAACATTTGCGTTTCCACATTAACTGATGTTTTATAATACTCTGAAGAATTTTAAGCCATATTGTTTGAATATGATTTTATTTATTATTTTAAACGCCAATAATACTCAAATGAAATCCTGCTGATGCATCCGGTGCAGGTTGAGCAAAAGTTGGGGCTACATTTACATTCCCACATATTATAACACGAATGAGCCACTACAGCTTCCGACCCTGTCAACACCGCCAGGGTCACAGATTCGATTCCCACTGTGGCTCAATGGGAAAACACGCTCTTCTGATTAATTTTAAAGATGAACTGATAACTTGTTGGTTATGATAATTACAAATAAATTACACTAAAATTATTAATAAAAAAAATCAATATAGCTGTTTTTTAAGCAACACAAAAATTGCATTTGTTAGTGTTAGAACGCTGACAATATCGATGACGTCACTGGCATGGTAGGACCTGCAAAGGCTTATAGGCAACGGCTGCAGCATATTATATACACACTAAAATGAGTCATTTTAATGGCACGGGTTACGCATTTGAGCCTGTGAGGGACAGCCCTGTAGTGTCTGACTACCATCACATGGAGGACGATCAGTTTCAGGCTCCACCTTCAGTACAGGACCGTTTGGGGGGGAGTGACAGTGACCGGTGTGTGTGTGGGCGCAGCTTACTGTCATGTACTCTCATTTATTGTATCCAAGCACATTATGCATTTTAGGAAATAGACTGCTTATATAGCGTTTGCATTTAGAGAAAACATAAAAAACATGGTTATGGTCGTGTTCGTTGAAGAAAATAGAGGCAGATAAATGGAAAATGTAATTGGACAAAATAATCCAATGGGATCGCTTGTTAGCTACACATAGGAGAGTTACCCCAGTTGGACCATAGATGCACGGAGGATTCACGAGTTTTGTTGTTTACTTTACTTTAGGCAGGATCAGAGTTGGCGGATTTTTACTATGGAACTAGCAGCTGTTTCTGCATCAACAATGTGCCCTGAGACGGGGAGCATCAGCTAGCTTCGGGGTGAGTAGAGGGACGTTGGATTCTGTGGTTTAGTTGAGACGGTGGACATCAGCTAGCTTCAGGGGGACTAGAGAGGGACGTTGGATTCTGTGGTTTAGTTAGCGGCTGGTAAACATATTATTATCGATATTTGATATCGTCGGAGTCTTGGTTTATTTCTACAGTCTATGGTCGGAGTGCTAGCTTGTGGAGTTTGTCATAAGAGTGCTTCCAACGTATTTAGTTGCTAGCCCTTTCCCTCGGTTGGATTGTTTGGTATCTAGCTTGGCGTTGTGTCTCCATTACAAGTAATGCCCAGTGTGTCAGTCTCTGTTTTGTTGAACGCTATAAAGCCTATACGTTGGGCTTTATGTTTGTAGGTGAATATGTTCGTGTTTTGTGTATGTGACAACAACGTTACATCCAGCCCTTTGCCTAGTAGACTTGATAGTATGTTGATAACAGGTAAACATACCGCTACCTCTCTGTGCTCTGCCTGCCGTGAGCGTTTCAGCACCCTGTCTGCGGCAGGTTGCATCGGTGGTGTTTCTTGCCGGTGGTCTATCGGTCTGCCCTGCACTGGAGCCTGCAGGCCTCTGGTTTCAGTCTGTTGGATTTAACCTCACCAGTGATGCTGTTGTATCAGAAGCACAGCTCTCCAAATAGTCTGTCGCTAAAAAATGCTACAGACTCAAAATCCAGGGGCTGTCAAGGGCTAGCCCGTTTTAAAGAGGCTAGCTGCTAGCCATGAGTTGAGGACTGTTTTTTTCCTTGTCAAAGGTAGCCTGTGGAAATGTGCCTTAGCCCTATACAGTTCATTACTGCAGCCAGGGGCAATACAGTATGACCCCCCCAGACTTCTTTCTTTCCATTTCCTCAGCCATATGTCTGCTAGCCTCTGACTCTTTGTATGTTGTTCCTATGGCTGCGCTGCTAGTGCTAGTTAGCCACGGAGTAGCTTACCATGCCAGTGACGTAGTAGATTGTGGAATTCCAACATGGCGCCGCCCATGTAACAAAAACAACACTTTCAACTTGCCATTTTGTCCCTTTTAACAAATTCACCCATTTTAATAATTGTACCAGTGAGAAGAAATAAACATGTGATATCACCATTATTTAAATTCCAGTTCAGTTCATCTTTAAACGATTAATGGAAATGCAAGCACTATTGACCAGTTCAGTTTTTTTTTTAAAGTTTTTTTAATAATTTTTATTTTAATTGACAAAGTGCAGTATCTATTGACCAGTTCACTTTTTAATTTTTTTTAATAATTTATTTTAATTGACCATGCAGTATGTGTTGACAAGTTCACTTTTAACAAAAAATGGTTTCATTTTATTTTAATTGACAAAAAGGCAGTCTCTATTGACCAGTTCACTTTAAAAAAAAAATATTGTATTATTATTGTATTATATCTGTTGACCAGTTCAACGCTGTGTAACAAGCAATCTAAATGACATCGTCTGACAGGAAGCTAACAAGGGGCCCTGTTGTTGCCTAGCAATGGAATTCCATTGAAAAAGTCTATACTATCTATGCAATTTCATTTCTATGGTCTATACATAAAATAAAACGCTCAGTGAGGAAAAAACAACGCTGCTGTAACACGTTACTGAGAGTCGTTACCGGCCAGCACCGGTGTAAAATGTTTTTTTTAACCCAGGAAAAGATCGTAGAGAGATGCGTACCTGCTTCCACCGTGTCCGTCAGGTCGTGGTTGGCGGCTGTCCGGGGAAACTCCTTCAGTTTGCGCGAGCTGAGGTTGAGCGCGCCGCTGGCCGCCGCCTCCTCCAGCGCCCGCTCCAGACCCCGGTTGGGAGGCAGGTTCGCGCCTCCGATGTGAGTCTGCGACGGGGAGGAACTGAGCTGGGAAAGAGCAGGGCGAACCAACTCCGGTCCCAACGTCGCCATAATATCCCCCTCTCCGCTGTTTTCCGAGTGTTGTGTCGATTATATCCGAGAAAGAGAGAGCACGTGCACAGCTAGCTAACGTTCAGGCAAACAGCGGGGCACCGACTTCTTCAGGCCTGCTGTTCCGTGCTGTTCCGTGCTGTTCCGCGAGTTCAGTTTCCTCCTCGTTTGTCGCCGCCGCGTCCACCTACATGTCTGCGCGGTACGTGAACCGTCATGGATCAAACAGCGGTGCGATATCCGTTCGTAACTTTCAAAATAAAACATCTTCCAGTGTAGGCCAACTACAATTAAAGACCATGTTTTAAACTATTCCATATTGAAATTGACATATATTTTGAGTCTCTTAAATTAGTAACAAATAAGAAAGCTATAACTCATTTGTTCCTCTTGCAGTTAAGCTCATTAATGAGCAGAAATTAACGTATGTCTTTTAATTGTTTTACCCTGTGCTTGTTGTTGTGTGTCTGTAACTCTTGCAGCAATGTTACTCAGTGTCCAAAACAAATTTCTCTTTAGGGAGACTAATAAAGATACTTTGTCTTTGACTAACTAGATCTGATATATACTCCAATCTATTTAATTAAGAACATCTGTTGTTAATATCATTAACTAGGTTCGTCAGTCTGTCACATTTTATTTGTATTTTGTATTATTTACTTACTCTTCATTGATTTGTTTATATTGTACCTATAACTGTTTTACTTGGTCTATTATATAAGTTGCATATTTTTTTCTCTATAACTGTATGTTATGAGCTGTGATGACTGAATGTTTGTAAAGTTTTTTCTAAATAATAATACTTTTTTTTTAAAGTGTAAGGCCAACTACGTTGTTTATTCTTTACAACACAAACTGAACTCTCTGTGATGAACATTATCATAAGGAAACATTGACTCTTTTTTTTTCACGCTGCTTTGTTTTGACATTTCTTATTTAGTAATTACAATAAAGATGTGTACAGACTTGTATATTTATGAGTATATTTACATGCAGACTTTCTTCTCACATTACAAAGAAAAATCTCAGATCCACAGTCACATTACAGTAATACCGAAATAGCTAGAAAGACTATAGCCATGTTAACTTATTTTTTTAGTAATTTAATTACAGGTTATCTCTCATATCTGCACAATAACAAAGCTTTCCGTTCAATGCATGTGTAAACTTGCCGATGTTGTGATAGATTTACTGTTCAACGAACTAAACAAATATATGACAAACAGGTTTATAATACTCTTGCAACTCTTGATGGCTTGGCACCATGATGATAGAAAACTGTCTGTGAATAACAATAATAGCTGTAAATTCAGCTTAAAATTATATTATAAATTATATATTATAATTATTTATCAGACAAATGCTGCAGTCGATGTACAGCATGAAACATCTTTGTCATATTTGAGTCTTATTACAGTGACATTTTTAGACATATACTCGCAAAATTAATATAAGTTGTAGAAATTAAAAATAATAATGTAAAAAACAATTAATTTTGGTTTTTTTCAATATTTTAAAGGAGGGCTTTTTCTAATATTCTATTTATTTCATTAAGCCTCATGTTGTCCTCGTGCCAAATTGACCTGTTTTCTTATATCAATGTTCTTTTTAATTACCCAGAATAACATGATTGATTCCACACAATGCTCTTTGGCAAGTACAATTCTTTACTTTCATTAATTTTGGGGTGTCTTATTCAATTTTATAACATTTGAAAAACAAATTTAAGTGGTTTTGAAATAGTGTTGAGTAAAAGTTGACATATTCCAGTCTGTGATTATCCACCAACATACATTCCTTTAATTTTAGTCTAAATAATTCCTAATGTCTACTTTTCTAACTCAAACATTAGGTTTAATTTCCTATAAATGAGGTTTATTAACCATAAATTCCAAAAATAACTGTAAAACTAAAGTTGTTGAAAACGTCAAAAAAGTGACAAACATGGGGAAAAAAAGCGTCAAAAGTGTAAGAAAAAGTTAAAACATTGATACAAAGCGTCAACAAAGTGTTGATTTTCAATTTTGACGGGAAGACAGCAGAAGGGTTAAAATGACTGCCTTATATGTTTTATTCTGAAGCCAGGTCGTCTGCGTTTCCGGTTTTACTCTGCATTTCTCTGAGTTCAGATGATGCAGCTCACTTACTGCGGCTGCGCACTGGGCCATGTAACAGTGAAACAGTGGTAATAAAACACAACAACAGTGACATCTGCTGTTCAGAGGAAGAGTTCAGTTTTACAGAAGCTACACAACACAGTAGATCCATCTTACCCAGTGTTGTAATGTAACAAAGTATTACTTTCGAGTACTTTATACGTCTAATCTTACCTGAGTATTTATCCAGGTAAGTTGATTGAAAACAATTTCTCATTTGCACTGAACAGTGAAGGGACAGGCGCTGCACTTTCACTTTCTCCATCCAGATTTTATCCGGTGCCAACCAACCTCTCTTCTCTAACCTAAAGGCCACCACTGCCCTGATTTCTACCACCTTCTACCACCTAACTAGTAACTAATGTAACTAGTAACTAAAGCTGTCAGATGAAGGTAGTGGAGTAACTAAACTAAAGTAAATTGGATGTCCATGGTACACCTGCAGCTCCATACGAGAGCCAGTCTGCATAGTAGCTTCTATGTGATGAATTAACCTAGGCTATATGAACATCTGTGTCATGTCTTATAATGCGCGTGGGCTTTGTGTTGGCCACAGTAATTCTGACAAATCACGCAGTGTTGTTGTGGACAAATTGATGGAGAGATGTGACATTTTGTGTGTCCAGGAGACGTTCCTGGCAAAACAAGACCTGGAAGGACTAAATTCTATACATAGGGACTTTCATGAGGCGGGTGAATCAGGAGGGGTAGCCACTATGTGAAATAAAAAATATGACCAGTTGGGTAATATTATAAGATTTGGAGTTGACTGGGCTATTGGGCTTGAGCTGTGTTGTAATGATAGGAAGATTATCATTTTGAATGTATATTTGCCATATGAATGCATACAAAATGAGGACAAGTACCTCAGTAGGTTGGCATTTATCATGTCTTTTATACAGGACCATTCTTCTACCTGCATCTATGTTGTTGGTGACATGAATGCTGATGTAACTGATGCCAACTCTTTATTTGGTAACCATTTAGTGCAGTTTTGTACAGACAGTGGACTGGTTTTATCTAGCAAGGCACTATTGCCAAATAAGAGTTATACTTATATCAGCGAGGCTTGGCACTCTACTTCCTGGCTAGACCACTCCCTTTGTACAGTGGATGCCCATGACTCCATCGATAGGATGAAGATTGATTATGATCTGGCTACTACAGACCATATACCCTTCCTTATGGTGTTGAACACAGACAACTTACCGGTGTTGTTGCCTGTGGATAATGGCATTAATGTAGAAAAAACAAGTTGGTCAAAATTGTTTGAGAAAGATCCTAAAAATATATCAATCTTTCTGATGCCTTGCTGGGTGATATCAAGGCCCCAAAAGATGCCTTATTGTGTCGGGATATGAACTGTAAGAATGTACAACACTGTGAGGATTTATGTACCCTGTATGAAGCTATTGTGGAGTCTCTAACTATCTCAAGCAGCCCTCTATATAAATTCAGGACAAAAGTGTGCAATGCTAAGCCAGGCTGGAAGGATCATGTAGAAGAGCTCCATGCAGGGGCCCGAAATGCTTTTAAAAAATGGGCCGAGTCAGGCAAAAGCAGGCATGTTTGAATACAAGAAATGCACTAATGCTAGATTTAAATATGCACTTCGCTATATTAAAAGAAATTAAAACACTACAGTATGAGGTCAGATTCACTGGCATGGAAGCTGCAAAAGAATAATGTTAATGACTTCTGAAAAGAAATAAAAAATGTTAATAATTGTAAAACATCTCTTCCTTCTATTATAGATGGTGTGAGTGGTTCTAATGAAATTTCACAGTTGTGGCGAAAACAATATTATGAACTGTTAAACTGTGTAAAACGTAATCCATTTGTAGTGAATAATGTAGAGTTTAATGATGATGTTGCTGTCAATTCTGTTGAAGTCCATGAAGCAATACTGAAGTTAAGAGATAATAAGGCCTGTGGCCTGGATGATATTACAGCTGAACATCTTAAATTTGCCAGTAAGAAACTGTGTCCTCTGGTGGCTATGTGCTACACAGGTTTCCTTGTTCATGGAGAGTTACCTGATTCTATGCTCTCTGTTGTGTTGGTACCAGTTATTAAAGATAAAGTGGGGAAGCTGAACTGCTCAGATAATTACAGGCCAATAGCTCTGGCCAGTGTTATGTCCAAAGTGCTGGAGACAGTTACGTATATTGTGTAGACTTGAGAGGTATGTCCTATCTATTGATAACCAATCTGGTTTTAAACGGAAGCATGGTACTGATTTCTGTATTTTTGCATTAAAAGGAATTTTAGATAAATATAATAGGCAAAATTCCACAATGTTCTTATGCTTCATTGATGCTTCTAAAGCATTTGATCGTGTTAATCATGAGAAATTATTTTTAAAATTGTGTAAAAGTGGGGTCCCTGGTTTTATAATTAGAATCTTGGTGTATTGGTACTTGCATCAGACGATGAAAGTGAGATGGGGGAATGTAACGTCTGTTCCCTTCCAAGTGACCAATGGTGTTTGCCAGGGAGGAATTCTGTCTCCTTTTCTTTTTAATATATATATGAGTGAGTTGTCTTTGATTTTAAATGCATGTGGTACAGGCTGTAGGGTTGGTGACTTACTAATTAATCACCTAATGTACGCAGATGATTTGGTCATCTTTAGCCCATATAGTGCTGGTCTCCATAGCTTCCAAGAGTATGCACACAGTATGGTGTGGATTTTGATATAAAATACAATGCTAAAAAGAATAAGATCATGATTATCAGAAGTAGAGAAGACAGACAGGCAACCTTACCTGACTTCTATCTGTCAGGCACTGCACTTATGGTGTGCAATGAGATTACATATTTGGGCCATATTATTACAAATGACCTTTCTGATGATAAGGATATCTATAGGCAGCGTCGGAAGCTGTATGCTTAAGCAAACATGCTGGGTC
The DNA here is from genome assembly GCA_026937815.1 of Etheostoma perlongum. Lineage (NCBI taxonomy): Eukaryota > Metazoa > Chordata > Actinopteri > Perciformes > Percidae > Etheostoma > Etheostoma perlongum. The sequence goes on from CM049381.1 coordinate 9,287,477, forward strand.
GTAAGTTTGGCATGTGCTCTGTACCTGTGAAAATCTCACTCTTTAGAGCGTATTGTACACCTTTGTACCTGTGGTGTTGTTATAAGCAAGGCAGCATTAGAAAACTCATAATGGCTTATAATGACAACATGAGGCTGCTGCTGAATGCTCCAAGAAACTCCAGTGCAAGCCATATGTTTGCCAGCGTTGGGATACCTACCTGCTTTGCTGTTTTACGTAACCTGATGTATAGATTTATGTGTAGGGTATCTGAGTCAGAAAATGATGAGAAAATAATCACTGTTTTGGCTAACCCTGTACGTAGTTCTGTCAGATTCTCCTCCAGACTGTGGAACCATTGGCAAACATGTCTGTATATTAGACACTGAACATTGTGGAAGGCTTTGTTTTTTGTATTTTGTATTTTTGTGTTTGTGTATGTTCTTATTGTGATATGGATCTCCCTAGGTCTGAAATAAAGTTTATTATAACTAGTAACTAAAGTAACTAGTAACTAAAGCCGTCAGATAAATGTAGTGGAGTAACTAAAGTAACTAGTAACTAAAGTAACTAGTAACTAAAGCTGTCAGATGAATGTAGCAGAGTAACTAAAGTAACTAGTAACTAAAGCTGTCAGTAGAAAGTAACATAAAAAAAGTACAATTACCTCAACATTTAAATTTAAGTACAGTAATGGAGTAAATGTACTTAGTTACATTCCACCCCGGCACAAGCACCGATTAATGTTGTCCTCAGTGGGAGCTCTCCCTTTAAAAAAAAAGTAGTCAAACAATGTTTGCATTTCAGAACCTTAGGAAATGGACAGACTCGATAATAAAACCGTAAAGTAGTAAAGTAATTTTAAATAAATGTTGCCTACTGGCAGTCTGGCACCCGTGGGTGCTCAGTACTATCCCCTGGGGTCCCATAAAATGTATTTAGGGCAACATCAATCTCTTTACAGACTCAAACCAGAAATTAAAGGTCCCATGGCATGAAAATGTTTCTTTATGAGCCTGCCTATGGCCCCCCAGTGGCTAGAAATGGTGATAGGTGTAAACCGAGGGACTGAAACGAGTCATCAGACACCGGAAAGTGTACAGCAGAGAAAGGAAGAGAGGCGGGTGGTAAGCAACACTTCCTGTATTTAAGAGTGGTTGTACTCTCTGTGGTTGAGCAGCAGTGTTTCTAACAGAGAGGCCAGAAAAATGTTGGTATGTACTGCACAAATCCAGAAAGGATCATAGATGTCCTGAGGGGAAATGAACCAACTGGTTTAGATGATAGGCAGCTTATTATTATTATTATTATTATTATTATTATTATTATTATTATTCTGCAGCATGCTTTTATTTTTAAAAGCTGTTACATCACTCTTAAATTAGGTCTTCCTGTGGAGAAAAGTTTGACTTGCAGAAGTACATAGATAGATAGATAGATAGATAGATAGATAGATGGGTGGGGAGATATAGATAGATAGATAGATAGATAGATAGATAGATAGATAGATAGATAGATAGATAGATAGATAGATAGATAGATAGATAGATAGATAGATAGATAGATAGATAGATAGATAGATGGGTGGGTGGGTGGGGAGATATAGATATATAGATAGATAGATAGATAGATAAATAGATAGATAGATAGATAGATAGATAGATAGATAGATAGATAGATAGATAGATAGATAGATAGATAGATAGATAGACAGACTGACTTTATTAATCCCAAACTGGGAATTTAGTTTATTGAATCAGCAAGTTACAGCCACACACACATACTCACACACAATGCAATGCAAGAAATATATTAGAAATAGTTAACGAGTAAAAAAAACAACCCAAGATGAAATGAAACGATATTAAAATGGAGAACATTGGCGTGGTATATATATATGTATTCAATAGAAATGATTTTATAATGGTGCATCTTCCTCAATTTAACAGCAACTGCAGCAGAAATATGAATGTGTCTATACAGACTGATGATCATGCATGAGAAAGAGGATGTTGTCAGATTTCTGCAAAATGAAAGAAGTATAGAAGAAGTTATCTCCCTTTAAACTCCCCTCTATTTCTTTTTTAGGTCCCATGGCATGAAAATGTCCCTTTATGAGGTTTGTTAACGTTAATATGAGTTCCCCCCGCCTGCCTATGGCCTCCCAGTGGCTAGAAATGGTGCTAGGTGTAAACACAGCCCCGGGTATCCTGCTCCGCCTTTGAGGAAATGAAAGATCAGATGGGAATCTGATCTGGAATCTTCCCCTTATGAGGTCATAAGGGACAAGGTTACCTCCCCTTTCTCTGTGTTGCCTGCCCAGAGAATTTGGCCCGCCCATGAGAGAGAGCCATCATGGCTTTCAAACGAGCAAAGTGGCAGTTGGTCAAGGCTACACCCCCCCCCACACACACACACACCAAAAAAAAGATACAGACTCAGAAATGGCACATACTAAGGAAAGCTCATTGTGGGACTAGCTCTAGTGGCTGTAATTCTGCACCAAGGCTGAATTTTGGGAAAGAGACTTCAAATACAGTATTAGAGGACCACTAAGGCCTATATAAAAGAGACTTCAGATAGAGTATTAGGGGACCACTGAGGTCTATATAAAAGAGACCTCAGATACCCCTAAAAGCTTAGTGGTATTAGGGGACCACTAAGGTCTATAAAAGAGACTTCAGATACAGTATTAGGGACCACTAAATCTATATAAAAGACTTCAGATACAGTATTAGGGGACCACTAAGGTCTATATAAAAGAGACTTCAGATACAGTATTAGGGGACCACTAAGATCTATATAAAAGACTTCAGATACAGTATTAGGGGACCTCTAAGGTCTATATAAAAGTATCCAAAGAACACCATGTCATGGGACCTTTAACACTTTTTTCGGTGGAGGTCCATGGTTTTAAGTTTGAGCGATTAATAACTTTTGAAAGTCACATTATAGGATTGCTCCGTTGCCACCGGAAATTCCTCCAGATGTCCCTCTTTTCAGCCAGATGTCCGTCCCCGTCCTCTGTCTCTGTGTTGGCGCTCTAACCTGCGGCGGATTTCTGAGGACTATGGTTATCTGGTCCTCAGATCTCTGCAGGATAAATCCAGACAGCTAGCTAGACTATCTGTCCAATCGGAGTTTTCTGTTGACGACTAAAACTACTTCCGAACGTACACATGTTCCACCAAAACAAGTTCCTTCCTGAGACTGTTTAGCAGCGGCACCGTTGCTCCGTCTGGCGCTTAGCCCTGCCTGAGATTGTGATTGGTTTAAAGACATCCCAATAAACCAGAGCATGTGGTGTTGTTATTCCTTTCAGTTTAAGTGACAGTGCTTTTTTTGTGGCTTTTTCACTCCTGGCATTAACTTTTATCAGGGGGAACTCAGACAGCTTTACCTGTTTATTGAGGAATAACTGAAATTTAAATTAAAATTAAAATTTAAGTGAATTTTTTGTCTCTTAAACCCCAGCAGGATTGCAAGGATTCCACACACTGGACAGAGAAAATCACAGAAGTAAAGTCAACATTTCCCTGAGGCTTGATGCAGACAATAACAAGACAATAAAAAATAACAGACAATAAAGATGTTCTTATCTTATTTATTACTTTATTATTTTGGCATGTTTCATAATGTGTGTGTGTGTGTGTGTGTGTGTGTGTGTGTGTGTGTGTGTGTGTGTGTGTGTGTGTGTGTGTGTGATAAAGCGCACTAGGGAGCGAGAGTGCTGAGTCAACCGATTAGATAACGAGCTTGCATCAGCAGATTCATAGTGTCTGTGTGTGTGTGTGTGTCTGTGTGAGTGTGTATTTGTGTGTGTGTGTGTGTGTGTGTGTGTGTGTCTGTGTCTGTCTGTGTGTGTGTGTCTCTGTGTGTGTTTGTGTCTGTGTGTGTGTCTGTGTGTGTCTCTTTGTATGTCTGTATGTGTGTGTCTGTATGTGTTTGTCTGTGTGTGTCTCTTTGTGTGTGTGTCTGTATGTGTGTGTCTGTTTACTTCTGATGTGTGTGTGTGTATTTGTTGACTTGTGAGGAATTTTATTGAATTTATTCTAAATTGAACCCACAACAACATATTAGCCCTTTGAAAATGCAAAAACGTTTTTTAACAATTTTACAAACAAATTATTTAAATTTTCTCAAAATTCAATTCAATTCAATTTTATTTATAGTATCAATTCATAACAAGTGTTAGACTCTTTACAGATATAGCAGGTCTAGACCACACTCCAGAATTTACAAGGACCCAACAGTTCTAGTAGTTCCCTCCAGAGCAAGCATCAGTGCAACAGTGGCGAGGAAAAACTCCCCTTTGGGAAGAAACCTCGGACAGACCCAGGCTCTTGGTAGGCGGTGTCTGACGACCGGTTGGGGTTACAATGAAGAGTGGCAACAACAGTCACAAAAAATAGTAGTTTGTAGTAGTTCATGGCATAGCAGGGCACTGTGCGGCGTTACAAAGCACAGCAGGACGTGGCAGGATGTAACATGGCATCGTAGGACGTGTAGCGGACCATGGCGACAGCTGCAACCATGATTTTGGAGCCTCCCTGATCCGAGGAAACATGCTGGGCGAAAAAGAACATAAGGACTCCGGGGAATGACTCCCCAGAGCTAGGTTAGTAACAAGCATTTCTGGGACATGGATGCACACAAATGGAAAGATAGAAAGATAGAAAGATAGAAAAGAGAGGAACTCGGTGTGTCAAAGGAAGTCCCCGAGCTGTCTAAAACTACTACAGCATAACTAAGAGAGACACGGTAAAGAGAGGAGCCTGGTCAGGCTAGAACTCTCCCCAACCGGATCCCATCCCTCTGTCTAGAGGAGATGGGAAGAGAGAGAGAGAGGAGTTGGGTGAGAGAGAGATATCATCCCTCTGTCTAGAGGAGGTGGATATGAGAGAGATAGAATTCAATTTTATTTATATAGTGCTTAATCAACAACAGTTATAGCGGCGTAACTAATGGATAGTTCAGGACTTTCCTAAGCCAGCCCTAACTATAAGCTTTATCCAAGAGGAAGGTTTTAAGCCTACTCTTACATGTGGAGACGGTGTCTGCCTCCTGAACCCAAACTGGAACCTGGTTCCACAGGAGAGGAGCCTGATAGCTGAACGCTCTGGCCCCCATTCTACTTTTAGAGACTAGGAACCACAAGTAATCATGCATTCTGGGAGCGCAGTGCTCTGGTGGGGTAGTAAGGTACTATGAGCTCTTTAAGATAAGATGGTGCCTGACCATGAAGAGCTTTGTAGGTGAGAAGAAGGATTTTAAATTCTATTCTGGATTTTACAGGAAGCCAGTGCAGAGAAGCTAAAACAGGAGAGATTGTGATCTCTTTTCTTGGTTCCTGTCAGAACACGTGCTGCAGCCTTCTGGATCAGCTGAAGAGTCATTATGGACTTTTTCGAGCAGCCTGATAATAAAGAATTGCAGTAATCCAGCCTGGAAGTAACAAATGCATGGACTATTTTTTCTGCATCATTTTTAGACAGGATATTCCTGATTTTTGCAATATTACGTAGGTGAAAAAAGGCAATCCTTGAAATTTGCTTTATGTGAGAATTAAAGGACATGTCCTGATCAAAGATAACTCCAAGATTCCTCACAGTGGTGCTGGAGGCCAGGGTGATGCCATCCAGAGTAACAATCTCTTTGGATAATGCGTCACGGAGGTGCTTGGGTCCCAGAGCAATAACTTCAGTTTTATCTGAGTTTAACATTAGAAAATTTCAGCTCATCCAGGTTTTAATATCGTGAAGGCACATTTGAAGTTTAGCTAACTGATTAGTTTCATCCGGGTTGATCGATAGATATAATTGAGTATCATCTGCATAACAATGAAAGTTCATGGAGTGTTTCCTAATAACATTACCTAAAGGAAGCATATATAAAGTGAACAGGATTGGACCGAGCACAGATCCTAAATAAAAATGTTTTACATTTCATTTTCTAAAAATATCATCACTTTCTAAATGTTTTCTTTAATTTACTAATTTTTGGAGGGCCAAATTCTCTGGGCGGGCAAAGCAGAGAAAGAGGAGGAATCTTCCCCCTATGAGGTCATAAGGGGAAGATTCCAGATCGGCCCATCTGATCTTTCATTTCCTCAAAGGCGGAGCAGGATACCCGGGGCTGTGTTTACACCTAGCACCACTTCTAGCCACTGGGAGGCCATAGGCAGGCGGGGGGAACTCATATTAACGTTAACAAACCTCATAAAGGGACATTTTCATGCCATGGGACCTAAAAAAGAAATAGAGGGGAGTTTAAAGGGAGATAACTTCTTCTATACTTCTTTCATTTTGCAGAAATCTGACAACTTCCTCTTTCTCATGCATGATCATCAGTCTGTATAGACACATTCATATTTCTGCTGCAGTTGCTGTTAAATTGAGGAAGATGCACCATTAAAAAATCATTTGTATTGAATACATATATATATACCACACCAATGTTCTCCATTTTAATATCGTTTCATTTCATCTTGGGTTGTTTTTACTCGATAATTATTTCTAATATATTTCTTGCATTGCATTGTGTGTGAGTATGTGTGTGTGGCTGTAACTTGCTGATTCAATAGACTAAATTCCCAGTTTGGGATTAATAAAGTCAGTCTATCTATCTATCTATCTATCTATCTATCTATCTATCTATCTATCTATGTACTTCTGCAAGTCAAACTTTTCTTCACAGGAAGACCTAATTTAAAAGTGATGTAACAGCTTTTAAAAAATAAAAGCATTCTGCAGAATAATAATAATAATAATAATAATAATAATAAGCTGCCTATCATCTAAACCAGTTGGTACATTTCCCCTCAGGACTTCTATGATCCTTTCTGGACTTGTGCAGTACATACCAACATTTTTCTGGCCTCTCTGTTAGAAACACTGCTGCTCAACCACAGAGAGTACAACCACTCTTAAATACAGGAAGTGTTGCTTACCACCCGCCTCTCTTCCTTTCTCTGCTGTACACTTTCCGGTGCCTGATGACTCGTTTCAGTCCCTTCGGCCTCTGACGGGTCACCGTTTCAGTAAAGCTGTTCACCAAAAATGGTGAGTGGCTTGGTTTATTTTGTGGTTTTTAAGACGCTTTGACTCGTTTGTGCTCTGGTCAGTGTTGCTTACTTCTCCGGTCCGATGCACTTTGCTTTTAATGAAATAGAAAACACCTTGATGCTTGAAGACGTTATTGCTCACAATCAGAGTCTATTACTGCACTCACACAGGAAGTTGAATGTGAGTCACCCTCTTGAAATGAGACTAATACGTTTAGATTAACAGATTAACAATTTTCCTTCATTAAATCAGTCAAAGGAAACTAAATACTACAAAACAACAATGTTCTCAGTCCTTATATTTTTCCATTCCTATTTGGAGAATTTGAATTCATTGTATTGTTTGTTGTTCCTAAATACGTTTTCCATATTTCTGTATCAGCATTAACATTATAATTAATGCTGTCAAACGATTAAAATATTTAATTGAGATTAATCGCATTAATGGCACATGTTTTATCTTTTCCAAATATCCCTTGATTTCTTTTTGTCCCGTTATTTTTTCTCATTTCAACCCTCGTGTTGTCTTGCCGTCGACAACTTTGTTTTTTCTGGGTTGAAATTTCTACATTTGGTTATTCTTTTTCTACACTTCTCTCAACATTTTGTCAATTTTATTCCTATTTTTTTGTCACTTTTTTACCTTTTTTTTAAAAAAATTATGTCTCAATCAATTTTTTAACAATATTTCTGTTGCTTTTTCCAATGTTTTTTTTGTTTGTTTGATTTTTCCTGCGTTTTTGTAGTTTTTTCAACATTTGTCACTTTTTTCAACATTCTTTTGTCATAGATGTGATATAGAATGTTTTTGTAAACGGGTCAAATTTGACCCAAGGACAACAGGAGGGTTAATGCTCTTATCAACATGGAAAAGTGGATCGGCTCGCTTTGTGCAAATTTATTGAAAAGAACATTGGCATATAGCCTACTGTTGTATATACTGTATATATCATACTATAGTGTTCCATTAACACTAACATTCTCACTTGGCGCAAATAATATCTCACACAATGTAACACTGACCATCAATAACAGGGTGAAATAATACTCTGACGGGTGAGGTGCCGTGTGCTTGGCCATCAGGTGGTATTTCAGACGGGACGTGTTTGCTCAGTTCACAACGACCAAATCCACAGATCACTTTGGTCGCGTCAATGGAACATTTGGCAACTTTTAAAATTCAACTTTCCATCCAGAATCTTATATGCGTCCATTTTGTTGTCTCGCCATCCACTCAAAACGTAACGTTACCACTCTTTGGCCTGCTCGTGAGCCCAAACGGTGTGTGCGTGGCGTGCCTGTTGTTAGATCCAGTGTGGTGTTGTAGTTTTCTAACTTTACTAGTTGCAACAGCATGTGATGCGAATCTTTTAAGGTTTTAATAAAACTTCAACTATGTATCATTCCCAACTTTAAAAAACATCTGCATCAATGCCAAAAATGTTGCAGTGAAAAAAAAAAAAAAAGTTGTCGGAGTGCAAATTATGCAATTGGAAACAAAGATACAACTCACAATCTCTTCACAATTTCTGTTAAAATATAAAGTCATACAATTGTTAATACACAGATCTTCCTTAGACTGTCCCTACCTACGTTATGTAACTGAGAAACTCAGTAACAGCAGACAGTTTTTGACTCTCTTTGGGTGGCGTGAGTGAAAAGGAGTCGTCTTAGACATTTGTTGTGTTCTGGTTTTAGATCAGATATGTAAAGAATTTGATACAAAACAGGATGTTGGCTCTACAGGCTGACTCTTTTCCTTAGCAACTATCATGTTTTGCATCAATGATATCGCATACTGCAAGAAAATCCATCTTGATAGGTCCGCCAAATAATGTTTTATTGATAGGTTTTAATTGCAGATTAAAAAAGAAAAACATTTTCTGATCTTACACAGCACAGGTACAGATTTTTAGTCATTTTATAATTAAACTGTCTTGAGAAACAGTGCATTCAGAGGACCTAGAGGGCAAAGGTCCAATGAATGATAATAAAGGGATTACGTAAAATATTGGCGAAGGAGTAGTTGGATAAGAAATGAAAAGGCAGTCAGAGGTTGTTGACGGGGGGGGGGGGGTTATTTGTGCATATCTAATCTCACTGTAATCCATCCAACAGTTGATCTGTTGATTGATTTCATCTGTTGTTATTTTGCCAGTTTTGTTGAAGGCTCGTTGAGCCTCATCTCTACTATTTAACCCTGGTGCAGTCATTGAAAATCAACACTTTAACACTTTTGTTGAAACTTTTTTCAATAGTTTGTCACTTTTTTTACGTTTTCAACACTACGTAACAGTAACTTATTAACTTTAGTTTTAATTATTTTTGGAATTAATGGTCAATAAACCTCATTTATAGGAAATTATACCTATTGTTTGAGTTAGAAAAGCAGAAATTACGCATTATTTAGGCTAAAATTAAAAGAATGTATGTTGATGGATAATCACAGACTGGAATATTTCAACTTTTACTCAATACTATTTCAAAACCACTTCAATTTGTTTTTTCAAATGCTATAAAATTGAATAAGACCAACAAAACCAAAAAGACACCCCGGTGCAAGGTTCTTCTGGAAAACCGTTTGCCACCTCAGGAGGGGGAAGCGGGGAATCATCCGAGCTGTGTACAGTAAGGATGGGACGTTGTTGACCTCAAACGGGGAGGTAATAGGGCGGTGGAAGGAGCACTTTGAGGAACTCTTAAATCCAGCTGACACGTTCTCTGTGGTAGAGGCAGAGCTGGAGGATGATGGGGGATTGTCATCAATTTCCCTGGTGGAGGTCGCTGAGGTAGTCAAACAACTTCACAGCGGCAAAGCCCAAGAATTGATGAGATCCGTCCAGAAATGCTGAAAGCTCTGGGTGTGGAGGGGATGTCTTGGTTGACACGCCTCTTTAGCGTTGCTTGGAAGTCTGGGACAGGAGTGGCAGACCGGGGTGGTGTTCCCCTATTCAAAAAGGGGGACCAGAGGGTGTGTGCCAATAACAGGGGTATCACACTTCTGAGCCTCCCTGGTAAAGTCTACTCCAAGGTGCTGGAAAGGAGGGTTGGGCCGATAGTCGAACCTCGGATTGAAGAGGAACAATACGGGTTCCATCCTGGTCATGGAACAACGGATCAGATCTTCACTCTTGCAAGGATCCTGGAGGGAGCCTGGGAGTATGCCCAACCAGTCTACATGTGTTTTGTGGATCTGGAGAAGGCGTGTGAAACAGCTGGGATGAGGATCAGCACCTCTAAATCTGAGGTTGTGGGTCTCAGCAGGAAACCGATGGAGTGTCTTCTTCAGGGAAGGAATGAGTCCTTACCCCAAGTGAAGGAGTTTAAATACCTTGGGGTCTTGTTCACGAGTGAGGGGACAATGAAGCAGGAGATTGGTTGGAGAATCAGAGCAGCGGATGTGGTATTACATTCAGTTTATTGCACCGTTGTGACGAAAAGGGAGATGAGCAAGAAGGCAAAGCTCTCGATCTACCGGTCAGTGTTTGTTCCTACCCTCACCTATGGTCATGAAGGCTGGGTCATGACCGAAAGAATGAGATCCAGGGTACAAGCGGCCGAAATGGGTTTCCTCAGGAAGGTGGCTGGCGTCTCCCTTAGAGATAGGGTGAGAAGCTCAGTCATCTGAGAGGAGCTCGGAGTAGAGCCGCTGCTCCTTCGCGTCGAAAGGAGCCAGTTGGGGTGGTTTGGGCATCTGATAAGGATGCCTCCTAGGCCCCTCCCTAGGGAGGTGTTTGAGGCACGTCCATCTGGGAGGAGGCCCCGTATGGAGGACCATGTCTTTCATATTTAAAAATAAATACATAAATAAATAAATGCTCAATAAATAAATAAGCACACAATTAATTGCCCCAAAAAATACAATGAAGAAATAAATGTAGGTAGAAATTAAATTATACAGTGAGACATAAATGTATATATCTCTTTTAATTAGCTTCTTTATTTATTCACCTTTGTAATAATTACCTTATTTATTTATTGTCCGTTATAATCTTCAACTTTATTTATTCCTTACTTATTTTTTAAATGTATTTATTTCTGTGTGTGTTTAATTTTTTTGTCTGTTTTATTCTTCCGTTGCATTTTCTACCCTATTTATTTTCACCCCTGGTATTTATTTCTGCCTGTCACTTTTACATTTCTTCCTGTCACTTTTACATTTCTACATGCATTTCTGCCTCATTATGCAAATGAGGAGGGGCTGGTCTTAAGGGGTTAACTTCTGCCCATTGGTTGGTTAGCATTTTACTCCCTCGGTCCAATCTACATGCCACCAGCCACAGACACAACACAGATGGCTAGCTACGGTGAAGTTGTCAGTGAGCTCAGGCATTTAGCAACTGTTTTTGAAAACAATGCTAACGTTATAAGTATTGACTTTATAATTTTTTGTTTAGACGCTCTGACAGAACGTGTGTTTCAGTCAGCGGTGTCGTGCCAATGTACTCGTGTATCCCCTGGCCGCGGGAGCGCCGCAGCATGCACACAGAGCGGAGCTTGTGCTGCCCTTCAATTGTTTAACTGCTGCACTTTGAATTAAACGGAACAAACAGCGGCGTGGAAGACTCGGCAGGGTTACCATAGTAACAGGGGTCTCAGTTAACTACATAAATACGTGTATTTGTCTGTTACATTAAGGCGACGTGTCAAATGTTTATAGCGTGGTTTAATATCGAGTGATAGGCGTATCCTCCCTGTCTACCATATGAGTTACATAGGAGGTACTCAAATATCAGGCCGTTTTTTCACCTGATATTTGGGTATCCCCTATGTAACTTTTGATAAACAACAGCAAACCTCTCCAAATTGTGTCAGGTTGTTTATTGTGACCTATTAAACACACAAAATAACACCCATGATGACAGGACAGACCCTTTGCATGTTAGGGATGGGATACATAAAATATCAGGTGAAAAAGGATATTGATATTGATATTGATGATAGTCCTTCATGCAGTGCCATCACATAGGTTACACACACACACACACACACACCGCCGTGAGAAATACTAATCAACCTGTTCGCCGTTAGAAGCGGCGCACAACTTAGGACTTCTCCATCCTGAGACGTCTCCGTTGGATTTATTCTAAACATCCACCTGCTAAATTTCATCGGGTTTTTGTAGTGCAACCTTCTTTGAACGAACTGCGGCTGTTATCATTCTGTCTCTTCTGATGTGCGACAGGAAGCCAGAGAGAGGAGTGGATTTGGAGACAGACAACCCACTCCCGGGCCGCTTCTAGCAAGGGAAACCCCCCACGCGTTGCGCGCCTGGATCGCCAGTAGAAATTCGCGTCGCGGAGTGCGTGTGCATGCGTCAGGCACTAAATGTGTGTGTTCGTGCACGGGCTCCGTCCTCAACAGTTGCTACCGGAGCGACGGAGAGGAGAGGTGGAGAGCGAGAGAGATAAGAGACTGAGGACAGACGGACGCGGAGCCCCACGCCGCTCAGCCCGGCTCTGCTCCTGACATGCAGTCATGTCAGGTGAAAAATGATATTGATATTTTATGTATCCCATCCCTAACATGCAAAGGGTCTGTCCTGTCATCATGGGTGTTATTTTGTGTGTTTAATAGGTCACAATAAACAACCTGACACAATTTGGAGAGGTTTGCTGTTGTTTATCAAAAGTTACATTAGGGATACCCAAATATCAGGTGAAAAAAAACGGCCTGATATTTGAGTAGGGGAGAGCCGGACGATTGAAACGCGGGACGGATGAAACATTCCAGTTTTCTCCGAGTACAATGATGATAGACAGACTTCCTTAGGTCTGAACATAGAGCATGTTACCCTCCTCCTATCAGCCAAATATCTCCCTGTTATTTCCTTTTATCGCGGAGTTACAGCCGATAAACGACTTTTGATGGTCAAAAGTAAACTTCATTAGCGGTCACATTTTTTCGATTATTAACGAGGGTTTTTCATTTAAAGGTTTGACTACATGCTCATTCAGTAGACCAGTTAGTGTTCTCCACAATCCCAGACTTTCGTATTGCATGCTTGTTTACATGAGAAGCAAAACAGGCTGTAATGACATGTGTCTATGTCGGGACGGATGAAACAGCTGTTTCAACTGTCCCCGACCTGGCTGGAACTCCATGGATTTTAAGTAAATGCACAAATATCTGTGTTTATACAATTATTTAAGGAGGTGAGACATGGAAAAGCAGTTTTAGAAAGATGAAAATATATTACAGCCCACCAGGTAGGGGGGGTCGAGTTTTCCCATGTTATCCTATGGAGACTGACGGGCTGGGGCGCGTTATTTTTATGTCCAGTGGTATAACCCACGTAAAAACCTAGTGAAACGACATATTCCACAATAGAAACATGATATAAATGGAAAAACCAACTGTTCTAGCTATAAAAATGTCATAATCATCCACAGTGCATGATATTTCAATAATCGCTTCATACGCGCTTCAGGATGACGGCAATGAGTTGTTAACAGACATTTAGAAAGACGCATAGCCCTGCAACAATCTATCTAAATCAACACCTTTTGGAAGTGCCATCCATCATATACAGTAAAATATTAAAGTTGTTGGAAGTTTATATGGCTTAAACTGTATGTTTCATTAGATCCCCGCATGCTGTTTCATCCGTCCGTCCAGGAGGGACGGATGAAACATTACGCACGTCCCACTTTTGCGGTAATAACTCCTCAACGGTTTTGTTCAAAGCTGAAAATGCAACTGTATTTGACAGATGACACGTGTAGGTTGCTAGTGACAAAATATCAGCTTTCAGTGTGATACGACCGCTTTGTAAATTACGTTTAATTAATAAGTGTTTCAACTGTCCCGGCTCTCCCCTACCTCCTATGTAACTCATATGGTAGACAGGGACAGGGAGGATACGCCTATCACTCGATATTAAACCACGCTATAAACATTTGACACGTCGCCTTAATGTAACAGACAAATACACGTATTTATGTAGTTAACTGAGACCCCTGTTACTATGGTAACCCTGCCGAGTCTTCCACGTCGCTGTTTGTTCCATTTAATTCAAAGTGCAGCAGTTAAACAATTCGAAGGGCAGCACAAGCTCCGCTCTGTGTGCATGCGCGCTCCCGCGGCCAGGGGATACACGAGTACATTGGCACGACACCGCTGACTGAAACACACGTTCTGTCAGAGCGTCTAAACGAAAAATTATAAAGTCAATACTTATAACGTTAGCATTGTTTTCAAAAACAGTTGCTAAATGCCTGAGCTCACTGACAACTTCACCGTAGCTAGCCATCTGTGTTGTGTCTGTGGCATGTAAATTCGACCGAGGGAGTAAAATGCTAACCAACCAATGGGCAGAAGTTAACCCCTTAAGACCCGCCCATCCTCATTTGCATAATGAGGCAGAAATGCATGTAGAAATGTAAAAGTGACAGGCAGAAATGTAAAAGTGACAGGCAGAAATAAATACCAGGGGTGAAAATAAATAGGGTAGAAAATGCAACGGAAGAATAAAACAGACAAAAAAAATTAAACACACACAGAAATAAATACATTTAAAAAATAAGTAAGGAATAAATAAAGTTGAAGATTATAACGGACAATAAATAAATAAGGTAATTATTACAAAGGTGAATAAATAAAGAAGCTAATTAAAAGAGATATATACATTTATGTCTCACTGTATAATTTAATTTCTACCTACATTTATTTCTTCATTGTATTTTTTGGGGCAATTAATTGTGTGCTTATTTATTTATTGAGCATTTATTTATTTCTGTATTTATTTTTAAATATGAAAGACACGGTCCTCCATAGCCCCGGGGACTAGGTGGAGAGATTATATCTCCAACCTGGCCTGGGAACGCCTCGGGATCCCCCAGTCGGAGCTGGTTGATGTGGCTCGGGGAAGGGAAGTTTGGGATTCCCTGCTAGAGCTGCTGCCCCCGCGACTCGTTACCGGATAAGTGGATGAAGATGGATGGATGAACCCCAAAATGAATAAAAGTAGAATGAAAGTAGTAATCAATCTTACGTTACCATGGCAACTACCAGCAGGGGGTGGAGTCTCCACGCTGCCTCCTGTTTATGTCCAGTATACCAGGATGTAGATGAGACATGAGGTTTGGGCATATTAGTTTAAACAGAGATTAGTTCTTCTTCTACTGGAGATAAAAACTCTCGGTGCACCAAGATCACTTTGGGCTCAAAGCTTAAACCTTAAAGACTAAAACATAGCGGTGGAGATGCAAGTTAGACCTATGCCCTTCGTCCATAACACTCCCTGTCTGATCTGGTTTATCTAGACTTTGACTTTTTAAGAGCCTTTATATATTGTTTTATGATGCTGATCAGATGCTATGAACGTGCAGCAGGGACTGGTTACACTTCCTGCAAGCAGAAAAAACTAACAACAAGCGAGTTTTGGAAGTTACTATCAGAACTGATGGACTGCCTGAAGATATCGTTTTGTTTCATTATTGTACTAATTGTACTTTACTTCAGTTTTGTCTTTTCATGCCACAGAGTATGTTTACAGTGTGGTATTAGTACTGTGACTGAAGTAAAGGATCTGATTACTTCTTCCACCGCTGCAGATGGGAAGCTGCGAGGGCCTGTCCTCTTGTCTGCACAGATCCAGATATATCAGCTGGTGTGTGGACTCTGCAGAGTCACCAACACCTGAAGCTACACCTCTAACAGCAGCAGGTAAGATCTTTAAACTCCCATATTGTAAAAGAGAAGTTTTTTTTAAAAGAGGTTATTTATAAATACTGTAAAAGTATTAAAGGGCCCATATTATGAGAGAGTTATTATGAGAAAGAGTTATCTTACTTTGCTACTGAGCATGTGCAGCTACCAACAAAGATAATGTAGAAGTGAGATGTCTCACTCTGTAGCTAAAATTAGTGAGATGTCTCACTCTGTAGTTAAAACTAGTGAGATGTCTCACTCTGTAGCTAAAACTAGGGAGATGTCTCACTTTGTAGCTAAAACTAGTGAGATGTCTCATTCTATAGTTAAAACTAGTGAGATGTCTCACTCTGTAGCTAAAACTAGTAAGATGTCTCACTCTGTAGTTTAAACTAGTGAGATGTCTCACTCTGTAGCTAAACAGAGACCTAAACACACAGGGTGAAAACAGGATCTGCAGCAATGTGCAGTACAACAAAAATATGGTGTTTTTAGAAAATGAACCTGAAAATGAGCAGAATATGGGCACTTTAAAACACAGAGAAAAGCACACTGCCTGTATTTAGAGTCACAACATGCTTCCCAGCTCAATATTAATACCCATCAATACCCAATAATTAAATCACAATAAGTCACAATACATCTCAAAGGCAAGGAACATAGAAATACACATAATGTCCGGGCTGTAGCTCAACCTGCATGTGATTGGTCCTTTGTCTTGTATCTTGTCTGTGTGTGTGTTTGTGTGTGTGTGTTTCTGCATGTGTTGTGTTGTTTTGTCTCCTCCCAGCTTTCCTCTCTGTGTTTTTTTGGTTCTGGGACGCGTTCCATGTCTCAGTATTGTTTGTAGTTATTTGTATCTGTTAATTTCTGAATATATATAAAAAAAAATAAAAAACATAATCACAAAAAATACACAGTAATGCAATCCACTACATGGCTAATCTGATGTCTGACTAAAAAGATGCATCTTTAGTAGCGTTTAGAAATATATTTAAAATAAATCCTTCCACAGTCTAGGTACCAAGGGAGAAGGAATGAAATTCACAATAGATAAAAAAGCAGTAAGAGGAGGTAAAGAAGGGACTTGACAGAAGGGCAGCATCAGACTGAATCAAAAGCGAGAAAAAAAGTTCTTTAAATTTGTTTAAATATGGAATGGGAGAACCAGAAATACATACAGTGCCTTGCGAAAGTATTCGGCCCCCTTGAACTGTTCAACCTTTTGACACATTTCAGGCTTCAAACAATAAGATATAACATTTAAATTCTTTGTGAAGAATCACCAACAAGTGGGATACAATTGTGAAGTGGAACGAAATCTATTGGATATTTTAAACTTTTTTAGCAAATAAAAAACTGAAAAGTGGTGCGTGCAAAATTATTCGGCCCCTTTACTTTCAGTGCAGCAAACTCACTCCAGAAGTTCAGCGAGGATCTCTGAATGATCCAATGTTGTCCTAAATGACTGATGGTGATAAATAGAATCCACCTGTGTGTGATCAAGTCTCTGTATAAATGCACCTGCTCTGTGATAGTCTCAGGGTTCTGTTGAAAGCGCAGAGAACATCATGAAGACCAAGGATCACACCAGGCAGGTCCGTAATACTGTTGTGGAGAAGTTTAAAGCCGGATTTGGATACAAAAAGAGATTTCCCAAGCTTTAAATATCCCAAGGAGCACTGTGCAAGCGATCATTTTGAAATGGAAGGAGTATCAGACCACTGCAAATCTACCAAGACCTGGCCGTCCCTCTAAACTTTCAGCTCAGACAAGGAGAAGACTGATCAGAGATGCAGCCAAGAGGTCCATGATCACTCTGGATGAACTGCAGAGAACTACAGCTGAGGTGGGAGAGTCTGTCCATAGGACAACAATCAGTCGTACACTGCACAAATCTGGCCTTTATGGAAGAGTGGCAAGAAGAAAGCCATTTCTCAAAGATATCCATAAAAAGTATCGTCTAAAGTTTGCCACAAGCCACCTGGGAGACACACCAAACATGTGGAAGAAGGTGCTCTGGTCAGATGAAACCAAAATCGAACTTTTTGCCCACAATGCAAAACGATGTTTGGCGTAAAAGCAACACAGCTCATCACCCTCAACACACCATCCCCACTGTCAAACATGGTGGTGGCAGCATCATGGTTTGGGCCAGCTTTTCTTCAGCAGGGACAGGGAAGATGGTTAAAATTGAGGGGGAAGATGGATGCAGCCAAATACAGGACCATTCTGGATGAAAACCTGTTGGAGTCTGCAAATGACCTGAAACTGGGACGGAGATTTATCTTCCAACGAGACAATGATCCCAAACATACAGCAAAATCTACAAAGTAATGGTTCACAAATAAACGTATCCAGGTGTTAGAATGGCCAAGTCAAAGTCCAGACCTGAATCCAATCGAGAATCTGTGGAAAGAGCTGAAAACTGCTGTTCACAAACGCTCTCCATCCAACCTCACTGAGCTCGAGCTGTTTTGCAAGGAAAAATGGGCAAGAATGTCAGTCTCTCGATGTGCAAAACTGATAGAGACATACCCCAAGCGACTTGCAGCTGTAATCGCAGCAAAAGGTGGCTCTACAAAGTATTAACGCAAGGGGGCCCAATAATTTTGCATGCACCACTTTTCAGTTTTTTATTTGCTAAAAAGGTTTAAAATATCCAATAGATTTCGTTCCACTTCACAATTGTGTCCCACTTGTTGGTGATTTTTCACAAAAAATAATTTTTTTAATATCTTTGTTTGAAGTCTGAAATGTGTCAAAAGGTTGAAAAGTTCAAGGGGGCCAAATACTATCGCAAGGCACTGTATGTGCACTGTGAGCCTTTGATGTAAATTTACAGCTAAAATCAATCAGTTTCTTACTATTTTAACCCTTGTGTTGTCTTCCCGTCAAAATTAAAAAAAAATCTAAATTTTGGTTGACGCTTTGTATCAATGTTTTTAACTTTTTTGGATGTTTTTGTCTCTTTTTAACACTGGATGCTTTTTTCAATGTTTGTCACTTCTTAAAATGTTTTCTACATTATGTAATTTATTAACTTCAGATTTACAGTTATTTTTGGAATTTATGGTCAATAAACCTCATTTATAGGAAATTATACCTAATGTTTGAGTTATAACTACAGAAATTAGGAATTCAACTAAAATTAAAGGAATGTATGTTGATAGATAATCACAGCCTGGAATATGTCAACTTTTACTCAATACTATTTCAAAACCACTTCAATTTGTTTTTCAAATGCTATCAAACTGAATAAGACACCCAAAATTATTTAAAGTAGAGATTTGTACTTGCCAAAGAGCGTTGTGTGGAATCAATCATGTTATTTTGGGGAATTAAAAAGAACATTTGATATATGAAAATGGGTCAATTTGACCCAAGGACAACATGAGGGTTAATCACTGTAAACGGCAAAGCATTCTGGGAGAAAATAATATTACAGCACTATTGAATGCGAATGTTACAGATTACAGGTATTTACAATAGACAGTATAAGAAATGGACACAACGACGGGATAGACTTTGACGGGGACCAGTTAAGTCTATTAGAAGCTCTTTTTCTGTGATTACTGTGCAGCCTCCAACTGAGTTTGAAGACGTAGATGTGACGTGAGCAACATGTCTGAAAGTTGTAGTCTTCTGGTAGCTGGGCAAAGAGAAAGTGATTAGGAGCTGTCCATAGCCTGTAAAATGTCCCCATCCCCCACGAAAATAGGTATGCCTTGTTTCCCCTACTTCATTATTTCACAACATATACTTTTGTTAAAATATCCTAGTTGTTAATGGATAAATGTTACTTCATATGAATTCACTTACCACATACAGATGTATTTCCAATCCATCATGCTGAAATATTTTGTTCCAATGCTTTTATGGACTGTCTATAGGCTTCTCCCTTTTCCCTACATAGCCATAACGTGAGATACAAGGTAAAGTAGCCTTTTATACATTAACAAATAGACAAATAGAGTCTTTAAACGCTTCAGATGTAAAGTTATTCACTGTCAATGTGGCGCCAAAATTAATTTTGGTATTTACTGTCAATACCAATGCATCTTGGGAAATTAAAGGAAATGCGGAAAGTGCACTGCAGCCAATTTATTACTGTAAATTAAAAAATACAATAATGAACTGTAAATCTATTTACTGTTAAATACCGTACAGAGTAAAACAACATGCTGACTGTAAATGAACCGTATAATACTGTAGATTTACGGTAAAAGGTTGTACAGTGGTCCAGAACCGGTCCCGCTTCTCCTTCTGTCCCCACCAGAAACCAGTGGAGGAGAACCAAACGCAGCCCTCCCCCACCGACGCTCACAGCCAACAAACACAAAGAGGACGCATCAATGCTTCCGTCGCTCCCGGTCCAAGCCTCGGACCAACAACGCCTCCAAAAGTCACGCTGAGGACGATGGTGATGATGGAGGGGGACGGAGAAACAAAGAGGACTCGTCTCTTCTGCATCCAGAGAGCAGAAGCTTCCTGCTTCCCAGAAGCAGTCCGGTCATCTCCAGACACCACAGGCCCATCTCCTGGCACGGCGTGTGCACCGACACCTCTGACCCATTAAGGTAACTGTACACTAGCTGTGTTTGAAACTGTTCCCCTGTTTAGAAACAAAAACTCAATTTTTCCTTTTCAGTTTTCAATTCAATTTTATTTATAGTATCAATTCATAACAAGGGTTAACTCGAGACACTTTACAGATAGAGCAGGTCTAGACCACTCTATAATTTACAGATAGAGCAGGTCTAGACCACTCTGTAATTTACAGATAGAGCAGGTCTAGAACCACTCTACAATTTACAGATAGAGTACAGTAGTAGGGGGGGTGATGAACAGTGGCAACAACAGTCACAGTAAAAGATAATGGAACAGTGATTAATAATAGTAGTTTGTAGTAGCGACCACTACGGATGTCATTGTCATTGATATTAATACTAATGAAATGTCATGACCGGTCTGGTTAAAGTTAAGTGACATTGTAAAGGTACAAGTAGTAAAGTTAGCTATCGTTAATGTCAGCTATCGTAGCTTAAGTTATGCTACGACGGACAACAGCAGAGGGAAACAGACTTTTGGTTTTGGAAGCTCCAGACAAAGTCGGGAGAGACGGTACTGTATAAAAGCTTAGTGGAAAGCGTCTTTTAAGCACAGGATGGAACTAAGAAAGGAATGTAGGTCGAGATTTGCGCTGTTTTTACCTCTTTTTCTAACTCTTATATGGCTGTATGTGGACCAAACAGTAATTGAGAAAGCTATGTGAGACATGCAATAATAAAGTCAAAATATTTGACTTTTCCTCTTAATAAAAGCATGTCAAACGCTACAGTCGTGTTGAGTTTGACACCATTGGTCAACACCATTAGGGTGTTTACATGTTCACCGTTTACTGTACATGACTTTCAGTCTTTGACACCTGATTTTCTGAAAGTTTTCTGGTAGTCTCCAGGCTGAGAGGAAACAGGAATTGAAACAGAAAATTATAAGGCAGTAATTATTGTTGTTGTTTCAGTTCTGCTCACAAGTTTACATACACGCTAAAGTTGACTAAAAAGAGGAATAAAAAACATCTTTTGGAAATTGATGTTAATGCCTTAATTAAAAGAATTAAGAAAAATCCAACCTTTAAGGACACCAATTTTCTTTGTGAATGAATAATGTTAATGTCATAAATACATAATAGTTATTCCTTAAAATACAGGGGGCGTAAGTATATAGCAGTTATTTCATGGATCAGGATACTATGCATTATGATAAAGTTCCCTTGGCCTTTGGAATTAGCCCCCCCCCCCCATCATCACATAATTAGAGATTGCAATGGTGTTATTTCAGTTAGCTTAATAGCTGGTTAGATTTTGACATTGAGAGATGATCTTATGGAAAGTTCCCCATGCCAATCTCTAGGTATGGTTTAATGAAGGCATTAAGATCAATTTCCAAAAGATGTTTTTTTTATTTGTCTTTTTAGTCAACTTTAGCATGGATGTGAAAACTTATGAGCACACTGAATGCAGCTAAATATAAAAAAGTAAAGCACAAGCATGTTTTTGTTGATGAACAGCTGCTGCTTTTAGTGTTAAAGGAATGTTATTGTCACCTCAAACTATTAGTTATATTTCCAAACAAACACATTCTGGCCTAAAGGTTTAGAGAACCGAGTGTGTGAGGTTGTCGGTTTATTCCCCAGACAGATAGGACAAATCTGACTGAAGTGAAACAACTTTTTATAGCTCCAACTCCCCGTCTCCTGCTTCTGGTTCGCTGTCTCTGGATCGGTGTTGGTACCCGGCAGAGGATGTGGGACCCAAACCGGACCCCTGTCACCAGCCGTCCTCTTGGGAGGACAAGAAACCGCGCTGTGTCTCCGCCTCAACACATCCCAATGGGCTCCAACTTCCCTTCAGTGGACAGCGGGCCCACGGCACAGATGCCCCCCACTCATCAGGTAGATTAAATCATTACAGGTTTATCTTTAGTGGCTTTGTACACCTGCTGTTTCCCAGAGGCCTCCCCAGAATCCCCCCTCTCCCTACAAACAGGAAACACTCCCTACTGAAAAATAATTATTCTTTTTACACTCACTTGTACAATGAAAAGCTTTTACTTTCATTTGATTGGAGATATATTTGTCTGTGTATGGTGGTACAAATCTCCAAATTCATATCTAAGGTTTGGTGTATAATCTCTGAATCAGCAAATCCACCGTTAACTCCAAAAGTCAGATACATGTAGTGAATTATATAGTGCAAAGTTTGCCTCTGATATGAAGTAGAAATAGGTAAAAGTCAAGTAACTTTACTCAACTACAGTAAATGTATGAATATATACCTTCCCAACCTTCCCACATCTGGTTATGATGATCCGGTTGATAGTCACAAACCAATCAATCTACCTAATTTGGTACGGACTTTAGGACTTTTCAGTTTGGTCCGAACCAAAATTGCAAGTGAGAAAGGTGCCAAAAGACCAAATTATGGTCCAATCAAAAGAGGTGGTCTTGGTCCGGACCAAACGCTTGTCTGCAGTATGAAAACTTTTTGGATGGTTCTGACTTTCAGAGCAATTACAGGAAGTTAGGCAACTACGTACCATAAAAGAAGAAAAAAAACCAGAACCCCCCACTAAAAATCAGTCATACTTTTTGCACTATGGGAACGTATATTTTTCGCGAGTACTGCGCTTGCAGTTGGTGCTGACCTTGTTGCTGCTGGTAGTAACACCATAATAACACAATAGGGATTGGCTCATTCATTTGTTCATTCATGTTCATTTATACTGAAAAGACTACCCGCCAAAAAAGGCCAAAAGGCCAAAATGCCAACACGCCAACGTCAGATGCACGCCCGTCTACTCACCAATCAAAGGGAGATGCAACACACGTACTGTACATGGTGATGACACGCCGTAGGTATGTCATGGGAAGTTCTTTATTGCGTCTGTTTGTGTGCGTGTGTTTTGCCAGGCGTCTCTACCTCAACACAACCCAGCAAAGAAAGAGGGAATGGTGGTATCTCGGAATTCTCTGCAGACATCTTTAAGAGCAGTTGTGAGCTGGAAAAGGTACAGTTACACTTTTTATTACTTATCTGTCCCTGACTAAATTAACTCTAACCCCCAAATTCCACAGGATGCGGAACGGCTGCGGATCCACTCCGGAACGGCGTCAGAGTAATTTGGATTCCATTAAAGTCAATGTGTGTACTTCCAACAAAACAAATAAAACAGCAGGTTAATTTTCAAAATAAGATACACCGTGCTCACGGAGGATCAAATCTCCCTGCACTACACCTTGAAAACACCACAGAGTTGTTCCCTCTCTTCTTCTCTGGATGAAAACTACCTGTTGTTGGTTTTGTGGTTCTATTCTCGCGAGATCTTGTGGGTCCTCGAGACTTCAGTTGTCAGTCATGGCCACAGCTGTTCCGCCGCAAATCCAGACCTCGTGGGTGTTGACAAAAGGTGTGTAGCACAGAGCCCAAATAAATTGCGTCATTCTGAGCTATATTTAGTTTCCTAGTGGTGGCACCCTCTAGTGGCCATAGTGGTGGTGGGGGGGGGTCAAACAAACACAGGACTTTCACCCAGGAGACCGGGGTTCACGTCAGTGCTACAGTACGTCACATTCTGGGTCATTTGGTAACCTTCAGTCACGTCTGATTTGAAAGGCGTTTGGTGTTTTAAGTCCCCAACGTCACCTTCCAGGCAGCGATGCCCGGAAGGCACTAGGATTAGGCCAGGGTTAAGGTTAAGGTTAGGTGCCTTGAAGTCAACGCTCAGAGCAATATTGAGGGCTTAAAACAACTTTGAGCCATTTGAACCCAAACCTCCATCTTTTTTATCAACTTTACTCAGAAGTTTTTATGCTGGGTACTCCGGTTTCCCCCACCACTAAAAACATGTTCCCCTCCCTCTCTACCAAACTGATGTGTTGAGTGTCTGGCGTCGTAAGGCTGCCATGCATCACCCAGATGGGTGCTACAAATTGGTGGTGTTAGAGAGTAGTTCCCCCAAAATGAAATTTTTGAAAATATAGAAATTAAATCTATCTTCTCATGTGACTCTGGACAGTGGCGCAGGCAGGAGTTTTTTCGTTGTACCCATAAAACCGGACCGCTAGACCGGTTTACTGTGCCAGAAACAGCAATCATTGTAATAGCTAATGTGTTTGAAAGTGCTCCTAGCATACTTTCATCATTTCATAATGACCAGATCATGAAAATATTTTACTGAAGCAAGAGAGACAGATGCGTTCAGAGCAGACAGCTGTTGGCGAGCAAGTATGGATATATTAATAATATGAACCTGATTTCTCTGAGTGCCAGGTAATCATCATATCCCGTATGTGACCAAAGACGGGAAAAGCCTCATAAACCGCAACATTCAAGTCCATGTTCAGGCCCAGATGTACTTGCATTTGTGTTTGCGTACGTAAGATGGTTGCCACACGTATCCTGCGTTCCTTTAGATCAGTGTTTCTCAAATGGGGGTACGTTTACCCATAGGGGGTAAAATGCTAATTAAAAACACGTCATGCATAATTCCTAAAGTAATTAAACTATAATACTGAATGAAATAAGTGATGGATTCTAATCATTTGAAATGTCGCATTTAAATGATTTTGTTTGAAAACGCTGTTGTTTAGTGAATATATCACTGCTGGCACTAAATTGTATTTCTTTATATAGACTTCTTTTCTGCCAAAAATGTTTTAGGCTGGTCAGGGGTACTTGGCTTAAAAGTAATTCAAAGGGGGTACAATATTGAAAAATGTTTAGGGTTAGGGTTAATGTTAGGGTTGGGGTTAGGTTAGGGTAGAACGCAATGCCCTGGATGGGCGCTGCGAGGGCCATGGGCACAAGGGGACCACTTGTGTGAATAACCCTTAAAAAACTGCTTAAAAAAACTGTGTCGGTTCTATATAAGAGAGTGAATAGGTCCCCAAGGCACTGGCAGAGTTAAGTTAGGGGTTATGGGTTAGGGTTGGGGGTTAGAGTTAGGGTTAGGGGTAGGGTTATGGGTTAGGATAAGAAACACTGCTTTAGAGCGTAGGTCATACACGTCTTCAGAAATTAACATCAGTTCAAGGCCGTAAGCATAAAGTAAACATCGGGATGGGGGCAGGACTAATCTGCGTAGATGCCTGTTGTAGAATAGTAATATAATACAATATACATATAATATAATATATTAGCCTATATAGTGATAGGACACATCTTTTGCATATTTAAATATTTGGGGGGGAGTTGTGTAAAAGTACCCTGGGATGTATGTAAACAAAGCATTTTGCACCGCCGCTTGTCTATGTGTACGCATTGTTAAAAAGCTAGTATATCTGGGCCTTTAACACACATGATTCAAACAACAGGCTAGCTCCGTCCGTGGGTTTAGCTATACTTAGCGCCCAGCAACCAGTTTACCTACGGATTGAGTCAAAATGAACATTCTGATTAATAGTGGATGGGTTGTTGGTGAAATAACATAAAATGAATGAGAAAAATGATTAATGTGAACATGCATTAGATGCGTTGCATGTCTCACAGAAAACAATGTACCTAGAGTTACAGGATAACTGCTGCCGGCACCTCCAACTCTGGATAACACAGTGTCTGTATGTTGATGTGCAGGAGAATGCTCATTTTGTCGTGGTGGACATGGTGCTGGAAGTGCTGGAAGCTGTGAAGTGGAGTCTGAGCTATAATGGGCAGACACACTGCAACATGTGCGCAGACAGACACAAGAGCGCGGCGGAGGACGAACACAGACACACGCAGAGCTGCAGTTCAGGCGATCCTGCACAAGACAACACTGAGACATCACACGGAAACACACACACTCACCGACGCACGCAGGATGAAGAGGAAGCTGAACATGTGGCAAAGACTTTCTCTGTCCTCTCCAGTGACAGTGGGTTTGAAGGTGAAATGATTTACACTACACATTTAGAAATTACAGAATATGGAAAATAAGAATCATATTAAGTCATGTTTAGGGTTAGGGTTAGGGTTATTGACATTCTTTTATTTTATCAAAAGTCAAAACATTTTGACTGTTATTGCATGTATAGCTTTCTCACTCATAATTCGGTCAACATAAAGCCCTGTAAAAGTTCCTTAGCCATCATACAGTAGAGTTTAGCAAATCAAGCAAAGCAGTAATTACATTTTTACAGCAACCTGTTTTTCAGATTATCAAAACTATCTACTTCTGGGAGACTTCCTGAGTCTTAAAGTCAGCAAATCAGCCAAATTATGCTTAGAGTAATTATAGTTGAAAAAAGTTTCTCATCTTTTTGGCTTAGCAAACTTCTAGGTGGGCCAATATTTATTGTGAAACTAAATTGACATGAGGTGCCCGATGTTGGAGCTAAATCCTACTCCGGTCTCAGGGTTCAGTCAATTAGTAGTCAGAATCTCAGATGTTGATGTGTGAATCCTTTTATTACGTAGAATATTCTAGAGGCAAATACAGAGATCAAGCTAACACAGCTCTCCCCCAAATTTGTCTGGCTCTTTGGCTCTTGCACCCCTGGTCTTAAGGGTGGGGTCTCCAGGTCACAGTGATGTGATGTGTTTGTGTGCTTATTCTTATGTGTGCTTATATCTTTCAGTTGGAATGTGACTGAAAGTTTATTACCCTTTCAGGACTTGCAGAGCAAAAAATAACATGACCTGCTGCCTTTTTAGTTGGGCTGTAAAGAAGATCTGCAACCAGACACAGGACGCGGACCCAATCATCAATTCTGCTTCTGGTATATTTAGGAGAGCGAACCTTGAGTTTGACAATTGTATTAGACGGTATGAATGAACAACCGACATCATAGGACAGTTTGGAGAACTTGATGCATTTTACTTATTGCGTTTTTCCACCACATGGTACCTGCTCGCCTCGCCTCTCCTCGCCTTTTTTGGTTTTCCATTAAGAAAAAAAGGAGGACGGGGCACCGCAGCGAGTTGAGCAGGTACCATTAATGGAAAAAAACCCATTTCCGCAGGAGAGACATGTTTGCAGAAATGCAAAAAGGTTTATTGTACATCATAATAAAATGTACAAAGTCTTTGGAGATTAGACTCCATCGTTAAACCAATAGTTCGTATATAGGGGTAGAGAATCATCATAACCCCCTGATGGAGTCTAGACACCGGTGGTGGCAACAAAGGAGCCCGAAGACCAGACTGAAGGAGGCCAGACCGGTCAGTTGGAGTAAATGACTGGAGGTGGAAAGGGGGGTTGAGGGTTGCACTCTTTGCCTCTTGAAATTCGTGTACAATTCTGATTAGTTTAGCAGGAAGGTGAACATCTCCAACAGCTGATTTGATTTAGGAAGAGAGCATTGATTAAGAGTTAGGTCTTCCTGAAAGAATATGCGCTGAGCTACATTAGTATCCTCATCTGCATAAAGCAGGTGGATAGAAACGTACAGTAGCTACGGTCACATTTTTGCCAGTTGTGTAAAGCAACTAAGCATTGTACGTCAGTACTTTAGTTCACTTTTCTCCTAGGTAATTCTTTAAAGATCACAATGTTTATTTAACCCTAACTGTAGTTACTTGTTACCTTGCAAATTAACAATATGTAATCTTCAACATGCCTGAATATTCTGTCTCTTCTTTTCAGACTATGTACTCGACACAACTCTGACACCGACATATTTTCTCACAAAGTAAGAAAAAAAACATAAATTACTGAGTGTGTGCCCGTGTGTACACCTTTTAGTTCAGATTCTGTGAGTCAATGTGTGGTTTCCCACAATTCAGTGCAGAGTGTCTGGCGCAGCAGCTGGTGCTGGACTTCAGGAAGAGCTGGCTTCCCTCCCATGAGCCTCGGCGTGGAAGGAAAAGCCTGCGTAGCTGCCTGCAGGAGGTGAGAACACATCACAGAGACCAGACATCGTCCGTGGAAACTCGTGCTTTATAAATGTTTTAATTGGGTTCTTATGGAAAACCTCGTATGATATCCTACGAAATGATAGCGACTGCTGGCTGGTCACATGATAGTCTCATAGTGTTAAATTCTGAGGTCTGAACAGACAATTTGACTGTGGGCCTGGTACAGAGCACCGTGAGATGGCGGCCATTTCAGAGGATGTTACAATTAAGTTTATCTGATAAAAGTAAGGGTCATGCCGATTAGGTGTTAGGGTTAGGGGTTCGGCTTAGGGGTTAGGGGATAAGGGGTTTGGCTAATTGGGTAAGAGTGATAACAGTTCAGTTTAGACACAAAAATTACTACTTGAGATTATAAAATAATTGTGGTTTGGGGTAAAACACTCCCCGGACAGAATCACCCGTTTCCTGGGTGAAAGTCTTGTGTTTGCTCCGTAACTTCTTCAGGACATGATCACCTGTTTCCTGGCGAAAGTCTTGTGTTTTCTCCTTAAAGGGCATACCATATTTAAGAATCCTTCCCAAAAACACCTTTCAACACCTTGAAACAGTTCAAAACTTTCAGTATTATTCCCAAAACACCTTTCAACACCTTGAAACAGTTCAGTTTATGAAAGGGCATACCTCTAAAAATGTCCTGTCAGCCTTTGCTCATGCAAAATATGTTATAGTTAGTAGTTATAAATGGAACTGCAAGTGTGACCTTACTGTAAGCATGCAAACATTCTTAAGAACAAATGTAATCTTAAACAATCCGTTCTCACTCCGAACGCGTAAAATACGGATGTTTGGACAATGGCTGTCCACGTCTGATATGAAGAAAAAGGCCTTTGACGTGTGTGTAGAATGTACCGGGGAGAGAAGCATATAGATGGGGTTTAGTGGGATTTCCGCGTAGGGAGTGTGGTTTGGGGTGTCAAATGGGTCAAACACAGGACTTTTACCCAGGAGAGTGGGGTTTGTGTCCTGCGTGTGTCCTTAACCGTTATTGCCGCGTGTCACGGAACCGTAAGCCCACCCACAAGCTTTTCCTCAACCTAACAGCATCAAAAGGGATGCCAATAGTCCCAACCAAGCGTGTGTTGTAGGATGCTAAAGGAGACAACCAAGCGTGTGTTATATAACAAACACTAAAGGAGACGACTAAGCACGTGTCTTATGACGCTAAAGGAGACGACTAAGCGCGTGTTATATGACACTAAAGGAGACTTTTAACGTCAATAACAACAACAAAGGCACCTGACCAAGCGTCCATATTTTACGAGATGGGAGTGAGAATGTGTTGTCTTAAACCCTACTTACGCAGTTTTCACGAAGAGTCTGGCATTTACTGCATGAGTAACTGTATTCCATGCATTGGTTTTATTGCTGCTTAGATCCACTGCTGACGCTACTAATCGGAATCAGAATCAGAATCAGCTTTATTTGCCGGGTATGAGGACACATACGAGGAATTATTCAACCAAAACAAAAATATACACACTAATATATACACAATATATACATACTCTAAACAGAAACAACATATTATGATGTCTCAATTTTTGTTAACTTCTTGCAGCAGTACCTCCACTTAAAAGTTTTTCTTTCTTTTGGAGTCGAGGCCTCCACCGTCTTTTCCACGTCTTTTGGACATTTCTCTAAGGGTGCACACGACACAGCCCTGCCGTCTCATGCCCTTATATGGGAATCAACGGGGCGTTAAGAGTAACAGACATGAGCTTTCAATTCACAAAGACATGGGGATTTGTCACTCTTAAGAACACACCTGTGAACAATTTTGCTGTTTAAGAACACGTCATGAATCAGACGTAGACTTTTCTTAGGAAATTTCTTAACAACATATTTAAGAAAAAACTTAGGAAGATATTGGTAAATGAGTCTCATTGTGTGGGATCAGCATGGGAGTGAAACATGAAAAACATTTCTTTGTATATATGAATTATTTTTTATTCCTCAAGGTTAAGGCTGGGTATCAAACGTTTCTGGCACCAACCAAATTGACTTCTTTTGTATCAAGTATCAAGAAAAATGCCTTGTAATTTAATACATTACATGTCATTTAGCTGACACTTTTATCCAAAGTGACTTACAATTGCTATATGTGGCAGAGGCCACACTCCTCTGGAGCACCTAGGTGTTAAGTGTCTTGCTCAGGGACTCATTGGTTGATGGATCGCAGTGGGAATTAAACCCAGATCTCCCATGCCAAAGACATGTGTCATACCCACTGCGCCATCACCACCCACCCAATACCAAATGTCTTGCCAGTTGCCAGGAACTGGAGGAGTGGCGGTGAGCAGCAAAAGCCTGGCAGAGGAGATCAGACTGAGGACCAGGATGAGAGGATCCCTAAGCTGGGCCCCACCACGCTTCCAGATCATCTTCACTGCTCAGCCGACACACAGGTGCTCACCTTGTCTAGGGTGTTTGGATTTTAACAATTCGGGTTCCATCTCAATTCTTCCTTTCAATTCATTATGTTACTATCTGGCTCAAGGCCGGCAACAAAAGGGAGATCACACACAGATAGATTAGTCAAAAGTAGTTTATTTAACTAAATAGATTAATAACACAACTTAACTCAACTTAAGGGTAATGGTGGGGTGTGTAAGTGTAGAAGACATCAGTCGTGTTGGCCATGTGTGGATGGATGAATGAATGGTGTGATGCAGAAAACCAGACAAAGACCAAATGTGGATGGATGCTGACAGAGAGAGTGAGACTTTTATGACTTATGCCACTCCCAGTACCTGTAGACCAAGGAGCAGAACATGACAGGCAGGCAGATTAGGAGGGGTTGTCACATTACAATTCTTAATTTCGATTATTTGAGGGTTGTAGTTGAATTGGGTCACATGCTCATTTCACAGATAAGAAGAACATTTTATTTTGATTCAATGATGATTTAGTTCAACCAGGCGTTTTCAAGGTAAATTAAAGCAACATTTTAGACATTCTGTTTTCTGTGCTCCATGGCTTCAAAACAACTGGAATTGGTCTAATAGGACATTGGCGGCTACGGAAACCAATTTTCCAAACAATTCCAATAAAAAAATTATTTATTTGGAATCGTACGTTCTTCAACGGTCAGATGGTTCCAGTTCCGGTTCAAAACCGGTTTTCGATGCCCAAACCTAACTACATCTGACGATACTCACTGAATACAAATATACAAAAATAGAATATATGGATATATGGACATTCAAAGTTGACGGTTTCCTCCTCCAGACGCAGTGAGGTTGTCGCTCTGCAGCACTTCCTGTGTGCTGGCTGTGGGACAGCGGTGGAGCCCAGTGAGTATCAAACTGGAAACATTTTTAAATTGTGTGATAGGTATAAAGCAAAGATTAGAGTGCTATCCTGTCTGAATCTGCCTCTATCTCTCTTGGCCACCAGGGTACATCAAGAAACTGCGGTATTGTGAATATCTCGGCAGGTACGTTGAATAATCTGATGGTATTATACAATAAATTAGGAATACTTGTGTATGGTAGGGTCATAACACAGTCACACTCCCAGGGCGTCACACCCCGATGCATGGTCAGAGGCCTTTGCCATATGTCACTGACTCAAAAAGCTTTAGCTTCTTAGTGAGACGCCGGGGGCTTTCAACACATTCAAAATGGAATCTCATCCGTGATGATATTTGACACTTTTAGGGGGTGGCAGTAGCTCAGTCCGTAGGGACTTGGCAGAGTGTGGACTGGTAGCTGGAGAGATGCCAGTTCACCTCCTGGGCACTGCCAAGGTGCCCTTGAGCAGGGCACTAACCCCCCCTCCCCCATTCAAGCCTGTTTAGCAGTCACAGCACACCCACTCTGACATCTGTCCATTGGTGCATGTAAAACCTATGCATATGTGTGTAGTTCAGGCCTGTGTGCAGAGTGTAATAACAACAGAGTGTAAATTGTAATTTCCCCATAGGGGATCAATAAAGGGTATAAAACTATAGAAGAAATTGTTATTAAATTGCAACAAGCTTGGTCTGGACTCACTTGTTGAGGCTCTGGGTTGGGATGGATTTGGCGTCTCATTTCCACTCGCAGGGTTAAACCGTTTCATTAGGGTTAGGAAAGGATTGTGGGTGGGTTTACAGAATGTACGTTTAAGTGACACATTAGTCAAGAACGTAACCCAAACCCAACAAAAACATCTGAAATAGCGCCAAAAACATTTCTTTATTTTTGTACACATGACAAAATGAGTTAATGGACGAGAAGACAACACAAGAGTTATGTGTATTCTCTTTGAGCGTGCAGCACATTTGGTATCATTAGGCTGAATCCAATGATTGGAAAAACTTGTAATTCCACTGTCAGGTATTTCTGCGACTGCTGCCACGGCGGCTCTGAGGCTGTGATTCCAGGTCGACTTCTGTCCTGCTGGGACTTTGGCAGGTAGTAAACTACATTATGGATATGAATATTATTCAAACATGAAGTTAAAATGCAGCGGTGGAATGTTACTAAGTACATTTACTCCAGTACTGTCCCTATGTCCAGATGTTGAAGTACTTGTACTTTACTTGAGTCTTTTCTTTTCATGTTACTTTGTACTTCTACTGCATTACTTAGTTACTCGGCTACATTCATCTGACAGCTTTAGTTACTAGTTACTTTAGTTACTAATTACTTTAGTTACTAATTACTTTAGTTACTTGCTCCACTACATTCATCTGACAGCTTTTGTTACTAGTTACTTTAGTTACTAGTGACTTTAGTTACTGGTTACTTTAGTTACTCCGCTACATTCATCTGACAGCTTTAGTTACTAGTTACTTTAGTTACTAGTGACTTTAGTTACTGGTTACTTTAGTTACTCCGCTACATTCATCTGACAGCTTTAGTTACTAGTTACTTTAGTTACTCCACTACAGTCATCTGACATATTTAGTTACTAGTTACTTTTGTTAATAGTTACTTTAGTTACTAATTACTTTAGTTACTAGTTACTTTAGTTACTCCACTACATTCATCTGACAGCTTTTGTTACTAGTTACTTTAGTTACTAGTTACTTTACACATTAAGATTCCTGCACACCATCCACATGTATTATATAATCTCCATCCATCCATCCATCTTCATCCGCTTATCCGAGTTTTTAGCTCCAGTAAGGGACCCCAAACTTCCCTTTCCCGAGCCACATCAACCAGCTCCGACTGGGGGATCCCGAGGCGTTCCCAGGCCAGGTTGGAGATATAATCTCTCCACCTTGTCCTGGGTCTTCCCGAGGCCTCCTCCCAGCTGGGGCCTGGAACACCTCCCTAGGGACTAAGGCATCCTTACCAGATGCCGAACCACCTCAACTGGCTCCTTTCCTGAAGGAGCAGCGGCTCTACCCCGAGCTCCTCTCGGATAACTGAGCTTCTCACCCTATTCTAAGGGAGACGCCAGCCACCCTCCTGAGGAAAACCCATTTGCCGCTTGTACCCTGGATCTCGTTCTTTTCGGTCATGACCCAGCCTTCATGACCATAGGTGAGGGTAGGAACGAAAATTGCCCCAAGGTAGATAAGAGCTTTGCCTTCTGGCTCACTCTTTTGAAGTGCGATACACAGAATGTAATACCGCACCGGCTGCTCCGATTCTCCGACCAATCTCACGCTCCATGGTCCCTCACTCATTGAACAAGACCCCAAGGTACTTAAACTCCTTCACTTGGGGTAAGGACTCACTCCCCACCTGAAGAAAGCACTCCATCGGTTTCCTGCTGAGAACCATGGCCTCAGATTTAGAGGTGCTGATCCTCATCCCAGCTGCTTCACACTCGGCGGCGAACCGATCCAGTGAGTGCTGAAGGTCACAGACCGATGATGCCATCAGGACCACATCATCTGCAAAAAGCAGCGACGAGATCCCGAGCCCAGAACTGCAACCCCTCCCCGCCCGACTTACGCCTGATATCCTGTCCATAAATATTACAAACAGGATTGGTGACAAAAGCGCAGCCCTGGCGGAGGCCAACCCTCACCTGGAGCGAGTCCGACTTACTGCCGGAACCGGACACAGCTCTCGCTTTGGTCATACAGATTGGATGGCCCTGAAAGGGACCCCCTCACCCCATACTCCCGCAGCACCTCCCAAATTTCTCCCGGGGACCCGTCATACGCCTTCTCCAGATCCACAAAACACATGTAGACTGGTTGGGCATACTCCCAGGCCCCCTCCAAGATCCTTGCGAGAGTGAAGATCTGATCCGTTGTTCCACGGCCAGGACGGAATCCGCATTGTTCCTCTTCAATCCGAGGTTCGACTATCGGCCAAACCCTCCTTTCCAGCACCTTGGAGTAGACTTTACCAGGGAGGCTGAGAAGTGTGATACCCCTGTAATTGGCACAGAGGGTGTATTATATAATCTAATGTATATTATAAAGTAATGATAGCAACAATATCCAGGTCCAGTTGAGTTGATGATATTAACCCTTGTGTTGTCCTCCCGGATCAAAAACTGACAACCCTCATTTATTTAGAATTATACCTAATATTTGACGTAAAAAAGCAGAAATTATGAATTATTTTGACTAGTAGTTAAGATCAGAGGAATGTACAGATTAGTTTAGTCAGGAATGAAAGTGATCAATTGTATTTGCAAAGAGCGTTGTAAGGAATCCAATCCATATTTTGTGGTAATTTGGTTAAAAAAAAACTCATATTTTAGATAAAGAAATTTTTTAAAGGGGTCAAATTTGACCCGAGGACAACAGGAGGGTTAATCACACAGCTGTTAGGATCCTTTAATCTTTCTACAATGGGAGGAGAGTTCTTTTCTTTTAATACTTTAACTACATTTTCCTGACGATACTTACAGACTAAAGTACCATTTTCAATGCAGGACTTTCTCTTCAAACAGAGTATTTTTACAGTGTGGTATTCATTTTTCTTAAGTAAAGGATCTGACAGAAGACCTAAGAGCAAGTAACAATAGCATTAACACTAATTTTAAAGACAAATGTTAATACTTGAAGCGTGCTTATTTATATATGATTCAATACTATTGGAGTTTCAGTCATCTCTTCATTAAATCTCTCATAATGATATGAATATTGCAGATACCCTGTGAGTGATTTCTCCAAACAGCTGCTAGAGTCCGTGTGGCAGCAGCCGCTGTTTGACCTGACCTGCGTGGGTAAGACTCTCTACACCCGAGTGAAGGAGCTCCAAAAGTTCAGGGTGAGTTAAGCCTTGTGTTGTCCTCGGGTCAATTTCACCCGTTTGCTAATACACATTTCTTGAAACCCTCACTCATTTTCTGCAAAATGTAAACACAAAACCAAATTCTCAAACTATGTTCCCAAAACACGTGACTCTGCTTTCAGATCATACACACAGCCAGTCAGTAACTCAACACTACAGAGCATCCATTAGCAGAGGTGGGTAGTAACGAGTTACATTTACTCCGTTACATTTACTTGAGTAAGTTTTTGGAAAAAAGATACTTCTAGGAGTAGTTTTAAATCACTATACTTTTACTTGTACTTGAGTAGATTAGTGAAGAAGAAACTGTACTCTTACTCCGCTACATCAGGCTACAATGAGCTTGTTACTTTTCTTTTAACCTCTTTGGTATTCTACGCGTCATCGTTTTTACCCCAGCGTTAGTCTCATTTAATGTTTTATTTTGACAGAGAGAGAGACTTCCGCTAAAGGCTCTACCACGTGACTGTGTTTCACCAATCAAACGGCGTTGTGCAGTCTCGTCACGCGACCATACTTTAGCTTGACAGTTGTAGCAAAACAAATGTTGGAATCAACAGGAGGAACACCCCCGGCCTCATAGTGAAAGCATGTTTAAGTGCAAAACAGCAACTACATTATGCGGCGCCTTCTGGGTCGACCAAAACAAACGGACATTTCAGCTTTCAAAAACTCAACATCTAACTTGAGAAAACATGTAGCAGTTATTTTTGTTTTTGCTGTGGATAGAAGAATGTTTGTCTTTTACACATGTTTTGAACATTTCCTATATATACACTACTGGTCAAAAGTTTGGGGTCACTTATACATTTCCATACCACTCCATTATAGACAGAATACCTACTAATTTGGGTGGGGGGGCTGATCTTTAATGCAATATCTACATTGCCCATTATCATCAACCATTCAGCCAATGTTCCAAAGGCACATTCTGTGTACTAATGTCTCATTTAAAAATAAAAAACTAGAAAAAACATTGGAGAACCATTTTACTATTATGTAAGCACATAATGTAATCTGTTTGGTTAAAAAAAACAATGCAACTGATCTTTTGCTGGCATTCTGTCTACAATGGAGTGCAATGGGAATTTCTATGTGACCCCAAACTTTTGACCGGTAGTGTATATATATATATATAGTATCCATCCAAATTTGATGTTTAAGTCTCTTCACTTAAGCTATTTTGTAATTAATAAATTCCTTTTAATTTATTCTATTGATTGGATGAACTATAATTTGCCTAAATATGATTATTTTTATTTTTGTCTGTCTGATTAATGCTTGTGTTAAGAAATAAATCAGGACGTTAAACAGTTACTCACTTTGAGTAATTTTTCATCAAGGACTTTTTAGCTCTTACTCAAGTAATTATTTGGATGACTACTTTTATTTTACTTGAGTCATATTATTATGAAGTAACAGTACTTTTACTTGAGTAAAATTTTTGGCTACTTTACCCACCTCTGTCCATTAGTCATTTGTAAGTTGAAACAAAACTGTTCTTAACGCTGGGTTTACTTACATTTTCACGGCAGCAATTGAACTTAACTTTTTTAACCCTTGTGTTGTCTCCCCGGCGACGTGGACATTTTTTGTTTCTCTGAGTCAAAATTTCAAATGAAAAACCTTTTATCAACGTTATGGTCATCTTTTTTGACCCTCTTGTGTCTCTCCCTCTTTGATTTTGTCACTTTTTCAATGTTTGTTTACTTTTTCTGAGCCTTTTGAAATTGTTGTTGTGGGTTTTTCTCCAAATGTGGCACTTTTTTTGACATTTTTGTTACTTTTGTTTGACATCTTTTCACATTTTTGTCACTTTATTTGACATCTATTCACATTTAAGTCACTTTGACATTTTTCTCTCTTTTTTTTACACTTTTTTTAAAAGTTCTTTTACTAATTGTTCTTTTCTCCAAATGCTATAAAATTGACAAAAAAAACACAAATTTAATTAAAGTAATGAACTGATTATTTATTTAACTTGTGAGGATCATTGTTGGGAACCATCCACATTACTTTTTTGGAAAATATGTTTGAAAGAAACCCAAATTTCTGATATAGAAACTTTTTGGAATGGAGTCAAATTTGACCCGAAGACAACAGGAGGGTTAAGTAGAACCACCATAAAAATATTTACAGTGCAGATAAAAAAAAAGTTATATCATGCAGTAAACACATTTTGCAATGAAAACAAAAAATATTGAATATATAGTATATATCAAAAGGCCAAAGAAGAAAGAAAATGAAATAAAGAGCACATGACAGCATACTAAAAGATATTGTGAAGCCGCAATATCAAAGTCAACACCTCAGCTTCACATGTGTGCACTCAGATCTGGTTTCCCTTTTCTACATTTGGGTTAAACACCTCAGTAGAAACATGTTGGCAATTCAGAGTTGTGTGTAAACGATGACAACTGTGTTGTGTTTACCATTTGCAACACAAGTGCGTCAGAGTGGGAAGTGTGTTTTAGGGAATGACAATGACAAATTGGTTCAGACCACTGAGCATTTGGTTCAGAGAATGGGGTTTAGTGGGTTAGTAATTCACAAAAACTATAATATCAGAAACATGGGTTTCTTTCAACAGCATGGCCCGAAAATTAATACGGATGCATAAATGTACGTTGTATGGAACCATAATGATGGGAGAAGAGCAGGAAGTAAGGTGACGAAGTATAAGAGCGCCAGATTTCAGGGTGGGGAGTGTCAACAGTAACATGCTGCTCCACCATTGATGCTCCAGTATTAAAATCAAATAATGTTGCAGGAGACATTTTACTGCATGGTTTCACTGCAATACGTAGAGTACATTTTACTGATAATATTTCTGTACGTCTACTAAAGCACTGCAGACAAATGAATACTGGACTTTAACTTGTAACGTCGTAACGTCTTCACATTGTTGTTCTTTTATATCACATATCACAGTACTTCTTCCATCACTGGCAAAAAGTCAGTAAAATGAATCACGTCAAAGCAGGTCCAACCCAGAGAACACAACAGCACCATTAATTATTCTGTTATTTCTATTGACTGCCCTTCTGTCCTTATTGTCCTTCCATCCTTCCTTCCTTCTTTCCTTCCCCCTGTTCCTCTCTCCTTCAGGAGCTGCAGGATCAGCTGATGGGGATCAAGAAGCTGCTGACAGCCTGCAGGTTATCTGGAAGGTACACGGGACAATTATGTTCATATTCATTAGACAACCTTTGGGTTAAATATGATGTAGTAGTATTGTACTTGTTTAGAGATTGTAAACTACAGTAACAAGGCCACTGAGTGAAGGATTTAAAAACAGTTGAACTTTGGCGTCATCCAGTGGCCACATTGTAAGATCCTGGGCACAGAGAGATGCATCCCTCTATTTCGCAAACACACAACACATAGTATGTTTTAGGGTTATGTTTTGGCCCCCATTTTTTTATGAGCTGAACTCTAAGGCTCATTTTATGTACACAAAAGGCTTATTTCTACTTTTAATTGAGTAAAGTATGAGTACTTTCTTCTCCAGTGACAAGCAGACCTCTTAACCCTTGTGTTGTCTTCCATTCGATCATGCGCTCGGGTCCTCACTAGTCAAAATCAACACTTTTACTGATGTTTTTGTCTTTTTTCTACACTTTTGACGCTTCTTTTCACTACCATGTATAAACACCACTAACAGACTTATTTCCACTAGTTTTACACTTATGGTTGGAATTTATGGTCAATAAACCTAATTTATAGGAAATTACCTAATTCTTGATTTAAAAAAAAAAGAACCTGAAATTATGAATTATTTAGACTAATATTATAATATATAAAGGAAGGATAATCACAGATTTGTATAGGTAAATGGATATTGTTTCGAAACATTGAATAAAACCCCCAAAAATTCAATGAAGGTAAAAATCCGAATACATCGATCTTTTGTTGTACTTGCAAAGCCCGTTGTATGGAATAATCCATGTTATTTTGGGATAATTAAAATTAGGTAGTTAAAGAGAAACCCATATTTCTGATATAGATATTTTGAAAATAAGTCAAATTTGACCCAAAGACAACAAAAGGGTAAAAAAGAGAGAAACCTTTTTAAAAACAGCGTACCTCTGCAGGTGTCTGTCTCTGTCACTTGGTCATTGAAGCAGTGGATGCTTTCCTAATGTTTTTTTTCCCAATTATGTATTTTATAGAGTCCAATAGTGTTTTACCAACAAGTCCTCCAAATTATACGACATATATGTAATGGGAGCGTTTTATAAATAAGCGCCCCCTAGTGGAGGCAGGAGATACATCCTCATATCTACAATGGAAAATGTAATAAACAAACTAAATATTTCCGTTCAACCAGAAGCCGAAGATATGTGCCATCAAGTGGAAGGAGTTTCAGTGTGTTTGTGTCTCAGGGTGATGGCGGAGTTTGAACAACTTCCTGCTCACCTGACGGAGCAGCCCCACCTCTTTTCCATGGAGGACCTGTTGAGGGTGAAGAAGGGTCAGCTTATGGCTCAGGCCAGAGCGCTGCTACACTCTGCTATTGACCACGTTGAAAACTGTGAGGTCAGCACCGAAATCTACAAAATACATAAAGTATATTTCTATTACAGCAGTTTATTATTATTCCTTAATCTTCATGATAAATAGAGGATACAGCTGCTTCCATAGGTTAGTTTGTGTTATTGTGTGACTTTTGTGTTTTTATGAGGATGAGATTGGATTCACTATATACATAAAAGCATTATGTATTTCATCGCTTTTTGCAGCAAACAGAGATTCTCTTGTGTGAAAGATGACATACAGTATTTGAGAGAAAGTTGTTTGAGAGGCTGTGGAATCAACCCCCTCTGATCTGAACCATCCTCCTCCTTTCTTTATACAGTTGTGTCTGGCCAGAGGTTTTATCTGTGAGTTCTGCAGAGAAAGAGACATCATCTTTCCTTTTCAGAGTGACACATGTAAGCGCTGTCCAGGTAAGCACTGACACATG
This sequence comes from Etheostoma perlongum, assembly GCA_026937815.1. Classification (NCBI taxonomy): domain Eukaryota; kingdom Metazoa; phylum Chordata; class Actinopteri; order Perciformes; family Percidae; genus Etheostoma; species Etheostoma perlongum. The sequence goes on from CM049381.1 coordinate 9,327,728, forward strand.
CTTGTTACTTTTAAAGTAAAGGACAGGGTTCCCCCCTAGAAAGGTTGTTTAGTCTGGTGGCTAGTGCTGTTGTTTTACAGTGAGGGCCCAGCTGTGGACAGACAGATCCCAGACTGATTACAGTGTTAATGAAAAGCCCAATAGTTTCTGTGATAACAAGACAGACTGATTTGCGAAATTGAGAATTTAAGCACGGAACAGATTCCATAGGGCCCTACATTAAGGCAGTGCTAAAAACTAACTGGGAATTAGGGTTAGAATTTAACTAGGGTTTAGGGTTAGAATCTAACTGGGTTTAGGGTCAGAATCTAACTGGGTTTAGGGTTAGACTCTAACTGGGGTTAGGGGTAGGGTTAGGGGTTAGGGTTAGAATCTAACGGGGGGATTCAAAAGTATGACCTAGTCTAAGTTTCCAACCAAGCTAACCCAACGTCAAAGTAGTTTAAAAAATGTCTTAAAATGACATAAACATTTCCCAGTGACTTAGGCCTGGTGGATTACCAGGCTTGCAATACCCTGAAGGAGATATGCAAAATATAGAACTGATAGAGGAAAAAAGGCAGTAAAAACATAAAAAACGGGCTTATTCCCAGAACTAAGCTTATTGGGAGGATGGTAATTAGACAATCTGTCCAAAGATCTTTTTTAGGGAGTTTATGGAGACCAAACAGAGCTAAAATAGATTTAGATGAAGTTGACAGACACAGCTCTAAATAAATCCAAGTTTTAAAATGGACAAGTTTGAACGTCACTTTAAAAAGTGATATATCAGTGTTGTGAAAATGACGTTTGTAAAAGAACTTGTTAACTTCATTTTCAACCCAGGTGTCCTGGCCAAAGTCCTGCGTTTGTTTGACACATCCACCCCCTAATCGCCTCCTTAGACAAAACATCTGGTACTCTTATGATACATCTTACTTCCTGCTTTGCAAACAGGGACATGATTATTGTATGATATGATCAACTGTATTCATTTTGCTTCTTGTTTCACAGTGTGCAGGGCCTGCTTTCACAAACGCTGCTTTGTAGAAAAGAAGTGTCCCAAATGTGCACGGATCCAATCACGGAAGAAACGTCCAGATGGATCCATGAAGTAACGTCTGAACATCTGCATTGCTTTTATTACTGTTTCACATAAAGCACTGATGCATTTCTGTAACCATCACCTTTTTAAAATCAGGGAAGACAAACTCACATGTTCAATCTAAAATATTTCATGTTTCCCGTGGAAATAAAAGAGTGACTTATGTGCAAAACCTTTTTGGAATTGTCTTTTGTCTTTTCCTTGTATTTTTTGTGACGTTTGTTTGGTGTTTCTTAGAGTCACACTGATGGACTGCGGCCATCCTCCCTAACTTTGATACCACAACAATTCACAAAGACTTTGAAACCAAAGCAGACTTCTAGCTCTCGGTTTCAGAAACTTGTGTCCTGCACTTCTGTGACTTTTACAAATGAAAATGTCAAATGAACAAGTACACTGCAACAATTTATGTTAATTTATAGAATAATTTGCCCCTCTTCTTTGAAGATTTCTCTCTTTCTCTCTGTCTGAGGAGGTCTAAGCTGTCCTTTGAGTCACCTGCATGCCACAACAAACATTTGGTGTAGATGTATTGTTGTCTGGATGGAAACAGTAAACATAGGGCTTAAAGTGGTGATAGAATGCAAAACTGATTTGACCTTGCCATAGTTGAAAAACGACAGTTTGGAGGGTAAAGGGAACATATATAGAACCTTAAAATCCCATTGACACATCTGTCCTCTGAAAATCTTACAATTTGAAACTGCCTCTGAAAACTGGCAGATCTCAACAAAGCTCATAGTTGACGTTAACTATGTGACTCCTCCTTATTTGGCTCTGGTCTCTAGTCTTTGTCATGCCCCAACATTTACATAGGTTACCCCACTGACCCGAGATCAGCTAGTCTTCTGAATCTAGGTTGTGCAGATCTCAGGAATTTTATACATTGTTCATCTGCTATTTCATTACTAAATTCACTTCAGAGACTTTTTTTTATGTGAGAATTCAACTATGTGTAGGTCAAATATGTGTTGTTTTATAAAAGTGTTATATGTGGAACTAGGTTGAACCCAAATGCAGACAACACAGAGACAAACGATAGTTTAACACGTTTATTCCAATGTCCAAGTTAGGGGATGCAACAGGGAAAAGCCAAGTCCAAAATCCAATGGGAATCCAGGGTACAGAGCGTGTGTCAGAGGGTCCGTGTCCAATGATCCAGAGATCCACTGTGGAGAGCAGGAGTCGTCAATAGCAGGAGTGAAGTGGCAGCAGCAAATGGACAAGAAAATATCACAGGTAGCGTCAGCAGCGAGCCTAACGTGGTCGTCTTGACTATGATCTGACGAAGAGTGGTAGGTTGACCAGGTATTTGAAGCAGAAGTGATTAGAGTAGATGAGCTGCAGCTGGAACCCTGAGTCCCGCACACCAGGCTTCACTCTTGCAATTAAGGACAGACAGAGGAGAGAGGAAAGCAAAGACAGAGTGCTACCAGCAGAAGATAAAGCTTATAGTTAGGGCTGGCTCAGGAGAGTCCTGAACCATCCCTTAGTTACGTTGCTTTAGGCCTAGACTGCTGGGGGACTTCCCATGATGCACTGAGCACCTCTCTCTTCTTCCTTCTCTCCATCAGTATGCAACCTCATTCCGTTAATGCATGTTACTAACTCGACTTCTTCCCTTTCCCGGAGTCTTGTGTTCTCTCGCCCCTCTCCTCCTATTGCTTTCTGCAGGTGTTTCTGCTGCTGTAGTTTTTGATGAACCTCCTATAAAAGTTGCCAAACCCCAGGAATCGCTGCAGCTGTTTACGGGTAGAGGGAGCTGGCCATTCCTTAACCGCAGAGACTTTGGCTGGGTCCATCCGTAGCTCCCCCTGTGCTATTATGTACCCCCCAAAAAGTGTTAGAAACTCACATTTCTCCATTTTCCCAGTCAGTTTGTTCTCCAGTAAGCGTTGCAAAACCTAGCGAACACGTAGCTCATGATCCATAGTAACTGACTCTGAGGATAAGTTACCTCCCCTTTCTGAAACAGAAAACCCAGAGTTTCCCTCATCTCATTGTTAACAAACAGAGTTTTCACTAAAACTGCTTTCTGAAATGGGTTCTTGCAGGGTTTGGAAGAGCTGAGGTGGCTGAGGGGCCTCCTCCAGCTGGGTACCCCTGGATATGAGGTCACTCAAGGTGGTGACAGAAGAGGCCGTGAGTTTCCTCCTGTATCTGGCTCTCCCCCCACTGAATACCTTTATTAAAAGATGCCTGTGTGAATGGTGGAAGGTCCTGCAGCTTTGTGACAATGACTGTGTCCTAGTGATCCCTAAGTATGTTCTTGTTGTTGTTTTTCCATGTGTCTGTGTTGTGTTTAACCAGTTCTAATGTATTATTGTTAGGTGAAGAGGGTTTGATGAAAGATGTGAGCCTATTAACTTGTCTCATCACACCTCCACAAAAGATGATAAATGGCCGACCAAGCCCGCAGTTAAGAAGAAAGAGACCACCTGTAGATTGAAATGGTTAAAAGTCAAACAAAAAGCATGTTCACATAGGCCCAATAAACCTCCAGTAAAGGAAAATACAGAGGAAAAGAAGAGTGGGGGATTGAGAAAGTAAAGAGAAAAGTAAAAGGAAGGTAGGCTCCTTAAAGCTGTGGAGTAAAAGGTTAAAGCCCATGTTGCAGGTTAACCACCACTGTTGATTATTGGGTACAAAAAACACTCAAGATATGTATATCATTTTTTAAAAATGTCTCCAAATAGTGTTAAAAGTTAGTTTTTGGTCATTTTTGGTGTTCGCGGGTTTATGAAGTGAATTCGTCGATGACGTCACGTAGGGGAGTTAAGTCTCAGCCTAGCACTAGAACTACGGTGACTGACTGGGATGTGGAAGAGGAGGAAAGGCCAGCAGCCGAATAATTACCAACCTGCCAGACGTGAGAGGGCAAATGAGGAATTGTCAAGATTGTAGGGAAGTCTTCTTCATTTATCTCCTTCATTTTAGCAACGCAGCAGTGTATACAATGACTTTACTTTTTACTGTCAGTGAATAGCACCGAGTGAACGTCAACATTTTCTTTCAATCTAGTGATTCTGTCGTTAGTTCAGATAAGTACTGGTACACTTATCTAGATATAGTAATAAATGTAAATGTAAATGTGCTGTATTTATATAGCGCTTTTCTAGTCTGAACGACTACTCGCCTACGGTCGGGGAGTGATCCGCCGGTCGGGGAGCGAGAGCCGCGATCAGCTGATCTGAAATGCCTAAATCCGTTTGTGACATTTCAGACAGGATCATGGTCCTCCCCAAACAGCATGCACCAGGATTGTAATTGTTTATATTTCAAACATCACTGCAGGTTGATTGTGGGCGACAACGCGGTCGTGTTAGCTTACCGAAACTCTACTGCCGAAGTTGCTGGCTGGCTACGCAACGTTAGCTATATCCGCTAGCATCCGTACAGGCTAACTATAGCCAGTTAGCTTTGTGTGTAACGTAACAACCCCCCCCCCCCATCTCATAGGAGCGAAGCTTACTATTGTGTTCAATACAATTATGGTACAACAGGTGCACTAATGCCACATGTATGATGTTGACAACATGGACGCATAAATAGGCAACACCAAAGGCAGTCGTAATATTTACCTAGCAGGCTAGGCTAACGCTGTTGTGCTAACGTCCGGCGGCGCAGCGTTAGCTAGCAGTCTATACTTGTGAAAAGCCGAACAACACCCCCGTCTAAGCTGTGTTTCACTTTCCCTCCAATATTATTATAAATATAATAAAGTCACATGGACTTGATCGATACCATAGACTGTTAATATTAAAGACCAGAAGCCACATTAGGCCAGACCAGTGGTAAATACAACGCAGGCTGCTCTGTTATCTCCCCAGCGTGACGTAATGCAATGCATTGTGGGGGGAAAATGAAACACTGTAAAATTGTGCCCATTTTTTGATATATATTTAGTTTTGCGATATCCAACACCATCAAAAATAATGGATAACAGTTAAAATATTTACTACCAACAAGCAAATTGCACAAATTCATTGCAAAATTAAACCTGCAACATGGACTTTAAAAGAACTTCAAACTCAGAGGTTTGGAGGCCTTTTGAATGGTTAGTTTGTTGCCCAAAAGAAAGGGGCCCTCTTTGGGTCCACACACTCTCCAAGTTTAAGGGTTTAAGTAATTTAAGGGACATCAGTGCCGAGAAAGTCTTGTCGCACAAGTAGGTAGTGCCAAACGGCACCAGGAACGCTGTGGGTGTTCCCTCTCAACCGAAATCCAAAACTCAGCCAGCGTCTTAGAACTGAACGCCGTCTTCAAGGTTCGGTCGCTGGACAGGTCGACCAATGCGTCCTCCAGCTCGGAGGTCAGATGGTTTGCCCTCGTTTCAAGTCAAAAGAGCTGTTCCCTTTTTATTTATGTGCTTGGTTTTATTTTAAATTTAGCCTCTAGTTTTTTGTTCTAATTATTGCACAGCGGCCAATTATGTTTGTCAGCCCCAGTCAGCAACAATGAAAACACACACTGCTCAACTGAATATGAAGGCAAATGGCTTCACTAAGCCCAGAATAGTTTCTGACTCACCAATCGGTAGATTATCTGTACATAAAATCCATCCGACGCTCTTTCCTCGTGAAGACGGCGATCATTGCGTTGTAAAACTCGTCTTTACGGGCCTTCAGTTTGCATAGTCCCTGACTCTCTGATAGAATGGCGAGGGCTGAAAGACGTGCTGGCCCGGTCCGGTTTGGATCCGTTTCAAATGTGTGCCAAGCTGTAGTTGCCGGTATTATATGAGCTGACGGTTTTATATGCGTGGTTAAAGCTGCGGGCAGGTTGTTCAGATCCCAGGACCCCATAGAGGTCACACCGCTGACTGTTCAGATCCCAGGACCCCGTAGTAGTCCAGCCGCTGACTGTTAGCACAGCCACATAGCCACATCTTTTCTTCCAAACCAGTCAGTTTGAAACGATCGGACGAGTTTTTGTCCCTTTTGCTGCGGTAGTCCATCTAATGCTGGCGTAGACCTCCATCTTGCTATTAGTTCTTTTTTGAATTAAAATCGAGTTTAGAGGAGTTCCTCACCGCTGTGATATCGGCGGACACCGCTGCTGTCATTTTGACTTTGAATTTCGCGGTGATTGCGCTTACAACATATCTGGTGTAATGACGTCAGCTACGCAAAGGGCCAGTAATATCTCGATTTTAATTGGTCCATGTTTGTTATGTAACGGAGATGATTACTGGCATAACACATTTACGTGCGGCGGCCATGCGCATACGTGATTCATTTGCAGCCTGGACGCGGAGGGGGTGTGTGTCTTCTCTCTGCTCTGACTGCAGGCTGTGCCTGCTGCGCGAGGCTACTGCTGACTGAGTGCTTTTGGACGGGAGAGGGGCTCACGGCAGCTCCCGTGGTTGAGCACAGTAGGCCTAACTGCAGAGTGATTTGTGCTTTCGAGTCTACAAACACTACAAAAAGTCTCCAAAAACACCAGTAAAAGTCGCTAGATTTTTTCCCTCCCATCTTGTAGTCTACTCGCGCCCCCCCGGGAGAGAGTCCGCGCCCCACCGGTTGAGAACCACTGGCTTACACAATCTTGCCACGGTCCGTTTAGCATCAGGATCGCTGTAGAAGTCCCGATGAGAAATCCCAACTTTTAATCCACCGAGAAAAATACTTTATCCCGTGGTTGGTGTCGCCTGGTAAACATGCCAAACAGAGCCCTGTAAACGCGACTGCCTCCTTCCATGATCTCGAGAGTTTCCTCTTGCTTCCGATCGATCAGCTGATGATCCTTTGTCACAACCCAGTGTCATTTTATACATGCATCAATTAGTAAAGCATTTCAAAACAAAGGAAATAATACACTAAATTTAGACCATACACAATCCGTGATACTAATCCAGGCCTCTGATACGACAGTTTATATATTTTATCTACATGGGAAAAAATACAATACACTCATGCATGTTTCCCATACTAAAAATAGCTGATAATGAGGATGGATATGGGCGACCATTACAACTTGTCTGGGACTTGTTGGTAATTGCACTTGGACTTCACTAGAACTTCTAGACCAGTGGTCTCGCCAAATATTCTAGTTGGTGTTGAACGAGTCCAGATCTTTTTCCTTAAAACAACACCACTGAAGCATGCTTGTTCAGAAATACGGTATTAGTTTACTTCAAAATCCATCTAAAAAGGGCACTGACATTGGTCACCTGTACTCCTGGCTGCATCATATGAGCCTGTGTTATTATTATTATTATTATTTTATTATTATTATTATAAGAGGCCGAGCAGCAAAGCTGCATGGACGGGAGTCGGGAGATGATTCTCTGTGGATTTGGGACTGGCAGGTACCCCTCTCACAACATGCTAATTTAATCCCTTATTGTTATTAAAGATCTAGACAATTTTGATAAATTTAATGATTGTACTCATGTCAGACACAATATCAACTGAAAAAACAGTCCTGTTCAGTAATGATTACATCACTTGTAATCATTCATGCTGATGCTTGTTTTTCTTCACACCTCTGATTGCAGACACCTCATTGGTCGAGATGTCATCATCACTAACCCATACAGGTGTGAACAAACTTCCTGTCCAGAGGGGTTCAGCACACCGCCTTTAGGAGCCACTAATGGGCTGTAAGACATTGTTAACAGAGAGGCAGATTAAATCTCCCGGGACCTGACTGTTTGTGTCTGACAATGCCACTATACACAAAGTAAATGGTCATTTAGCCCATCAAACACTGATCTATTGGGAGATGAGTTTGGATCTTCAGTTTTAGCTCTGCTCATTAAGACACCTTAAACTTGCTGAAGACTACATTGTTTGAATGCAGTTTTCATTTTAGTACCATATGGTTGTCAGCAGGGCCAGAAGTTACTTTTTTGGCCCCCAGCCACACAGGCTTTTTACCAGCCTCAAAAGGATGCACAAGCATCGTTCTGGAACTTGTTAAGGATACACATTTAAGTGTTGTCAAGTTATTACGATTAACTGCTGTCGTAAATCAGCCACGAACCTCGCCATTGTCGCCAACTGTCCCGTTTGGTGTTGAAAACATCTTCTTTTACTTTTCTTTGAATGATCCTCATCTTTCTGTTGGTTGATTGTTTGAGTCGGCCTCTTGTGAACATCACAATGAGGCTATTTAAAGAAGCATTACCTGTGGTTAACACTCCATTACTAGATATGATTGATATGTCTCTATTAACAAGGTTATGTACCGACCATTTAAAGTAGCCGTGATAAAAGTGTTCCCCCACTTTTTTAGCTCAATTCTAGGAAAGGACAGACTTGGTTAAAATGTGAAAAGAACTACAGTAAGTGGCAAAAACAACTGAATCACTTAATTCTCATTGGCTACCAGCCAACATTGTAGATTTACAGTTTTACTCGCCAATTGCAAAATTCACCTCCATTCGGCGCGTGGGTGGGTGTTGATTTCAGACCCTGGTTGTAAGTTTGAGGGGTATCCTTGTGGTTGTTCAAATGTATTTTATGTTTGCTGTTTCTCAAATTAGGATCCACTTTGACCCTTCTCAGCACTTCCTATGTTTCTCTGTGGTTTGGCCATCTGTTCCTACACAAACATTAAAGGAACACGCCGACTTATTGAGACTTTAGCTTATTCGCCGTTAGACAAGTTGACATTGGGATGGGGTCTAAGAGACAGGTACATGGCTTAGCCGAAGAGACCTTTGACAATTGTTGAAGGTCTATAGGACAGAAGCAGTTTAAGTATATGTCAGGTCTTTTCATTCTTTGTAGTGCTACTGCGTTTAAAGGCTAACCGTTGAATTAAAGAAGCTCATAAAGTCATCACTACTCCGAGCTATAGGAACAGATGTGACGGTCAGCCTGGCTACAGTGCTGAAAAGAAATCTTGGGTTGTTCTTATATTCTTCTATTAGTGATGTGTAATAGTCTGATCTGGCATTTCTGAGGGACTTCCTATACATTTTCAGACTGTCTTGCCAATCTAAACGAGACATAGGAATAGACAGGGATGGGACTGTTTTTGGGGGGAGGACAGTCTCTAAAAGTAATAATACTTTGTTACAGCAAAAGTCCTGCATTTTCCAAAGGTATGTCAATATAATAATGAGATGTCCTGCATCTGTTAAAATTGTGATTAGGTTTATGGTTTTTTCTTAAATGTTTTAACCCTCATGTTGTCCTTGGGTCCATTTTCCTATATCAATGTTCTTTTTAATTACCCAAAATAACATGATTGATTCCACACAACGCTCTTTAGCAAGTACAAATCTCTACTTTAATTAATTTTGGTGTGTCTTAGTCAATTTTATAGCATTTGAAAAATTGAAGTGGTTGCAAAATGGTAAAAGTTGACATATTCCAGTCTGTGATTATCCAATTTCTGCTTTTCTAACTCAAACATTAGGTATAATTTCCTATAAATGAGGTTTATTGAGCATAAATTCCAAATCTAACTGTAAAACCAAAGTTAATAACTTAGTGTTACGTAGTGTTGAAAACATCAAAAAAGTGACAAACATTGAAAAACAGTGTCAAGTGTTGAAAAAAGGGACAAAAACCTAAGAAAAAGTTGAAAACTTCGATAAAAAGCATCAACAAAAGTATTGATTTTCAATTTTGATGGGAAGACAACACAAGGGTTATATTGTCTCCGTTAGAACTTCTGCAAGGCCGCCGGTGGGCATCCGGCTTCAGTCACTCAGAAGAGGAACATGTATTCCTCAAAACCTTCATTAACCAAGTGAGCGGTGAATACAAACGGACCTGGATCGGAGGCTTTGACTCAGTGCAGGTGAGACTTTTATTATCACAGGAAGTGATGTCACTTGTCTCTTGAGCTATCGAGAAAATTAAATTTGATGAGGGGGGTTGGTCCAAGATGGCAACCTGTACAGATGTCTTGTTCTGAGCACCGAGACTGACTGACCAACTACCAAGGATTTAAATTGACTTATTGAAACTGTGTCATCGATAAACGAAGGAGTTGAACGTTGCTCTTACTTCTTGTAAGGTCATATACCCAAACAAAAGGACTTTTGCTGGTTAAATTTAGTGAAATAGCAACTAGCATACAAACTGTTAGTTGTTAGCCAAAGTTTTGCTAGCTAAATCAAGACACGTGCGCAGTGCGCTGTGAACTAAAGTCTTGCTAACAACCAGGACACCTATGCTAAGATGTCAAAGAGAGACGCCAAGAATATGAAAAAGGGAGGCCTGATAAAGGACGTAAATGTCGAAGATTTGTTCTTCGGTTTATGGACACCTCTTCCTGATACTCCCAAGAAAAGCCCAATTCCCAAGAAGCTCTGCACCAAAGAAGTGGAAACGGTATCAAATCCTAAAAGCCTTTAATGGCTTAAACAAAGAAATAGCAATTAAAAGAAGTAAAGTAATTTAAAAAAAATAACACAGCCAAAGAAATACATCTTATGGATACATTAAACATTTTAATGACTAAAGAAATAACATTGAAAAAATAAATATATAATCAATAAGCTTTCAAAAATACTTTCTGGTCCTGACTTATTATGTTATTTTGTGTCTCTGGTGCTTCCACACACATATAAACTAGAAAAAAACCCCTGTTTTGAGTGAGATCCAGTTTCTGAATGTCCTCTGTCTTCAGTCTCTGGATGGGCTGTTCAACATCTGCATGGCTTTCTACGTCACTAGAGACGAGGTGGCTAACCGTAGCATGCTAGCGCTAGCATGCTAGCTCGTTCTCAATGGAAAACACTGCTCCAACAGCCACTAGTTAACCATAATCTCCCAAAGAACTACTTCCTGTCCCTGGTGTGCAAGTATTCCACAAGTGGCCCTCGTCTAGAAGAAGTATCCCAGCTAATCCTGCCTTGGACTAACAAAAGCTGGAGAAAGAGTTATCCAGCTGATGGGATCTTACCTCGCTACTGGCATGTGCAGCTCCCAACAAAGATAGGATAGAAGGGAGAAAAAGAACATGTTGTATTTGCTGGACTTACAGCTGCTAAGAAAATGACTAGAACCCGTTGGAAACCACCTCGTGACTTGTCTATTCGTCCATGGACCCTGTCCTTTTTTGATACAGCTTGCATACATGGCTCGTCACAAAGAATTTTGGACTCTTGGCTCAACATGGCTGAATCCTAGACATGTGCTATAGGCTTCTTACTTCTATTTGTGCATGTGTCTTATGTCCCTTATGTCTGTCTCTCTGTCAACGTCTTTTGTTTGTGTGTGTCTGTTTCTGTATGTCTTATTTGTAAGCTGCAGACATTCTTACTGTTGTGTTTTTATTATGTCTCCCTCCTTCCGTCTTTCCTCTCTGTGTTTTTTGGTCGTGGGACACATTCTTATTCTCAGCATATTGTTTGTAATTTGAAAGAGCACCATGTGAACTGAATTAATTTACAAGAGACTGTCCTACCTTGAAAAACCATGAGTTCTTCCAGCAGCAATTACAACCATAATCACATTTCTATTAGCGGCACCCTCTGGTGGCCTTAGGAGTTATGACGGAAGCAAAGCAGGATGTAAGGTGAGGAAGTATTTTAGTGCGTTCTATCAGTATTCGGGAATTAGGATATTTCCAGGTCAGTTTGAAACACAGCTCTTGCTCTCTCGGATTTCAGACCTCAGTCTTGAACGTAGTCTTGTCTAACTTATATCTGTGGACATTTAGCTGTTTGTATGCACACAGAACAGCGTAATGCATTGTTATCTACTGGTATTGCTAACAATGGCTAATCTGGCTAGAGCTAATCCCACAGTGAAAAATCCAACTTGTAAATGGAACGCATTCAACTCGGGTTTGACATCATTCATAGTTCCGGCTTAGAACCACAGATATATCTATAGAAACATGCATTTAAAATATAGCTAAAGTAGCAAAGTATCAATTAAAATTACCTAAAGTACTTTCAGAATAATATTATTGGATAGAATTATTGATGCATTAATGATCATCTGTATATCATTACTCACTCCTCATCTTGAATTCTTGATAAATATTGTTTTTTTTGTCTTGTTTAGGTGAACAAAAAATCCCAAAATTCTAGAACAATCGTGATGCATTGAAGTAAATGTACAGCAGCACCAAAACTGAATCAAAATATGTTCTTAAGAGACTGTTTCCCCCCCCCAAAAAATCCCCACATAAATTGTTTGTTCAGGCAGCAATCCTGACCTATATGTTTGTAGTGGCTGTGACCTCTAGTGGCCTTAATAGTTATGACCGGTGCAAAGCAAGAAGTAAGGTGAGGAAATATAAGAGCGCCGCATGTCCTCATAAGGACGCAGGATCCCCAATACTTGCTGCTTTGCATCTTTCATGATGGAGGCTGCAGCCATTTGCGCTTGTCGGTACCCTGCAACTGCCTCTGGAGTCCCTCTGGGATAACATATCCCGGAAAGACTTCTTTAGTAAGATGGCTTCCCTGACCACCAGTGTCCACCTTGGTGGTGTTAAAACTGTGTATGATATTAAAAAAGTTTTGCTTCTGCTGCTGTCTATCTGTCAGCTAGGTCCTGCACTCTGAGTCTGAACATTTCCTCCAATACACACTAATGTAAAAATGGCAGTAGGGCATTTGTTCTAAGTCTCAAACAAGGTAGAATATTTTAAAAGGTTTTAATGGGATTTTAAAGCTGAATACTACCCTGAATGTATAAAAGATGTGCAACATTTTAAAGTTTGAATTGGAGTTTCTTGATGAATGTAGGAATGACTAGATAGCAGAAAATTAAACCTAATTTTGATGTCTGCATGTGAGCGGTAGGTAATTGTGTGGGACAATTAACAACACAAATGTTTTCTTGGATGTATAGTAGTATACATTGTTGTTTGGCTTGGTCATGTGTTACATAAGGGAAATTTTAGTTGGAGGATATCACTAATGCTAGTTAACACAGTGAGCTGTTCACAACAGCGTTATTGTAAATTATTAACCAGCCCATGAATTAGCTAGCATCAAAAGCATCAGAAATGCATCAAAAATATTACTAGCATGAAAAAACGTTGAAAGGATAAAGAAAAAAATTTTGAAAGTTTTGAAACAAGGATTGTTTAATTAATGAAAGAACAGATTTCTTCTCAGAAGTTTACTAACTGAGCAGCTTTGTATGAGAGAATTTTAAATAACAGAATATGGATTACTTTATCTACACACTAAAGTCAGACTATTGAGTTTTGAGAATTACATTTTTTTAAGTGTGCCTGTTTTGTAGATACGGCTATACGTCAATGTGCCCCTCCCTCCTCACATGGTGCAAAATAATCTTTATTCAATCAAAAGTCCATGACTTTCCTTCAACATTTGTTCCTTTTGCTCATAGCCACAAAAAGGGCACACACTTCTCATTGATACCACCTAACCACGTTATTTTAATGTGCTTATTACACTATTTTCACCGGCAGTCCAGCCTGCACTCTTCGCTCTCTTGATGCTTGTCTCTCGGTCATTCCCCGAGTAAACAAAACATCTGTTTGTTAAAAAGCCTTGTCCTACCAAGCCCCTGACCTTTGGAACAGCCTTCCACTACATGTTACAAAAGCTAATATCAACTGATATTAAACACACACGTGATAATAAATTAGACTTATTCACAATGTATCGTCATGTCTTTTTATTTGGACAAAGACATGGTTAAAACTCCATGAAAAAAACTACAGTGTTAGTCAAAGCTTACAAAAGTAGGTGTGGGGAAGGGGGGGTGAGAGGTTAAGTGATGGAGTGGAGCAGCAACAGATATGTAATTTTAGATGAAATTTCTGCAGGAATTAAAAATTTAATATATGGAATATAAAAGTACCACTGAGTTAAAAACACTCTGTAGAGCTGAGAGGAGCTGCACAGTCGGATGACAATTCTTTGTGGATTTGGGACTGGCAGCTACCCCTCTCTCACATTACACATGCTAATTGAATCCCTTTTTATTTAAAATAAAATGAAAAAAAATCCACTTTTCCATTCCACAAATTATTGCATTGTCAGAAACAATATCAACTGAAAGAACAGTCCTGTTCAGTAATGATTACATCACTTGTTGATGGGTTCATGCTGATGCTTGTTTTTCTTCACACCTCTGATTGCAGACACCTCATTGGTCGAGATGTCATCATCACTAACCCATACAGGTGTGAACAAACTTCCTGTCCAGAGGGGTTCAGCACACCGCCTTTAGGAGCCACTAATGGGCTGTAAGACATTGTTAACAGAGAGGCAGATTAAATCTCCCGGGACCTGACTGTTTGTGTCTGACGATGCCACTATACACAACAAAGTAAATGGTCATTTAGCCCATCAAACACTGATCTATTGGGAGATGAGTTTGGATCTTCAGTTTTAGCTCTGCTCATTAAGACACCATGCTGTAGCATTAACATTAACTTTGGCTCTTTAAACTTGCTGAAGACTACATTGCTTAATGTAGTTTTCCTTTTTAGTACCATATGGTTGTCAGCAGGGCCTGACACCAACAGAACAGGCTTTTTACCAGCCTTTTTGCCTAATTAAGGTAAAACACAGGAAAAGCACAAGTATCGTTCTTGAAAACATTTAAATGCTGTCTAGTTATTAACAATTGTGCAGCATCAAGTTATATATACATCATTTCTTTTAGGAGAACCTAAGCTATCAAGATATGCATTTGGCACGGATGCCACATACATGTGTAAATTATTATGTTACTATGGAGACAAAAGAAAAGACTAAACTGACATGCATTGAAATCACAAAAAGAACAATAATGACTTCATTTTGGCTTTTAGAACGTGTTTTTCTAGGTGTTGGCAATCAGGGCAAACAAGAATAAACTCTGTAACTAACAAAATTATCAAAATATTTAGTTCTTTTCCCCAGAAAATTCCATACACTTTAATCCAAAAAATGTTAATTGTGTATGCACCAGAGCTTTATCTGTCTGCTATGACACATTAAGTGCCAGCATAGCAAGTGGTTACATAGTTACCCCTTGACCAGTTTATTTACATGCTTGGTTTGTGGATGTATCTAGCCTAGTCACACACATACATACACTCACATTATGACTTATGTTTCTATTGTAGACAGTGACTAAGTGGCCCAAAATGCATCCATCATTGTGTGGTGTTTTAAATATATTGATGGATGGAAGGATGAGCATCATTTGTTTGGTTTGGAGGATTCTATGTTCACCTCTGCCATTCAAAATACTTTTTTCATCATCTGGTCCTACTTAACCCTAACACTCTCTCTGACCTTAATTAATCCCTCCATTCCTGACCTTAACACCAGACACGACCTTTCTGGATGAAGTCGCATTACGTGACACTGTTGTTGTTTTGTTTTGTTGATTTTTTTTAAAGAAGCCCTGTTGCTTTATCAGTGTCCCCATTTAAATGAATGAGAGGGCTGTGTTTTTTACAGACTAAATGGAGCTTCACACCTCAGGAACTGTGAGATTTTGGCACACTTGGAAACAGCCTTTAACCCCTCCCTCCTCAGTGGCCATTAAGAGTATCTGGTTGTGTCTCTTACATTGACCAGTGCCCTGCAGGTTTGCAAACCTTAGAGACATGGTAAACAGATGTGTCTTTGTCTATCTGGATGATGAAGAGGTCCCTGGTGTTTTTTAATTCCTGCAAAAAATACATCTAAAATGACATATCAGTAGTAGTTAAAAGCGCCCTGGGGCGGGCGTCAATTTTTTTTTTTTGCATATTTCCCCTCTGTAAGCGCACTACTGCGCAGCGCATCTTTCATATTAGGGAGGGGTACGGATATCCCCCCCAAGGTCAGGAGGTCAAAATGGAGGGGGTCAAAAAATTTGCATATTTCCCCCGCTGTAAGCGCACTACTGCGTGCGCATCTTTCATATTAGGGAGGGGTTCCGGATATAGGATGGTCCTTAGGGAGCCAATGGCTGCCAGATAGAGGTGTGACGATGTATTAAGGGGATGGGTCTTTGCCTTTAAGTAGCGAGGGTAAGTGCAGACTTGTCACCTCATTTCTTCAGTTACCCTGCTGCCTAAGGTACGTTGAACTCTGGAATTATACTGCCTAGACATGGAAGGATTTGATGCCCGAGAGAGCTTGACCAATGGAGAAGGTATTTGTGATCCTAGCACTACATTTGAAATGCGTTATACGCCGCTGAAGAAGAGAATGTGGTCCGAGATATTCACTAAAAGCAAAGCTGAATGTTGTACGGCTAGTTTTGAGTTTTTGGGTGTCAACGGATATGAATATTCTATTGGCTACAGTGAAGGGGGTGTTACTTTAGCGGTGTGTGCTAACGGGGAGCAAGAGTTAAAGTCTGAGGCTAAAACAGAGTACACTTTAAGTTTAAAAGATTGGCGTCTTTTTAGATCTGTAGCCTGTCAGGATCTCAATATTCCAGGTTTTCCTGAGATTATTTATGTAGCACAGTGGAATAGCTATAAAGAAGAGAAAATCTATCGGGTGGAAGCAGATAGATTCAATAGATGTCCAGAGGATCTTATTTTTCTCAGAGAGTATGTGCGGAAAAAGAGAAACTTGTTGCTACCAGAGGCCGCACGGACTGGATGTTAAAACCTTATCCCGTCTCTGCCAAGGAGCATGAAGAATGGTTTAAAAACGTCTTCTTTATACAATGGTGTGATTGGGAGGCTGTGAAGAAACACTTTGATAAAATTGACTATGTCATCAGAAGAGATAGTATAAGATGCTCCTATGAGAAGATAAAGAAGAGCCTTATATTTGACGACGGTGATCATCACCCCCATGCACTACCCCCATCGCTTTATATGCCTAAAATTGTCAGCCACAGAGACTAGGAACATGGTGGGTATAAATATGTGTTAAACAATTGACAAAAGATAGTTTTGCTTTAATATGTATGTGATGAGTGATTGTTATTCATTCTTCCAGAAGGGTTGGAGTTGTGCTACCCTACCCCCCGTACCCCTCCCGGAAGGTGGAATTTGGTCACCCCTCTGACGGTCACTGGATCCCCACCTCTATCTTCATCATCATCATCATCATCATTCAAAACCCCTGAACGATTCCTGGCACCTCCATCACCTTTGACCCCTCCTCTACCCCCCTCTCTTTTGATCCATACCCCTCTGAGGTCCCCCCTATCTTCTAGGGGCACACATCTGTTCGGAGGCGATATATGTCCAGACATATCTCCCATAGCCTGTGACAACGCACAGCTGGAGTGCGACAACACAGGGTTAGACCCATATCTCGAAAAAAGCGATTGTATGGGTTCACATGACAAGACCGGCGACGGAGTGGTTTCAACTCTGCTCATAGAGGGCATTAAGACGGCTTCTCTACACCTGTTGGGGATCGTGCTTTATCAGTACTGGGGGGAAGTGTGTTATGGATGCCAGATCAACCATCCAAGCCAGAAACAGCATCAGTGTTTAACCAGCATACCTGAATATTTCTATGGAAAACACTTTGATGTGCTTATGAAAAGACTGTTGACCAATAAATTTGTGGCTGTTGTAAGGCGCTTTCTGCACTTGAAAAGTATCAGTGCTGATGACGCCATAATCCGTGGGGTGGCTGAAACTGTGTTGTATGAGTTAAAATCAGCTGAAGATGTTGCAGCCAAAATCCGTGAAATGTACGATGCCACAGTAGGCGATGATGTTGTTAAAGTAGCACAAATACGTGAAATCGGAGATTACTGGAGGGAGTTATACAGGAGAAAAACAATCTGAGCTTCTTGGAGAAAAAAAACATAATAGTGTAAACATGGGGAATTGTCTGCGTTTGATGTATAACAAAATCAATGAGCGATATGTAATAATGAAATTGTCAGGCCTTTTAGATCAAATCATAGCTAACAAGGTGGGTGATGATACTAAATACCAATGTAACAGCAACGTTGACCCAGCCGAAGTGTGTAGGCTTGAAGAAATGATGGAAATTGTAAGAGGTCAAATTTGTACAAGTCCTTGGGCTGAGGTGGTTCAAATGGTGCTAGTAATGTTGAGGGCAAGGGAGTGTGTGTTGGAAACATTTTGTTCAGTCATAGCCAACCTCACACACAACTTTGTAAGGATAAAAGTGCATCACCTGCTGACCCTTTACACTATGATTGTAGATACAGTGAGTATGTATGTAAGAGAAAAACAATGTAATAATATCCTACATGAATTGCGTGAGATACATGCATTTATAATTAGTAAAACAGATGTGAATGAGTTGTCAAAAACACTGTCTGTGATAGAAGGTGTAACCATGACGTCATAATCTGTTGTGCTGAAAAATAAAAATGTATGACACAAAGCTAATGTGGTCAGTTGTATCTAAACGAATCATGGATGGGGTTATGGAAAAGATATACTATGATCCTTCACACCCTGGAGGATTAGGAGGGGTATGCAGGCTGCGTGAAGCAGTTGCAGAGTGTACAGGCGTCCTCCAGCAATTCCATCGGTTCAAAAGTTCTTACAGCGTCAGGACACCTATACATTGCATAAACCTGCATTGAAACATTTTCCAAGAAACAGGGTAGTGGTTAACGGCATCAACAAACAATTTCAGATTGATCTGGTAGATATGAGCGAATATTCATCAGAAAATGATAATGCGATATCTGCTGACATGTATTGATGTGTTTTCTAAATACGCCTGGGTGATCTGTCTTAAAAACAAAACTGGGGCAGTTGTTACAAACGCCTTTAAAGAAATACTAGAGATGGACGAATACCCCAGAAAGTTCAAACAGACGAGGGAAAGGAGTTTTATAATGCCGCTTTTCATAATTTGTTGGAACAATATAAAATTCACCATTTCTCGACATCAAATGAGACAAAAGCAAGTGTGGTGGAGAGATTCAATCGACCTTCAAGACACGTATGTGGCGATTTTTAACATCCGTTAACTCACGAAGATATATTGATGCAATTCCGGGCTGGTTACCGCCTACAATTCCTCATACCATCGCCGATAAAAATGGCCCCGTCTGCAGTGAATAAAGACAATGAGAAAGATGTATTTATCAATCTCTGTACAAACTGAAGCCGCCTGCGCTGGTACCTTTTAAATTTCAACTGGGGGATACTGTTAGGATATCAAAGCATAGGGGAATATTTAGAAAAGGGTATGAACAAACGTTTACAGACGAGTTTTTACAATAGTGAAACTTATAAGTCGCACACCACCGGTCTATAAACTTAAAGATATTAGTGGTGACACGTTGACAGGGACCTTTTATGAGGCAGAGTTACATTATTATTATTGACAAGAATAAGACATTTAAAATAGAGAAGGTCGTGAGGAGAAAGCAGGAGGGGCGTAAACGCATGGCCCTTGTGAAGTGGTTGGGGTGGCCTGAAAAATTCAATTCATGGGTTTCTGAAAAAAGACATTGTAGATCTTAAATAAAAATAGGATGTAGAATGTGTAAACTAGTCATTTAGATCTGACTGTGGAAAGAGCAGGTCACAATGAATAAGAATGGATTTTTTGTCACACTGCCTAGCAATTCATCATCATCTGTATATCCAAATAATAAGATATGTCAGTTCAGAACCAAGTTAGCTAAGCCAATCATTCTACAGCACCCCTATGAAGTGGGACTTATCGAGATCCAATACCCTCGTGTCTGGGGTAGTTTTTTGGCAGAGGACTCTGAAGTGGGAAAATCCTTGACCTAAAAACTGTCGCTGGCAAGTACTATGTTAAACTTTCGGTAGGGTGGTATGACACCGTGCAGAGTGTTGTTAAAGAGTTTAACACAAAATGTGTAAACAACACCTCCGTAGACGCCAACCTGAGTTATAACGTCATTACAAATAAAGTATTCTTCTCTGGAGGGGGCGGATGTCACGTGACGTTTAAGGTCGTTTAGCCAAAATTCTTGGTTTTGAACCTGGCACAGCCTTTGGAATACATCCCAGCCTTTTAATGAAAAAAGCATATTATAGCTCCATATCCAGCTGATATACACGCGGGCCGATATAACATATTTATTTATAGCGACATTATAGATTATCAGCTAGTGGGGATAGCAACGTGCCTCTTCTCAGATGCATAAATATTTCTGGCGAGACCAGACGTATGCCCACTCTGTCTTCTGACGACTCCACACTACACACCTCTGTCGCGCTCAACCATCAACGATATACAAATTGAACTGAGGGACGACCAGAGTGAGCTTATTCCGTTCTCATACGGAAAAGTTATAGTCAAACTGCATTTTAGACCTGTGAAACAGCATTAAAATGATGCGTAAAACTTACAACGGGGATGACGGGCGCACGGCCTATTATTTGAATCAGGCCGGAGGAGAATTACCTGGTTTTATCGGGTCGAGTACTCAATATGGCAACGGTCTGGGTGGCATATTTAGGAACCTATTTCGTATGGCAGTACCTCTTTTAAAAAAGGGGTTTAATTTGGCAAAACCACACCTGAAAACAGCAGCCACAGGGATTATTGGTGATGTTGTATCAAATGTGAGAAATTCTGTAACCGGAAGGCAGCAGGGAAGTGGACTTATAGTACATACCCGTAGACCACAAAAACCCCACCCTCAGGATGTGGGCGTAGCCGTCAACATCTAAAAGACGTAAAACCCCGGCAGAAATGTCAGAGCTGCCAAAAGGAAGCCAGTGGTCAGAAGACGCAGAGCCCCAAACAGACGCTCTCGGAGTTCCCCAAAAGACATTTTCTAGACCGGATTACACACATCATTTTTTTTCTTCAAGGCCTATTAAATCATGGCATTCCTCCACAATCAGTCTGAAGAGTGCGTAAAGACCGAGCTGGACCTATTCACTGTGCCATATACCCAGACGTCTATTGAAAAATCATGCTATGCAGAAATACCCCCCTGTATCGGCTCTGACAGATACGGGCCCGATAGAGTTTTTTTATATCTGCATCTGGTGAAGATTATATGGACCTTAATGACTCATACCTGTATTTGCGCCGCGGATTATGAATCCTGATGGATGGATGGATTAATTACCCTGGATGTACGCTTTTTTCCCAAGTTAATTTAAGTTTAATTTTGGGTGATAGATTAATCACCCAGTCTTCAAATACATATCCATACCGGGGAATGATTGAATGTCTGCTAAACTATGGAAAGGATACTCTAGACACACAGTTTAGCACAGGTCTGTTTTGTAAAGACACCAGCGGCCATATGGATGATACTTCTATCACCGTGACAACGAGGTGTTGGTGGGGCGCGGTGCATACACCTCCGATTGTAGCCGTATTTTGTTTTTTCAGAGCTAATAGCCCCCAAAAGATACATGCCCCCTGATTTGTTTTTTCAAGAAAAACTTATGCTAAATGGCGTTGACCTTTCTCTGAAATTTATCCGAGCAAAAGATGACCCTGGAAATGTCCTATTCACTGTGAAAATAATGTCGGCGAGTCTTTTTGTAAAGAGAAGTCATACCCCTCCCGCCCTTTCCAACCTCACTTTGAAAGAAAGCAATACGCAAGGGAATATTACCAGCTAATTGAATCAACAGGCCGTCATTTAAAGGACCGCAGTCTGGCAATATCACGAGCCGATTTTGGAGAGGGATACACACTATTTTGCTCAGGAAAGTTGTCGCTGATTAAGACTGGGAATATACGTTTGGAAGCTCGTTTCAGGGCACCCCTACCACGTACAGTGACATTAATTTGTTACTCTGTTTTTGATTCTATAGTTGAAATATCTAACCGTAGACAAGTGCTGCTCGATCATTATTAGCTATGAATACGGTAGAACTCACAAGCCTGCTTGTAAAGAGAGTGGATAGACACACAAATTTTCTAGGGGTGTTGGCGTGTGACCAGCTACCAAAAGATGTTATATGCGTTCTACCTGCAATGGTTGTAGTGAATACCCATACTAGTGATATGCCGGGGGGAACACTGGCTGGCCATATACATCACTGCAGACAAACATGGATATTTCTTTGACAGCTTCGGCAATCCACCTACCAGTTTTCTGCTGCCTATAAATCAGTTCCTCTTGACAAATTGCATCGAGATTTACCATTCTAACATACAGGTGCAAAACAACTATTCTACAACATGCGGTCAGCACTGTGTATTCTTCTTATGCAAAATTCAAAAAAACAAGTCTTTTAATAAAGTGTTGAATATGTATGGTCCTAATCTGGTATGCAACGACTACATGGTGTGCAGTTTTGTCAGACGGATACACCCGGTGGTGACCCACGCTCAAAAGTTTAAGTGTGTGCAAGGCTCATGTGCCTCTTACAGATAGAGAATCTTGTGTAATGATGTCTTGAATTAATAAAAGAGTGTGTCAATGAAATTCTACACGCCTGGTTATTTTAATCAAATATTTTATTTTAATGAGTATTATACATAAAATGACGTCAGTGCATCAAAATTCGGCTAAAAATAGATATTAAAATCAAATAGAAACATACATTTGTCACTGTTTTCATTACATTCAAATGCAGGCTTATAGGGATATGCATAAAAGAAAACATTTTTACCCCTTACAGACAGCCATATTTTCACGTGACATTGATACATTCATTGGGTAAAATAGAAAATATTAAAAAAAAATTGAAATAGAGTAAAACAAATAGTAGAAAATTGACGTTAAAAATACCTACTGTTTTTTACATTCAATCGCCGTCTTATAGGGATTTGCATAAAAAAAAGAAGAAGACGTTATCCCCCTTACAGACAGACATATTTTCATGTGACATTTATCAGGTAGAAATAGAAAATATTAAAAATAAAAATCAAACAGAAAATTGCACTCATAACTCTGTAATAACAAAAAATAATCAGAAACTAGCTCATCGTGCCATGCTAGTGGGTGTCGAATAACTTGCTGTGGGGGGAGTTAGACCACTATTTGAAGCACTTGCGGTGCGTTTTCTAATGGTTGTAGGAGGCCTTAAAGGACTAGTAGTGCCAAGTCTAATATCTCCGTGTGATGAATCTGTTTTAAATGCAGCAATAGAACGACGTGCGGCTGTGTTTGGAATGACAGATAATGGTACATTCAAGTTTGCCAGGGTTTTTTTAAAATAGACTCCACCCAGTAGGTCTAGATGAGCCTGAAATGTTATTATGTGTTGTGACGCTTTTCACCAGATCGTACAAATGGCTGCCTGATATATTTTTATTGTTTACAATGATTTCACCTTGCTTTGTCCATGATATTTGGTCGTTATTACGAGCTAATGAGGCCATAATATATTCAGCATTTCTCTTACTCCTTTTGGGGAGGTGTTTCAACACCTCTGAAATTAAACCGTCTTCTATGACGTCTTTTGACTCCTCTTTTGATTTGTCCTCAGGCAGTGTTAATGTGATTACAGCTTTTTCTTGTTCACCCTGTTTTACCATGGCCAGATATCTCTGTAGAATGTATGCGTATCTTTTGGCTTTCTCATACACGTCAACGTCAGGCTGATTCAGAATTTCACCCATCGCCTGATCCAATTCATTTTGGGCGGCCTGTCTCAAAGATCCGTTAGGGGGCTGTTGTTGTGATTGTTGATGTTTGTGTTGTGATTGTTGTTGATGCTGAGGCACTAAAAACATTTTCTGTGTATGCTCCATCTCAGGTCCGTGTGATGAGGCTTGTTATGAAGGGGATAGCGGCTCCTAGCAAAGGGAGGAGAAATCCTCCTGTCTGATTGATTGATTTCCTCTTTTTAGAATGGTTAACTTTTTTATCTGCAACTAATCTGATTACTCTTTTCTTCTTCTTTAACAAATTGTACTGCTGGGTGGACAAGGGAATGTTACCTCTTAAAATGTTAAGAGCTATTTCACACAGGGCCGTTAATAAAGTCCGGGTAGCATTGCTAATAATAGCACCCCTTGCTCTAGGAGCTGCCTTGTGCAAGAGCTGCAGCAATGTGAGATTTCTCCGCATGCGTGGTGACATTATAACGCCTGCCGTTTCTTTGAAGTGTATACAACCTGTGGAGGGGAGAGTAACCCTGTTCTGAGTCTGAACATATCAGGCGTCTTGGTTTTATAATCTATTAGGAGATACCCGTATGTTGAACTCGTGGCGTCGTTAAAAGCCTCCAGGAAATATTTACTATTACCGGGGTACATCTGTCTCCCCAATAGGTTTATTTGATTTTTGTCACGTGGGTTTTTAAATAGTATGATGTAGTTAGTATTTAAGCTTATTGTGCGACTGGCTTTGCCTTGAATAAACAGATTCTGTATAAGATAAATACAGCTGAGATTCCGGTGGTGTACATATTTTGTAAAAATGTTTTGAACTTCGCTATTGCCGGAGGCGGAGCTCATTAAATCATCAATAATTAGTAAGTTATTTTTATGGACGGGGAGCAATGCATCGTCACAAAATGATTCAGGTATGCCGTTGACAAAATTTATGTCCGCAATTGTAAGTAACTCGTCATATAAAGGTTGCCAACATGAGTATATATACACAATATTTTCGATCTTGTGTGAAATAACCGTCAACGCATTTTTAATTATGTCTCTTACAAAAAATGTCTTGCCACAATTTGAGGGGCCGCTAATAACTGCGCTGAAGGGGTGTTGCAGTCTGCCGTCAAATTCGGGGTGATTTTGATTATTAATAGCCATAAGGGAGGGTGGTGTAGTCATTAAGAGCCCGGCGCTTGTTGTACACAACCTGTAATTTCTTGACCACTGAGACGTTTTTGAGGTGAAACCGCTTTTTATCCCGTGATGGGTATCTGCTGATGTAACCAGATGGTTATCATTAGGACGATTGGCCACAAATGATTTTACCAGCCTATTAATGACTCATGAGTGACCACTTTGGCATTTTTGGAATTGAGGGTAACCCCTTTGCATTTCACCTGCGTGGTTCCCTGTACTGTTCGATATGCGTAGCATTTTGGGCCGCCGAAACAAACTCGGTTATAAAGTCTTCATCAGGATGACCGCACATCTGGGCAGTATTTAGCTCATCCGTTAAGTCCCCTAGGTAGGGGCCTAAGGGGGATCCAATCTCCCGGTTTACTGACGAAAACTACGCTGTCTGTGTCACAATACAGAACACGCCGCTGCAGTTTATCCATTATGTCATAAAGCTCTAGTCGTGCATAAGCTGTTGTCATAGCCCCTATGAAGATGTTTACATCTCTCACCATGGAGGCCTTACTGTTAGCTTCACGCCACTGGATCGCCACGTCTGGAGAAATGAATGAAAACTGTCGCACATCAAAGCTGTCACTAAACATGACCTGTGTAAATCTGGCTGGGTCTGTCATGAGCTCGGTAGTGGGCAGATTGCCACGCATTGAAAAAACGCCCCCAAAGAGAATTCAGCAGCAATTTATTTATGCTACGGATAGCCTTGTTGACGGACATCTTATCAGGCTCAAGCCTGATTCCCTCTCTAGCATAGTAATTCTCAATGTACTCCTTTTTCTCATCTTCCGTTTGACATTGCCAGGATACCCTGATGCTTGTTGCTTCAGTTTAAGGAATGTTTTAACATACTCTTTAAAAAGACTGTCAGATTTTTTTCGGAAAGTGCCATACCTCGTCAATCTTGGCTATTTTGTAGCCTTTTTCCACCGCCTTCTGCAGTTCGAATGAGACCCAGGTCCCCGCCAATTGTCTCTCGCTGTCGCTGTGAACGCAAGGTATCGTCTGATTCTGCTGCTTGGCACAGGTGGCACACAGAGGGAACATGAGTTTATCATGGCAGCGATGGGGAAGCACAGGATGATAGAGTGCTCTGGGGGGTCTACAGTACACTTCACTAGACCGAAATATTGTGAAATATCACCAAAATCCTTGTAGATTACCTGTGGATGTCCAATAGGATATTCTCTTTTGCCTGCACCGTGGGGTAGAGACTTGTAAAATCATAATATCTGATAATTTCGTCATCTGTGGCACTGTGGTATAGTTTCAAGGCATTTGTCCGGCCCCCCAAATAGGGCATCTCGCGGATTTAGCCGCTCTGTTTTCACATAGGTGGCCATGAAAGCCTTGACGTCCAGATTAGCCCCAACCTTCCTACGCCAGTCACACTCCCACATGAGCACAATGTTTAGACCATGTTTTGATTCTAGCGCAGTCAATCTGTCCCTGAATTCACTGTACAGCTGCCCATAGGGTCGTTTCAAAGTAGGATTGATTTCGGCCTGACTGTAGCATTTTACACACCCGTGAAAGTAGCACCCAGCAAACTCATAAGCTGTGTGGGTGGCTTCGCAGTACCCATCGATGGAGTACGGGCCGAAGGTTTTTTCACCTGTGTTGAGCGCGTGCTGTATGTTAATGTTGTCTCTGTGCGCCACATATCCTAGCCATTGCATTGACACGTCAGAATGTGTCTTATTCGGATTTATGTAGGCACCTTCGTAGGTCAGAGCCAAACTGTCTGGGGGGATAAAGAGTGTTTTATACACGCCCATACAACTGGACGCTAGTGTTGTAAACACGAAAGGATCTAGCGTTGTTGAGGCCATGAATGCCTCTCTGTAAATTTTGCATGCCTTAGCCAAAACAGCCACATCGTTAGCGCAGTAGCGTGCCAACTCTGTGTTCAGGTTGAAAGGACGGTCTTTAACAGTTTGATACCACTCCATGAATGTTACCTTTGAAGCATCTGTCATCGTGTCAAAGCCATAATAGGAGGGGGCGGGGTGTGGGCCATCATAGTTTTCATTCTCTTTTGTGTTGAACAAATGAGGAAAGTGCCCTTTTAACACATCAGTGAAGCCCATAGCAGCAGGTGTTTTAGCTAGAGCCATGGGGAGGAAACTAAATGAGTCAATCCACCGTTGGCTGTAATGACGGTCATACATCAAAATAATGCGGGACCCACTCGTTATGATTTTCGGGCATATACCTTGCTTTACAAAATATTCCAGCAAAATATAGTTGTCGAACCCTGATGCATTATGCGCTATGAAGGTGGACTTTTTATATCGCGCGGCATTCTGTAATGCTTAACAAATGAGGCCACACAGTTTGGGCCTGAGAAACAGTACTCTGTACCGGTCATATCAAGGCTGCCCACATAATTAGCCACGTGCCTGTCATCTTGGTAGCGCTGCTTTCAAAGTCATAGTATATGTATTTAGTATCGGCCGTTTTTTTTTTTTTTTTTTTTTGAGAGGCTGAATGTAGCATTCATGTTCCGAACCTATCGTGTCTTCCCCGCAGTGTGCACATTTCAGTGATTTACAAGCGTGGGCGGTGCTTTTTTTCCATACTTGATAAGTTGCTCCGCATTCATCGCAGTATTTTACCCTCTCACATGGGATGAAACAATGTTTTGTATTCATTAGCTTATGTTGAGCTAAACAGTGTTGTGATTTGCAAAAGCGTTTACAGTCCGCACAGCGTATTGAAGTCCCCCCCGCTTGCGAAAACATGCTGTCTGGCATACATTACAGATCATTGCGCAGGTGTGTGTGAGATAGTTTGTGTATGGGCGGTAACAACCATCACACACATAGCTAGTACCGTAAAATCCTGTTTTGCTTTTAATTGCGTAGTAATGATTGTCATGAAGGTACAGCCACGCCGTACATGCGTCCGTCTCGTCATGCGTTTTAAAAAGCTGTGGGGTTTTACTTCCGTCAGTGTGATGAAATATTATGATCTTAATTTTCAAATGTTTTTGAAATCTGTCAACGTCAGAAAATGCTACATGGTGTGAATGCTCAAACCCTAGATCGCTGTATAGCCGCTTTGCATAGTCTATACTGTCGGTTTGAGACATCAGTGGATTAGCATAATATGCAAGACATAAACCAAAACAAAGTCCGTCCCCCTTATTCGTGGGGTTGAATAGGGACTTAATCTTCCGTTCTATGATCTCGTCATAACACACAGACCCTAGTTTACAGCGGACCCCCCCTGACAGGCAGCGGGCCTCTGTAACAACAAACTCTAACGAGTCCTCTGTAAACGTCTCGTCATTGCTCTGCAGCGCTTGTGCGATTTGCTCCAGAAAAGAGTCTGCGTTGTAATCATTGCTTGCATGTAACACGGCTTGAATATGGAGGCTAGCGCAGGCCCCCTTAACACTACATTTAGAACACTATTCTGATTTGAGGCTTGTAACGCTGTGTCAATTAATCCTGTTAGGGTACTGCGAACTTGTGAGGGGACGCTATTTACATCACTCATGTCTATATTACGCAGGTCGACGTGCTGCCGGTATTCAGCTGCATTAAAGTTTGGAATTTCTCTGATTTTTATATTGTTTGATGTACTCCCGTCACCTGTCTGCACTGTGGCAGCCTGTTGTAACGATGCATTGCTGGTGGACGGCATACTGTCTGAGTTTAAAAGCGTCCTTGGAGGGTTTGTGATTAGCCCTGCAGACACTGTGGCAGCCTGTTGTAACGATGCATTGCTGGTGGAGGGCATACTGTCTGAGTTTAAAAGCACTCTAGGGGGGTCTGGTTGCTGAGGGATTAGCCCTGCAGGCACTGCGGTGGCCTGTTGTAACGATGCAGGGCCGGTGGGGGGCCGCATGGTTGGGTTTAAATGGGGCCGTGCTGGCTCTGACGACTGTGCGGAATCATAGGGGTAGGTGGCCGATTGGCTGAATACAACAATGACCCTCTATTTTTTTTTTTTTTTTCATATTCTGTCAGCCGTCTGTCACACTTTTTCATAAAATCTTCAAAATCACATATCTGGTCTGGCACATATTCAAGCCCCGCAATTTCATAGCACCTCTCAATAATTTGTTCATGTTCAAAGTCACTTTGCGGTTCGTTTTTTGAGCAGTGATGATAACGTATCAGCGTCGCTGTCCGATTCGCTAAATGCTTTGTTTTTTTTTTTTTTAAGGGGGAGGACCCATTTTTCTGGTTAATCTAATGATACCGCTACAGCGTTTGCATTTCTGATTCCTCCAGATCGGCCAGGTATTTGAACTGCCGCCAATTTTGTGAGATAAGGGTTTTTAGCACTCTCTCTAATGCTGCATTTTTGTCTAAGACGTATCTGATTAGTTCTTTTACATCAGCACGGAGATTGTCTATTTTAACATTTATGAGATCATTTCTAGAGTCGGATGGGTGTTGTGATTGATGGAAATTGAAAATATCTTCGACGTCTGATAATGTCAGGGCCTCCTGAGTCGGCTCTACTGACACACACACTGTTCAAGGGGATTGCATATAGACCTCTGATCTATCTGTTGAATGCTGATATCTGATAAACTCACATATGAATCATCCAATGTTATAATACTTGAATTACCAGACGGTCCAGGCTCATCAAATCCTTCCCCATGTGTTGACCTCAGTATCTCCTCAGCGTTTTCTTCTGCGTCATGCCCTCTGCCTGTGGATGTTGTCGCTCTGGTATCATCATCGTCATTTGCTTTTGAACCCCTGCCTCCCACCTAGGATGTGAAAATGACAGGTCAGGATAACCCCACACACACCTACACATACAAGCCTCTTCTTTAAAGAGGAGCAGCTGTAACTCCCTCATCCCCATCCCCTGCTATAGCCCCACTACCCCACCCCAGAAAAACAATGGCCTCTGGCTTACCTCCCCCTCTGTCCACTTCCCCCCTGCTCCTCCTCCTCCCCGTGCGCTATTATGGGCTATTATCACTGATGGTCTTTGCAAGGCGTAAACAGCTTGTTCTAATCGGGAGAAGTCTGACAACAAGGGTTGATCCTCCACTGTTAGTCTTTGTAAGGCGTAAACAGCTTGATCCAATTGGGAGAGGTCTGATAACACGGGATGAGCATCTGCAGGGGAATTCAGCTGGACGGGTCCATTATCCTTAGTTTCAGAACAGAAAAACAGGTTTCAAATGTAGCCCCACTGAAAAAACCCCACCCATGCTATAATTAAGACATGCTTACCTTCTCCTCTGCACCCTGAGCCCCTGGACCTGCTCCACCATCGCTAATGTGACTGTTTAATACACCGGGCCTTTGTAAGGCCTGAACCGCCTGACGCAGGTGTTCGATGCCTGACAGCGTCACATCTGCAGGGGTTTTCCGCTTAGATAAGAAAAACACTTTTCAATGCACTCCACCCAACGACACACACCCACACACACACACACACACACACCTCCCCACCTCCTACCTCAGTAGCACTGTTGGACGATTCTGCATATGGGGTTACTGACTGGTTCCGCTTCAGGTAGTAGGCAGATAGGTATGATGGTAGTGGTGGTGGGGAATACCCTGAACTTGTTAAATCTCTGTTCACAGGCTCCTGTAGGCAGAAACATACACAAGTTTATATATATATATATATTTTTTTTTTTTAAAACACATGTCGCATTTGACTCATGTTTAAATGCGGTAAACAGTGTTGAATGTTGTTTCCAGCTCACCAGAACACCCCTCTTCCCTGGTCTTCTTAGCCGGTTTATACGCGCAAATTGTCCCGGCTAACGTCTAGGAGAAGCGACAACACATTTGAGCTGACTCTGCCATATCAATAGTCATACATCACATCAAAACACTATATATATATATATATATATATATATATATATATATATATATATATATATATATATATATATATATATATATATATATATATATATATATATATATATGCATGCGTATATGATTTTAACTCACCTCTTTGAAAAGATGCACCACCCTGCTGCACGTGGTGTCCCAGGTCTATATTCTCATCTGTTGGAGCAGACTGCTACTATGTTTTATAATCATAATTTAATGAACGAGTGGTCATTTAAAAACCTGAAAATACGCTTTTACTTACCCATCTCAAGTATTTCTTTGTCCTGCAAACCAATTTGAGGAATTAATAACAGCCGAAACGCATGGGACTTCAGACTATATCACTTGTCCATCAGATCACGTGAAATGATCCGGTATGAGTTGCAGTCTCCACTCTCCCTTGTTACTTAAAGGCTAAGACCCATCCCCTTAAACCAGGGGGGTCACCGTTCTATCTGACACCCATTGGACCCCTGGGGCCCTTCCCACACATCACCAATCGTCACAAATAGGCGTGACATAGCTATGGAACCATTATAGAAAAACAATACAGTCCTATTATATTCGGGAAAATGCTCACAGACTAATAACATGATCACATATCCTTAACCATTTAAAATTAAAAAAATAGACCACTTAGACTGATGATGCATGCAACATAGCTAGCTAATACATACTAAACGTGTTAGATATCCATTTACACCCACACACTAGCTGTTCAACCACCCCTCTTTAGTAGGTCCACTTTTTAAAAACTTTATCCACTTACCATCATTTTCTTCTTTTATATAAATTCCACTTGATTTATCTTCACCATCCCTCCATGGCCCATTCCAAAAGACCCCATGGAGTTGAGGGTGTCTTATGCTGTTTCTCAGTCCCATCTCCTAAAACCACACATCCTGAGGAGGGGGATTAGGCCATTTTTCAAACACCCTGCCTACAGGAGACTTGAGGTGGGAAAAACTCCCCCGACCAATAAATCCCCCATGGAGCTGGATGTCTTATGCTGTTTCTCGGGCCTGCTCCTAAAAACACACGTCCTGCGGTAGGATTAGACCATTTTTCAAACATCCTGACTACAGGAGACTTGAGGTGGGAAAAACTCCCCCGTCCAATAAACCCCTTGGAACTGGGTGTCTCAGGGTGTTCTCGGGCCTGCTCCTAAAAACACACGTCCTGCGGGAGGATTAGGCCATTTTTCAAACATCCTGACTACAGCAGACCTGAAGATGGGGAAACTCACCACGTACAATAAACCCCCCCCCCCATGGAGCTGGATGTCTTATGCTGTTTCTCAGTCCCATCTCCTAAAAGCACACGTCCTGTGGGGATTAGGCCATTTTTCAAACATCCTGCCTACAGGAGACTTGAGGTGGGGGATTACTCCATTTTCAAAACCCCTCCATTTTGACCTTAGGGGGGATATCCGGTACCCCTCCCTAATATGAAAGATGCGCACGCAGTAGTGCGCTTACAGCGGGGGAAATGTGCAAATTTTTTGACCCCCTCCATTTTGACCTCCTGACCTTAGGGGGGATATCCGGTACCCCTCCCTAATATGAAAGATGCGCGCAGTAGTGCGCTTACAGAGGGGAAATATGCAATTTTTTTTTGACGCCCCGCCCCCAGGGGCGCTTTAACTACTACTCATATCTGTTTCTGCTCCACTCCATCACTTAACTTCTCACCCCCTCCCCCACCACTACTTGTGTAAGCTTTGACTATCATTGTAGATTTTTTTAATGAAGTTTTAACCATGCTATTGTCTCCTGTTGTTTTTGTCCAGTCCAAATTACATCACTTAGTGTGAAACATGAATAAAAAGACATGTTACATTATGAATAATTCTAATGAATTATCATGTTTTATGCAACTTTACAACAAATAACCATGCTATGTTAAATAGAATGAATGACACCAAATCTGATTTAAATTGCGACCCATCAGACTCCACATAGTTTCTACTTTAATTTCCTCTGTCCTATGATTACAGTATATGTTTCCCTGGACACGTGCCAGCAAATTATTTAATGAACAGTTGTTTAACTTCTTGCCTAAAAGGACTTCATAGTGATTTTTAAACTTGTGTCAGACACAAGACATTTTATACAGGAACTAACTATCAATGGCACTTAAATAAAATGATTCAAACAACTTGTGTTCCTAAACTGAAATGGAAGATTATGTTGTTGTACTGATCAGAAAAAGCACACTGATGTTTTTCTATACTGAATCCATACATATACATGAAAGTGGTGCGTTAAGGAGAGTATTTTGTTGTTGGGTTAGGGTTAAATTATATTTGCTACCACAAAGAAAAAAAGTTTATATAAGTGTCATACATGTGTGTGAATTTAAAGCTTGCATTAAACTGGGTGATTACCTAGAAACAGCATATGGTGCTTATGACTCTTTCTTTAAATGCAGAAGCATAAGAGAAACACAATACACAACAAGATAAAGCTGAAGAACAGGCCTTTTAATTGTTGTTCATACACAATTTAGACTTAACGACAGGAAAGTATATTGTCACTTTCTATTTCATAACTCACTCACTGAACAACAGCAACATATTCATTCCTTTAATCCTTAGACCGAGTCTGATCTCAGTCCCTCCACAGCCTCTCTACAGCATGTTGGTCTCACAGGAGCCAGGCTGCAGTATCTGGAGAGTAACTATGAGTTTAACTGATTTTCTAAACCAGGGGTAAAGGAAGGCATAGATCACAGGATTTAGACCAGAGTTACAATAGAACACAAAGAGAACATAGGAAGCAGATGAAGCATTGACCAAGCTTTCACTTACAAGGGAGACAGAGTAATATGGACAGAAAAATATTAGGAACACAACTATAAGAACACCAAGATTTCTGGCTGCTTTCAGCTCTGATTTCTTTGCCTTTGGAGTCACTGAATGCTGCAGTGTGACAGCTGTAATGTGAGAGCGCATAGCACGAGCCTGAGACACAGCCACAGCAAATATTCTCAGATACAGAGCTACGATGATAGTAACTGGAACAATAAAGGACAAAACAAGATCAACAGTCAATGAGATAGGGTCATAGAAAAACACACATGCTCCGTAACAGGATTGATACCTGCCTGGTTGAGTTGGGACATCCTTTAAAAAGAGAAGGCTGTAGGAAATGGAACAGAGCCAACACAGACAAACACAGAGTCTAACTCTTATCCCAGTGACTTTAGTGGTGTAATGTAGAGGGTCACATATAGCCACATAACGGTCAACTGATATGAGCACTATGGTACCTACTGAGGAGGAGGTAATGTTGACTGAAATAAGAGTATACACAGAACAAACAAAGTCACCAAGAAACCAGCAGGATGTTTTTCGGAGAACTTCTACAGGCATCAGCAGGAGGCCCACTAGAAGGTCAGAGACAGCCAGAGAGAGTAGGAGGATGTTGGTGGGTGTGTGAAGCTGCCTGCAGGGAAAGATAAAAGTACAAATAAACCAACAAGAGTGAAAAAAAACAACCCAATAATAAAAGCACGAGTTTGAACATTTTCCGGTCCACCACACAAGTAGTTACTATATGTTAGGGTAGACAGATAAATTAATTGGTTGAGGTCATGGTGGAGAGAAAGCAATAAAAAAGAGTGACATGAACAACAGTCTCTGGCATCAAAGTCAGACATTTGGAGCAACATCATTCAGAACTAACTCAAAGACAATTCTTCTAAATATACAGCAGCTGTTCACATTTTAAAGTTACAAATCCTGTAAAGAGAAGCAAAGAAGTTAATATCTGCCTGAAGTGAGAGATTGAGATGATGATGAGCAGGTTAAGAGCCACGGTGATCAGAGAGATGGAGTAGAACACAAAGGTAAGTGTTTGGGGCCAAGGAGGCGAGGGCTTCATGCAGGAGATGTTGGGGAACTGTGGAAAGCAGAGCTCAGCTCCGTCCTCAACCTCCATCTGCAGAGATCTGCAGATAGCTGCAGCTCTGGCAGCTTTCTGAACAAACCTGAGTCATGTAACTGATTTATCTCTCATTCTCTTCATCCCCTCCTCTTTCTTAGTCCCTGTTTGACTCTGATGCCCCTCCTCCCTTACTCTGCACATCCCACCATCATCTTCATCACTATCTCTGTAACCCTGCCTTTCTCACTGTCTCTCTATCCAATCTCTCTTCTGTCTTTTTCTACCCTTGTTTCCTTTCTTTTGTCCTATTATTGTCCTACGGATAACTTTTCAAGTTCATTAAACAGTAGTCTTGCATTTCCAGCCCTATCTCTACAGCCATGTGGAGTAAAGTCTGGAAACACCGCAGAGGCATTCTGGGAGAGGAGAAGGCGCTAAGATCTGGATACAGAAACGTTGGCTCTGCTAAATAGTCTCGGGAAGGAACTTTGTTTGGTGAAACATTTGCACCTGGCAAATGAAGACGCCACATGCAATAATAACTTATCTCACACAATCCAGAGAAGTGAGTTATTTAAATTAGCTGGACACACGGTTAAACATCATTTGGTCTTACCAGAGTACAGCCATGTGTACTTTTTCCATAGCAATCCCACTGATAGGCCCAGAAAACTCTGCTGGATGACTTGAATCAGCCAGTTGAAGACCAACAATGTTTCCTCTCTTGCATTTAGCTGAGTGAAGCAGCAGTGAAACCATTCACAAGGGTGGCTAAACTGTTTCGTTCTCCCCAGCTGACCAAATATGGTTAGCCTGACATGGTCATACTCATGTTCTAGTCAGAATATTAGTCTGATGCCGCTCCATTGGGCTTTGATTATGGGGCGTGTTTCAACCGAAACAGGAAAGAACATTCCTTTACACTCAATTGGATAGACCTACAACCAATCAGAGTAATGGAGTATGTGATGTATGTTGAGAGACAACAGAACTCAACTGCTAGCTACCGCTGCTGTTAGCTACTAGCCAATAGCCTCGCCAGTTTGGAAAACGCTAATGAAGTTACATCCACGTTACAAGCTTTACAGCATGTACAGACCAAAAGTTTGGACACACCTTCTCATTCAATGCGTTTTCTTTATTTTCATAAAGACTATTTACATGGTAGATTATCACTAAAGGCATCAAAACTATGAATGAACACATGTGGAATTATGCACTTAACAAAAAAGTGTGAAATAACTGAAAACATGTCTTATATTCTAGTTTCTTCAAAGTAGCCACCCTTTGCTTTGATTACTGCGTTGCACACTCTTGGCATTCTCTTGATGAGCTTCAAGAGGTAGTCACCTGAAATGGTTTCCCAACAGTCTTGAAGGAGTTCCCAGAATGCTCAGCATTTGTCAGCCCTTTTGCCTTCACTCTGCGGTCCAGCTCACCCCAAACCATCTCGATTGGGTTCAGGTCCGGTGACTGTGGAGGTGCAGCACTTCATCACCCTCCTTCTTGGTCAAATAGCTCTTACACAGCCTGGAGGTGTGTTTGGGGTTATTGTCCTGTTGAAAAATAAATGATGGTCCTACTAAACGCAAACCGGATGGGATGGTATGTCGCTGCAGGACACGTCATGTTTTTATTTTTGTAAAACTTAAAACGGGGACACTAGACCTAGAGCTGTTCTCATTAGGGACTGGGCCCCCCCCTAGAGGTCTGATCCTAGACTAGACCCCTGATGCTACTTTATACTCCACTCCATACACCTCAGAGGGGAATGTTGTATGTATGTTTACTGAACTACATTTATCTGACAGCTTTTGCTTTATTGCTTCAGGCTTTTTTCTGCAACAGCTCTTTGAGTATTGGATACAATAAAAACTCTTAAGGACATATTTTCCTTTGACATTGATGCAGTATTAAACGAGATCGCTGCAGTCGGCAGCAGAGAAACAAGCTCCAATCTGAGTTAATAGGATAATTGTTGAGCTTGTATTTACGTTCATGAAAGTTCTCGTTTTGCTTCTGACAGACTCAGATTAATATTCTAAGTGTCTGACAACATTATGGAAAGGATTTCTAAGGAGCTCGACCTTTCTGTTAAAGATTAAGATCATTTTCAAAACATAAAAGTCCGTGAAATTGTGTTCTCTAAACCCACCAGACTCCATGTCTGTCAGTGATCAGTGACTGATTCAATCAGTGATTTTAGCATTGTAAAATACAACTTTCTAAAACATCTCTGAGCTCTGAGCAGCGCTGCTCGATCGGCTTCGTTTGGTTAGAGTTTTCTTTCTTTCATTCCAATTTTGGGTCTGTCAGTCACAGTGAAAAGCGGGGACATTTCCGGGGACAGATCCAGCCGGGGACAGGTCACCAAAATCGGGGACTGTCCCCAGAAACCGGGGACGTCTGGTCACCCTATTTTAAAGAATTAAGAGTGGTGGTAGTACATGGGCCTCCACCAGAGGGGACTGTGAAATACCTTTTAGGCATTTTGTCAGTAAAGGGAACTACATGTTGGAATAGCCTGCCCCCCGCAATAAGGGACCGTCCCACATACATCAATTTTAAAACTCATTTAAAATTCTGGTTTTTAGAAAACCACTGCTGCACTCACTGTGGACCGCCTCACACATTTCACTATGTGTGAAAATGACATGTTCTGTTGTATTTTGCCTTGTGTTCGTCTTGCTTCTCACTCTAAGAGGGTGTTGCATTCGTGTTACTGTTTTTATATTTTTCTTTTTATGTATCTGCCTACAAACAATAGATGGTAATTAGCTATGGTGCTAACTTTAGCATATTTACATTGTGTCCTATCTAAATAAATAAAAATAATAATTGTTTTGTTATTGTAGCAATTTATTTCTTAAGAGTGTACTTACATATGCAATCAGTCCGCTCGACAAAGAGAGCAACAAAGCAAACAGAAAGGCTGATGCCATCTGTGGAAAGAAGTTAAACAAAGTCTACACACTGCAGATAAAGAGATAATGTCGGCTAATTAATGACTGCGATTGATCATTAATAAGCATTCATCAAATATAGCATCCTATTAGTTATAGGTTTATTATGTTATAGATAATGTTTATATTTGATAGATTATATGACAATTAAAATATATTATGATTAAATACACCATCTTTTCTTAAAATAGAAAATGTCCTTGCAATTAATACAGGATTAGTTGTTAAAAATAGGTGAAATTGTGATAATGAATTGACAGATTACCTTTGCTGAGGGGGTAATTGGCTGAAACAGAGGAGAAGAACAAGTGGATAGAAATGTCTCAGAACACTCCCCCAAACATTGTGATATGGTTTTGGTGTATTTGTTAATGTTCTCAAATTGTGCAACAAGGACAATTTTCCATCATTAAAAGAGAATACATGCTATTCAGGCAAATATAAGATATTCAAAGTCAAATTATTTTTATTCAATCAAGAGCCATCTGGTAACAAGTGTGTTTCATCATTGTGTTATGGTAGTTACCTGACATTTTCCCAGCCATGTTTACTGAAAGCGTTCATTTTAAAATGATTGTATATTTTTCCCACAGCATTTAAACACAGCACTAGGGAACCTTACCTAACCAGTTATCTAACGTTAGCTAGTAATTGGTGCACCCAGTGGCCCCTCCACTTCACTGCCAGCCTAACATGCCCCACCGTATTGTTTTACCTGCCTGGTTGAGTTGGGAAATCCTTTAAAAGAGAAGGCTGTAGGAAATGGAACAGAGCCAACACAGACAAACACAGAGTCTAACTCTTATCCCAGTGACTTTAGTGGTGTAATGCAGAGGGTCACATATAGCCACATAACGGTCAACTGATATGAGCACTATGGTACCTACTGAGGAGGAGGTAATGTTGACTGAAATAAGAGTATACACAGAACAAACAAAGTCACCAAGAAACCAGCAGGATGTTTTTCGGAGAACTTCTACAGGCATCAGCACAAGGCCCACTAGAAGGTCAGAGACAGCCAGAGAGAGGAGGAGGATGTTGGTGGGTGTGTGAAGCTGCCTGCAGGGAAAGATAAAAGTACAAATAAACCAACAAGAGTGAAAAAAAACAACCC
Organism: Etheostoma perlongum; assembly: GCA_026937815.1. NCBI lineage: Eukaryota > Metazoa > Chordata > Actinopteri > Perciformes > Percidae > Etheostoma > Etheostoma perlongum. Next base: position 9,366,143 of record CM049381.1, read on the forward strand.
AATAATAAAAGCACGAGTTTGAACATTTTCCGGTCCACCACACAAGTAGTTACTATATGTTAGGGTAGACAGATAAATTGACTTGGCCCACCATATCGTTTTACTGGCCCCCAGCCATCAAACCATTACTTATGTCAAACCCTGAAGTTCAAGAAATTCTTTTTGATTTTCTTAGGCCGATTGACCACATGGTGCAAAAATAATCTTTATTCAATCAAAAGTCCCTGACAACATTTGTTCCTTTTGCACATAGCCACAAAAAGGGCACACACTTCTCATTGATACCACCTAACCACGTTATTTTGATGTGCTTATTACACTATTTTCACCGGCAGTCCAGCCTGCACTCTCCGCTCTCTTGATGCTTGTCTCTCGGTCATTCCCCGAGTAAACAAAACATCTGTTTGTTAAAAAGCCTTGTCCTACCAAGCCCCTGACCTTTGGAACAGCCTTCCACTACATGTTACAAAAGCTAATATCAACTGATATTAAACACACACGTGATAATAAATTAGACTTATTCACAATGTATAGTCATGTCTTTTTATTTGGACAAAGACATGGTTAAAACTCCATGAAAAAAACTACAGTGTTAGTCAAAGCTACAAAAGTAGGTGTGAGAAAGGGGGGATGAGAGGTTAAGTGATGGAGTGGAGCAGCAACAGATATGTAATTTTAGATGAAATTTCTGCAGGAATTAAAAATTTAAATATATGGAATTGTTGTTATTATTATCATTCGAGCTGTGAGAGAGAACAAAACAGTAAAGGTTTGGGCCTTAAAACCAAAATACCACTGAGTTAAAAACACTCTGTAGAGCCGAGAGGAGCTGCACAGTCGGATGACAATTCTTTGTGGATTTGGGACTGGCAGCTACCCCTCTCACATTACACATGCTAATTGAATTCCTTTTTATTTTAAATAAAATGAAAAAATTCCACTTTTCCATTCCACAAATTATTGCATTGTCAGAAACAATATCAACTGAAAGAACAGTCCTGTTCAGTAATGATTGCATCATATGTTGATGGGTTCATGCTGATGCTTGTTTTTCTTCACGCCTCTGATTGCAGACACCTCATTGGTCGAGATGTCATCATCACTAACCCATACAGGTGTGAACAAACTTCCTGTCCAGAGGGGTTCAGCACACCGCCTTTAGGAGCCACTAATGGGCTGTAAGACATTGTTAACAGAGAGGCAGATTAAATCTCCTGGGACCTGACTGTTTGTGTCTGACGATGCCACTATACACAACAAAGTAAATGGTCATTTAGCCCATCAAACACTGATCTATTGGGAGATGAGTTTGGATCTTCAGTTTTAGCTCTGCTCATTAAGACACCCTGCTGTAGCATTCACATTTACACTTGCCTCTTTAAACTTGCTGAAGACTACATTGCTTAATGTAGTTTTCCTTTTTAGTACCATATGGTTGTCAGCAGGGCCTGACACCAACAGAACAAGCTTTTTACCAGCCTTTTTTCCTAATTAAGGTGAAACACAGGAAAAGCACAAGTATTGTTCTTGAAAACTTTTAAATGCTGTCTAGTTATTAGCAATTGTGCAGCATCAAGTTATATACAGCATACATCATTTCTTTTAGGAGAACCTAAGCTATCAAGATATGCATTTGGCACGGATGCCACATACATGTGTAAATTATTATGATACTATAGAGACAAAAGAAAAGACTAAACTGAAATGCATTGAAATCACAAAAAGAACAATAATGACTTAATTTTGGCTTTTAGAACGTGTTCTTCTAGGTGTTGGCAATCAGGGCAAACAAGAATAAACTCTATGTAACTAACAAAATTATCAAAATATTTAGTTCTTTTCCCCAGAAAATTCCATACACTTTAATCCAAAAAATGTTAATTGTGTCTGCACCAGAGCTTTATCTGTCTGCTATTTGACACATTAAGTGCCAGCATAAGATGTTACATAGTTACCCCTTGACCAGTTTATTTACAGGCTTGGTTTGTGGATGTATCTAGCCTAGTCACACACATACATACACTCACATTATGACTTATGTTTCTATTGTAGACAGTGACTGAGTGGCCCAAGATGATGCATCCATCATTGTGTGGTGTTTAACTAGTTTCTTCAAAGTAGCCACCCTTTGCTCTGATTACTGCGTTGCACACTCTTGGCATTTTCTTGATTAGCTTCAAGAGGTGGTCACCTGAAATGGTTTCCCAACAGTCTTGAAGGAGTTCCCAGAATGCTCAGCATTTGTCTGCCTTTTTGCCTTCACTCTGCGGTCCAGCTCACCCCAAACCATCTCGATTGGGTTCAGGTCCGGTGACTGTGTAGGTGCAGCACTTCATCACCCTCCTTCTTGGTCAAATAGCTCTTACACAGGCTGGAGGTGTGTTTGGAGTTATTGTCCTGTTGAAAAATAAATGATGGTCCTACTAAACGCAAACTGATGGGATGTCGCCGCAGGATGCTGTGGTAGCCATGCTGGTTCAGTATGCCTTCAATTTTGAATAAATCCCCAACATTGTCACCAGCAAAGCACCCCCACACCATCACACCTCCTCCTCCATGCTTCACGGTGGGAACCAGGCAGGTAGAATCTATCCGGTCACCTTTTCTCCGTCGCGCAAAGACATGGCGGTTGGAACCAAAGATCTCAAACTTGGACTCATCAGACCAAAGCCCAGATTTCCACTGGTCTAATGTCAATTCCTTGTGTTTCTTGGCCCAAACAAATCTCTTCTGCTTGTTGCCTCTCCTTAGCAGTGGTTTCCTAGCTGCTATTTGACCATAAAGGCCTGATTTGGTTCTTGTCATAATATGATATGTAACAGTGGTCCAATAGGGCTGTCGGCTGTGTATCAACCTGACTTCTGCACAACACAACTGATGGTCCCAACTCCATTAATAAGGCAAAAAAATCCACTAATTAACCCTGACAAGGCCCACTATCAAAAAAAGCAAAGGGTGGCTACTTTGAAGAAAGTAGAATATAGAATTCATAGAATATGTTTTCAGTTATTTCACACTTTTGTTGCACATGTGTTCAATCATAGTTTTGATGCCTTCAGTGATAATTTACAATGTAAATAGTCATGAAAATAAAGGAAACACATTGAATGAAAAGGTGTGTCCAAACTTTTGGCCTGATCTATACATCTATATCTATAGATCCACCCACGTTGAGTGTTCAGTGAGTGAGTTATGAAATAGAGAAAGTGATGATATAGCTTCCTGTTTTTAAGTCTAAATTGTGTATGATCAACGGAAAGGCCTGTTCTTCAGCTTTATCTTGTTGTGTATTGTGTCTCTCTGATGCTGCTGCATTTAAAGAAAGAGTCATAAGCACCATATACTGGTTCTAGGTAATCACCCAGTTTAATGCAAGCTTTAAATTCACACATACTATATATGACACGTACTGTATGAAGAGTCTTTTTTTCCCAGGGAAACTTTTTCCTTTGTGGTAGGAAAGATGTTAACCCTCCCCAACAATGCAAGCTTTAAATACACACATGTATGAAATACACATGTGGATGTGGTGGAATTGGCCTCGATCATTTTTATTATTTTTTACATAAACCACTGTAGGATTACATTAGGCCATATTATTAACTTCATTAACAAGCAACACAGGTGTTTTTGAAATAATGGATATGTTCCCATTCTTGAACTGACTTGTCCTGAAGTATACTTTCCACAAAGGACTCGGCAGCATGTGTGTCTGTGGCCTAAATGAAAATACATGATGGCTCCTCATATGATGCAGCCAGGCGTGTACCTGGCGACCAATGTCAATACCCATTCTAGATGGATTTTGTAATAAACAAATACCTTTTCTGAACTAGTGGGATTCAATGGTTTTGTTTTGAAGGATGATGTTACTTTAGATAAGATAGATATGCAATGCAGGACTCAGTCGAGACCAACTAGAATATTTGGCAAGACCAATGGCCAAGTCTGAGACAAGTCCAGACTCTACAGCAATGCAAGGTGTGTGACTGATAAGAACGTTCACCCACATCCCAAGACTTCCAGTGCTGCACAAAAAGTGACACTTAAATTTGGGGCTGACATTTTCCATGCAACAATTATTGTTCAGTGTAGAGCTACATTATCTGCAAATTTAAACTTCTAGTCATTCATGAAATGCTCTGACTTGCCAGCAGATGGAGCTGTTGACTTGTTTTTTTGCAGGATAGAAATGAAGTAAAGCAGTTGTGATGACAAGGTGATATTTGTGTAGTCAAGACAACCTTCGTCAAGTCCAGGACCAGGACTATTCAAGACCGAAAAGTAGAATCTTCTTCAAGACCACTTAGTTGCTTGTTCATAACATGTTATGCAAGAGACAGTATATATTTTATTTTAATGTAAACACTTTGCATTATTTTTTTGTAATGATCGAAAAGAAAGTACAGTGTAACAACACTGTAGGATCAAATTAGGCTTTATGCAGTCACAGGTGTTCCTAAAAACACAGGTGTCCCTAAAAAAATACAAGTATCCCCATTCTTGAGCTTATCTTGAAGAATCCACAGCCTGAGATCAGTTGCGTTGTTTTTTTAAACTAATTTTCAGATTACATTATGTGCTTACATATTTGCAAAAGGGTTCTCTAATGTTTCCTCAGTTAGTTTATTAAAATTATGTCAGATTACTGAACAGATGAGTCTTTCGAACATTGGATGAATGGTTGCTGAAAATGGGAAATGTAGATATTGCATTAAATATCAGCCACCCACCCAGATCAGCTAGTGTTCTGTCTATAATGGAGTGGTATGGAAATTTGTAAGTGACCCCCAACTTTTGACTGGTAGTGTGTGTGTGTGTGTGTGTGTGTGTGTGTGTGTGTGTGTATAGGAAAATAAGTATTTGAACACCCTGCTATTTTGCAAGTTCTCCCACTTAGAAATCATGGAGGGGTCTGGAATTGTCATTGTAGGTGCATGTCCACTGTGAGAGACATAATCTAAAAAAAGAAATCCAGAAAGCACAATGTATGATTTTTTAGCTATTTATTTGTATGATACAGCTGAAAATAAGTATTTGAACACCTGAGAAAATCGATGCTAATATTTGGTACAGTAGCCTTTGTTTGCAATTCCAGAGGTCAAACGTTTCCTGTAGTTTTTCACCATGTTTGACACACAGCAGAAGGGATTTTGGCCCACTCCTCCACACAGATCTTCTCTAGATCAGTCAGGTTTCTGGGCTGTCGCTGAGAAACACGGAGTTTGAGCTCCCTCCAAAAAATTCTCTATTGGGTTTAGGTCTGGAGACTGGCTAGGCCACGCCAGAACCTTGATATGCTTCTTACAGAGCCACTCCTTGGTTATCCTGGCTGTGTGCTTTGGGTCATTGTCATGTTGGAAGACCCAGCCTCGACCCATCTTCAATGCTCTAACTGAGGGAAGGAAGTTGTTCCCCAAAATCTCGCAATACATGTCCCCGGTCATCTTCTCCTTAATACAGTGCAGTCGCCCTGTCCCATTTGCAGAAAAACTCCCCCAAAGCATGACGCTACCACCCCCATGCTTCACAGTAGGGATGGTGTTCTTGGGATGGTATCTGTTTACCACATGAATTATCTGTATCTGTACTCGGACTGGGCGGGGCCTAACCCAGAAGTGGTCAGAATTTAACCCGGGAAGTGGGTCGGGTTGTCTTGAAATGGGCGGGGCTTTAACCAGTATGTTATTTTAAGCATGCAATTGATATGAGTTGATCAGAAATTGTTATATTTATTGCTGATTAAAAAACTATTTACATGACAGCTTCAGATCAATGGTGTTGTCATGGTAACAAACAAACTATATAGGCTACAGAACGTTTTGCAACAATGAATACAAAACATGCGGTTGCAATTATGAAGTAAAATGTAATGAACAAGAGGTTTCATACTCAATATAACTTTCTTTTTTTAACTTTTAATTTTTTTATGATCATTGTGATTTTTTTTGTTTTTGGTTCTTTTTTATTTTTTTATTTCCACACCAGGTATGTGTGAGTGTTTGAGTGTGTGTGTGTTTATGTGTGAGTAAGAGAGAGACACAGAGAGAGAGAGAGAGAGAGAGAGAAAGAGAGAGATGGGGTGGGGGGGCCAGCTGACAGTTAAAAAAAAAAAATCTCCGACGGCAGACGCAACGGGAGGTCCATTTAAACCAAGCAGCATGTCTGAAACCCCACGTTCACCAGAAATCTATTGGTTACTATTTTAGTACTACAAAACGAAGTTAAAAACAAACCTGAAGCTGAAGAAACCCTAAACGTTAACGGAAAAGACCCGCAGCCCAGAGTGTCTGAGGGAGAGAGAGAGACAGGGAGAGGGAGCGCTGTTCTCCGTGTTCTGTGTCTGAGTTAGAGTGCGGATCGGGCCGGATTTTTCTGTCCGAGCCCGGCCCGCGTCCGACAGAGCAGTAACCGAACCCAACCCGAGCCCGACAGGCATTAAGATATTTATGTCCGAGCCCGACCCGAGCCCGACACAGTTAAAATCGCATTTGATTCTCATACTAATGACACATGTACGTTTGTTTGTGTGGAAAGCCCGCTTTTATTAAGCAATTGTAGGAAGGCATTCGGAAATGTCAACAGATGAGCGCATCAATGCACAGCTGACTTTCCTTCGTTTACAATAGTTTTAAAATCTCCTGCGGCCAACTTCTTTTTAACATCTTCCATCGGTGCGCTGCCACATGTAGCTTAATACGCACGTCTTTCGTTGTCACAGTTAGTTTAACAAATTTCCGCACACAGGAAGACGGATGTTAGGGTAATATTTGACATTTATTTTAAGCTGTTTTAAATTCAAAATGTTCAATGCCTTATCGCGCTGATGTGACCAAGCCCGACCCGAACCCGAGCATCCTTTCTAAAAATCTGTCCGAACCCGGCCCGACCCGTCGGGTCCCGTCGGGCTCCGGTCGGGTCCCGTCGGGCTCCGGTCGGGTATCCATCCTCTAGTCTGAGTGAGCAGAGCGTGTGTGTGTGTGTGTGTGTGTGTGTGGGGGGGCTGTGGCTATCACAGAACGCAGCCATGGTCAGCTGAGGACTTTTGTTCAATCCGAGCACAGATATTGACTCGTATAGGCAAAAGTGCTTTATCCGTACCGGATACTCGTTTCAGCCGAGTACTCGGCTCATCCCTAGGAATTATGACCAAAAAGTTCTATTTTGATCTCATCTGACCACATGACTTTCTCCCTTGACTCCTCTGGATCATCCAAATGGTCATTGGCAACTTAAGACGGGCCTTGACATGTGCTGGTTTAATCAGGGGAACCTTCCGTGCCATGCATGATTTCAAACCATGACGTCTTAGTGTATTACCAACAGTAACCTTGGAAACGCTGGTCCCAGCTCTTTTCAGGTCATTGACCAGCTCATCCCGTGTAGTTCTGGGCTGATTTCTCACCTTTCTTAGCATCATTGAGACCCCACGATGTGAGATCTTGAATGGAGCCCCAGTCTCAGGAAGATTGACAGTCATGTTTAGCTTCTTCCATTTTCTAATGATTGCTCCAACAGTGGACCTTTTTTCACCAAGATGCTAGGCAATTTCCCGTAGCCCTTTCCAGCCTTGTGGAGGTGTACAATTTTGTCTCTAGTGTCTTTGGACAGCTCTTTGGTCTTGGCCATGTTAGTAGTTGGATTCTTACTGATTGGTCAGGTCAGGACAGGTGTCTTTATGCAGCTAACGACCTCAAACAGGTACATCTAATTTAGGATAATAATTGGAGCGGAGGTGGACATTTTGAAGGCAGACTAACAGGTCTTTGAGGGTCAGAATTGTAGCTGATAGACAGGTGTTCAAATAATTATTTGCAGCTGTATCATACAAATAAATAGTTAAAAAATCATTCATTGTGATTTCTGGATTTTTTAGATTATGTCTCTCACAGTGGACATGCACCTATGATGACAATTTCAGACCCCTCCATGATTTCTAAGTTGGAGAACTTGCAAAATAGCAGGGTGTTCAAACACTTATTTTCCTTTATACCTTAAAATCATGCAATCTGATCTGAATGTCCATCGCCTAATAGCTGTATATAACACCCATGACTCAAATTCCTTTGCACAATAAGTAACACTCCGCGTCTGAGAAAAAACCCGTCCGACTACCAATGGTGAGAAGGCATTCATCTGCACACACACTGCCACACAGACCTGGTTTTAAATCGGCCAAATATCCCTTTAAGTGTACACTATATTTACTATATTCCCACCGCTTTACCATGCTGTCAGACAGCCCTTTACAACGGGAACTGAAGCCGTTATCTCTGCTCTCTTCAAAGCAACCAGATTCTTCTGTAGATCACATGAGTTGCTGCTCTACCACTGCCTCCATTGGTAACTTTGTTTGTATTATTGTGGGGCTTTACTGTAAAGGGTGAGATCGCTTTTACTATGAACATAAATACAGTGCGTATTTCATGCACATTCTACTCCCGTTGCACCAGAAACCGTTGCTTGGTCAGGTGCCTTTGGCGTTGTCGTTGACCCAACCACAAACGATCCTTCAGCGTCATATTTAGACACGCTTGGTCGGGACTCTTGGCGTCAGTGTTGGGCGTTCTCGGGACTTCCGTCTAGCCGTATGCCGTTTATTAAAAGATTGTGGTTTGGGTAAAAATCAAATGTTACTTTCCCTCTGGTTACGCAAGTGACGTTGAATGGGACCCTCTGTGTGTGTGTACATTGTCTTAAATATCTCAAGAACCGTTCATCCAAATTACTTAACATGGTTTCTGGGTACCCTATGAACTTGCGTTTGGGTTAGTTGGTTATTTAGTGTTACTTTAAGTCGTTTGGACAGCGTTGGATATTGGATATTAATAAATAAATAAAATTCATTCAGAGCATTTCATTAAGAGGAAACTCAATGAAAAGGCTTTTTTTGCTGACACTATATAATATTGAGTTGCTGAGAGTTGCCTTGCATATACAGTGCTTTGGGGTCCATTTGCAGGTACAGTGCCTTGCGAAAGTATTCGGCCCCCTTGAACTTTTCAACCTTTTGACACATTTCAGGCTTCAAACATAAAGATATAACATTTTTATTTTTTGTGAAGAATCACCAACAAGTGGGACACAATTGTGAAGTGGAACGAAATTTATTGGATATTTTAAACTTTTTTAGCAAATAAAAAACTGAAAAGTGGTGCGTGCAAAATTATTCGGCCCCTTTACTTTCAGTAGCGCAAACTCACTCCAGAAGTTCAGCGAGGATCTCTGAATGATCCAATGTTGTCCTAAATGACTGATGGTGATAAATAGAATCCACTTGTGTGTGATCAAGTCTCTGTATAAATGCACCTGCTCTGTGATAGTCTCAGGGTTCTGTTGAAAGCGCAGAGAGCATCATGAAGACCAAGGAACACACCAGGCAGGCGTCTTGGCAGATGCAGCCAAGACGCCCATGATCACTCTGGATGAACTGAAGAGAACTACAGCTGAGGTGGGAGAGTCTCTCCATAGGACAACAATCAGTCGTACACTGCACAAATCTGGCCTTTATGGAAGAGTGGCAAGAAGAAAGCCATTTCTCAAAGATATCCATAAAAAGTCTCGTCTAAAGTTTGCCACAAGCCACCTGGGAGACACACCAAACATGTGGAAGAAGGTGCTCTGGTCAGATGAAACCAAAATCAAACTTTTTGGCCACAATGCAAAATGATATGTTTGGCGTAAAAGCAACACAGCTCATCACCCTCAACACACCATCCCCACTGTCAAACATGGTGGTGGCAGCATCATGGTTTGGGCCTGCTTTTCTTCAGCAGGGACAGGGAAGATGGTTAAAATTGAGGGGAAGATGGATGCAGCCAAATACAGGACCATTCTGGATGAAAACCTGTTGGAGTCTGCAAAAGACCTGAAACTGGGACGGAGATTTATCTTCCAACAAGACAATGATCCCAAACATACAAAAAAATCTACAAAGGAATGGTTCACAAATAAACGTATCCAGGTGTTAGAATGGCCAAGTCAAAGTCCAGACCTGAATCCAATCGAGAATCTGTGGAAAGAGCTGAAAACTGCTGTTCACAAACGCTCTCCATCCAACCTCACTGAGCTCCAGCTGTTTTGCAAGGAAGAATGGGCAAGAATTTCAGTCTCTCGATGTGCAAAACTGATAGAGACATACCCTGAGCGACTTGCAGCTGTAATCACAGCAAAAGGTGGCTCTACAAAGTATTAACGCAAGGGGGCCCCAATAATTTTGCACGCACCACTTTTCAGTTTTTTATTTGCTAAAAAAGTTTAAAATATCCAATAGATTTCGTTCCACTTCACAATTGTGTCCCACTTGTTGGTGATTCTTCACAAAAAATAAAAATGTTATATCTTTATGTTTGAAGCCTGAAATGTGTCAAAAGGTTGAAAAGTTCAAGGGGGCCGAATACTTTCGCAAGGCACTGTAGTTTTGGTGTACAATGGTTTTGGAGAAAGCTGCAAGCAGCAATACCACAGGCCAAGCAATCGGCCCATCCCAAACAGGCACATTTTCAATGGGCACCGAACTAGTCTTTCAATTTTCAGGAAAGAATGCAGATATGTAAGCTTCTGGCGTAAGTGTTTAGTTTAGTCTACATTTCAGTCTTCCTCAAAGAAGATCGAGGCTCTCTATCCTTCCGCGTTACATGCATGCCATGACGACATTTGTTTTAGCTGACTGTTTCTGGATGGAAACTGTATACCTTTAGAGTCTTAGAGCTTAAACTCGCTGTGTTGTGCCAAAAACAGGTTGATATGACGAAAAGGAAAAATTGTGAAAATGTACTGTAAATTGGAAGAAATACCGGAGAGTTTTCACCACAGGAGGAAACCAGCAGAGGGCAATGAAAAACAGTAGTCTCCCAGGAAAAATGAGGAGGGTTGGTTGAGTGCAGAAGTAGATGAAGTAGTTGGCAAAAATATTAGAGTTTTGATACTAGCTCTGGATCTCTCAATCTATCATCATACAAGTGTTTATTTGACGTGATAAGTGTGTTCTTTCTTATTATTTTAAAATAAATATGAAATAAAATGACCATTTACTTAATTTGCCTGTTTAGTGAGTCTCGTCATACACACAAGGTCCCTTGAGATTTAATCTACCTCTCTATGAACAATGTTTTGCAGCCCATTAGTGGCTCCTAAAGGCGGTGTGCTCTGGACAGGAAGTTTGTTCACACCTGCAGGGGTTAGTCAGATGATATCATCTCGACCAATGAGGTGTCTGCAATCAGAGGTGTGAAGACAGCATAAAAAAAACATCTGATGCAATCATTACTGAACAGTGATGTTTTTAGTTGATATTAAGTAAGCCATAAGTACAATAATTTAATCGTCGAACGTTTTAGATCTTTAATAATAAAAGGGATTCAATTGCCATGTGTGATGTCAGATAGGTCGCTGTCAGTCAAAAATCCACAGAGAATTGACTCCCGACTCTGCAGATCTTCTCAATCACAAAGGGTTTTTAACTCACTGATTTTTTGGGTTTTAAGGCCCAAAACGTTACTATTTTCTTTGTTCTCACAGTTTTCATGAGCTACCTTTTTTTAGAACTCTCTAAATACCCACTGTACCAAAGTGTGGTGCTGCTCAGCAGCACAAAGACACAGTTAGAGACGAGCTGGTGAATGTTGTGATGATTTAGCAGGTAAATAGGGTTAGGGTTGTAGCACAGCCAGAGCCTACCAGAATGTATGGAATAGTGGCCAAATCAATTTTGATGGGAGAAAAGTAGGAAGTAAGGTCATATTGTAACATGTGCAGAATGAGGCTTGGCATTGTTTGGCTGAAATAAGCAGCAACGTCCATGAAAAAGATGTTGCTTGGATGGCAGCACATTTGCTCCAAAGTTGCTCCAAAACTTCATGTACCTTTCAGCATTAATGGTGCCTTCACAGATGTGCAAGTTACCCATGCACTAACACACCCCAGTACAATCACACATGCTGGCTTTTGAACTTTGCGCAGATAACAATATGGATGGTCCTTTACCTCTTTGGCCCGGAGGACATGATGTTCATGTTTTCCAAAAACAATTTGAAATGTTGACTCGTCAGACCATAGCACACTTTTGCACTTCAATCTCAGATGAGCTCGGGCCAAGAGAAGCCAGGGGCGTTACTGGGTGTTGATATATGTCTATCACTTTGTATGGTAGAGTTTTTACCTTGCACTTGTAGATGTAGTGATGAATTGTGTTAACTGACAATGGATTTCAAAGTGTTCCCTGAGCCACGTGGTAATAATGCCCTTTACATAATGATGCTGGTTTTAATGCAATGCTGTCTAAGGGATGTCGTGGGCATTCAATGTTGGTTTTCAGCCTTGCCAGCTTACGTGCAGAGATTTCTGAGTGATGGACTGGGAATAGAAAGTTTTTTTCTGAACGTTCTGAAGTTTTGAAATGCAAGACTACTGTTTAAGTAACTTGACAAGGAATGTGTAAGACAATGATAGGACAAAGGAAACAAGGGTAAATAATAACAATGGAGAGATTGGATAGAACGAAGTCTGAGTAGAAAGGTTACAGAGAGAGTGATGAAGATGATGCTGGGATGTGAGGGAGGAGGGGCATCAAAGTCAAACAGGGACTGAGAAAGAGGAGGGATGAAGAGAATGAGGAGATAAATCAGATATATGACTCAGGTTTGTTCAGAAAGCTGCCAGAGCTGCAGCTATCTGCATATCTCTGCAGATGGAGGTTGAGGACGGAGCCGAGCTTTGCTTTCCACAGCTGCTGAACACCTCCTGCAGGAAGCCCTTGTCTCCTTGGCCCCAAACACTTACCGTTATGCTGTACTCCATCTCTCAGATCACCGTGGCTCTCAACCTGCTCATCATCATCTCAATCTCCCACTTCAGGCAGATATTAACTTCTTTGCTTCTCTTTACAGGATTTGTAACTTTAAAATGTGAACAGCTGCTGTATATTTAGAAGAATTGTCTTTGAGTTAGTTCTGAATTATGTTGCTTAAAATGTCTGACTTTGATGCCAGAGACTGTTGTTCATGTCTGACAGAGAAATTCGTTTTTTATATGTTCCTTATTAGACAATTCTCTGTAGTAGTGTCTTAGAATATTATATCTTGCATGCTTAAATTTATACATTCATATTCATATCATAATCACTGCCTTTCATATTCATATCATAATCACTGCTTTCATGCTTATCATATATCCATAGCTTGCTTGACGTATATTCATGTATGCTTTATATTTTGTAATCTTATATGCACATTTAACCAACTATGTTTTCCTTGAAACACCGCCATAAAGTCTACTCTGTTGTAAATCCTTTAGATAGTCTTAATTTCGAGGTCAGGCAGAGGGTCAGGTTGCCCCGGCAATCTGCACTCTGCCCTCCTTTTTCCTGTGTAGGCATAAACCAAACACCAGATGCTTTAGACTCAACAACTGTAAATCTTTGTGTGTGTGTGTTTCAATAAAAAGACTTTGCTTTTAGTTTCTAGTTGCCAGAGTTCCGTGGAAGCAATGCTGACAGGCAGGTTGCTCTTGCGGAACTTTCCCTTTTGCAAAAGTCTGTCAACTGCATATTTGCCGTCTGCGTCTCGTTTCTTTGCTTGACCATGGTTATTTAGTAAGATAAAGTGTTATGAACCTGACAATGTCCTCTCTCTTACTAATATTAACCATTGCTTTCTGTCCACTTTGACCTCACCCAAGTCATTTTTATTTGTCTACACTTAAACATATAACTACTTCTGTGGTGGAGAGGAACATTTTCAAACTTGTGCTTTTATTTTTGGATTGTTTTGTCATTATTGATGCTTCAATGGTGCTTTTTTCTCTTTCTCTCCAGGCAGCTCCACACACCCACCAACATCCTCCTCCTCTCTCTGGCTGTCTCTGACCTTCTAGTGGGCCTTGTGCTGATGCCTGTAGAAGTTCTCCGAAAAACATCCTGCTGGTTTCTTGGTGACTATGTGTGTTCTGTATATACTCTTATTTCAGTCAACATTCCTTCCTCCTCAATAGGTATTATGGTGCTCATATCAGTTGACCGTTATGTGGCTATATGTGACCCTCTGCATTACACCACTAAAGTCACTGGAGAGTTAAACTCTGTGTTTGTCTGTGTTGGCTCTGTTCCATTTCCTACAGCCTTCTTTATTTAAAGGATGTCCCAACTCAACCAGGCAGGTATCAATCCTGTTACGGAGCATGTGTGTTTGTTTATGACCCTATCTTATTGACTGTTGATCTTGCTTTGTCCTTTATTGTTCCAGTTGCTATCATCGTAGCTCTGTATCTGAGAATATTTGCCGTGGCTGTGTCTCAGGCTCGTGCCATGCGCTCTCACATTACAGCTGTCACACTGCAGCATTCAGTGACTCCAAAGGCAAAGAAATCAGAGCTGAAAGCAGCCAGGACTCTTGGTGTTCTTGTATTTGTGTTTCTAATATTTTTCTGCCCATATTACTCTGTCTCTCTTGCAGGTGAAAGCTTTGTCAATGCTTCATCTGCTTCCTATGTTCTCTTTGTGTTCTATTGTAACTCTGGTCTAAATCCTGTGATCTACGCCTTGTTTTACCCCTGGTTTAGAAAAGCAGTTAAACTCATAGTTACTCTCCAGATACTGCAGCCTGGCTCCTGTGAGACCAACATGCTGTAGAGAGGCTGTGGAGGGACTGAGATCAGACTCGGTCTAAGGATTAAAGGAATGAATATGTTGCTGTTGTTCAGTGAGTGAATTATGAAATAGAGAAAGTGACAATATACTTTCCTGTCGTTAAGTTTAAATTGTGTATGAACAACAATTAAAAGGCCTGTTCTTCAGCTTTATCTCGTTGTGTATTGTGTTTCTCTTATGCTTCTGCATTTAAAGAAAGAGTCATAAGCACCATATGCTGTTTCTAGGTAATCACCCAGTTTAATGCAAGCTTTAAATTCGCACATGTATGACACTTATGAGTCTTTTTCCCAGGGAAACTTTTTTTCTTTGTGGTAGCAAATATAATTTAACCCTAACCCAACAACAAAATATTCTCCTTAACGCACCACTTTCATGTATATGTATGGATTCAGTATAGAAAAACATCAGTGTGCTTTTTCTGATCAGTACAACAACATAATCTTCCATTTCAGTTTAGGAACACAAGTTGTTTTAATCATTTTATTTAAGTGCCATTGATATTTAGTTCCCATGTATAAAATGTCTTGTGTCTGACACAAGTTTAAAAATCACTATGAAGTCCTTTTAAATTAAACAACTGTTCATTAAATAATTTGCTGGCACGTGTCCAGGGAAACATATACTGTGTAATCATAGGACAGAGGAAATTAAAGTAGAAACTATGTGGAGTCTGATGGGTCGCAATTTAAATCAGATTTGATGTCATTCATTCTATTTAACATAGCATGGTGATTTGTTGTAAAATAGCATGAAACATAATAATTAATTAGAATTATTCATAATGTAACATGTCTTTTTATTCATGTTTCACACTAAGTGATGTAATTTGGACTGGACAAAAACAACAGGAGACAATAGCATGGTTAAAACTTCATTAAAAAAAGCTCCAATGATAGTCAAAGCTTACACAAGTAGTGGTGGGGGAGGGGGTGAGAGGTTAAGTGATGGAGTGGAGCAGAAACAGATATGTCATTTTAGATGTATTTTTTGCAGGAATTAAAAACACCCAGGGACCTCTTCAACAACCAGATAGACAAAGACACATCTGTTTACCATGTCTCTAAGGTTTGCAAACCTGCAGGGCACTGGTCAATGTAAGAGAGACACAACCAGATATTCTTAATGGCCACTGGGGAGGGAAGGGTTAAAGGCTGTTTCCAAGTGTGCCAAAATCTCACAGTTCCTGAGGTGTGAAGCTCCATTTAGTCTGTAAAAAAACACAGCCCTCTCATTCATTTAAATGGGGACATTGATAAAGCAACAGGGCATTCAAAAAGTATTTTGAATGGCAGAGGTGAACATACAATCCTCTGATACCTGCGAGATGACTGGTAATATAACCTTGAGGCATGTGTTGAACAGCTGCTGATATGATGGAGAATGACTTGTCTGGACACTAGACCAAACAAATTATGCTCATCCATCAATATAGTTAAAACACCACACAATGATGGATGCATCATTTTGGACCAATCACTGTCGTCAACAACAACATAATAAGGTATTATGTGTGTGTATGTAGAGTATGTGTGTAACAAGGACAGATAATTGCACAAACTGAGTCAGTTAATAAACTGGTCAAGGGGGAACTATGTAGGTTCACTTTTAACAGAAGTAAATAGGCACTAGACCAAACAAATGATGCGCATCCTTCCACCCATCACCACACAATGATTGATGCATTTGGGCCACTTAGTCACTGTCTACAATAGAAACATAAGTCATAATGTGAATGTATGTATGTGTGTGACTAGGCTAGATACATCCACAAAACAAGCCTGTAAATAAACTGGTCATGTAACATCTTATGCTGGCACTTAATGTGTCAAATAGCAGACAGATAAAGCTCTGGTGCAGACACAATTAACATTTTTTGGATTAAAGTGTATGGAATTTTCTGGGGGAAAAAACAAATACTTTGATAATTTTGTTAGTTACAGAGTTTATTCTTGTTTGCCCTGATTGCCAACACCTAGAAGAACACGTTCTAAAAGCCAAAATGAAGTCATTATTGTTCTTTTTGTGATTTCAATGCATTTCTGTTTAGTATTTTCTTTTGTTTCTATAATAACATAATAATTTACACATTTATATGGCATCCATGCTAAATGCGTATCTTGATAGCTTAGGTTCTCCTAAAAGAAATGATGTATGCTGTATATAACTTGATGCTGCACAATTGCTAACAACTA
>CM049381.1:9383481-9419559 GCA_026937815.1 Etheostoma perlongum
CCCTTTTAGATGGATTTTGAAGTAAACTAATACCGTATTTCTGAACAAGCATGCTTCAGTGGTGTTGTTTTAAGGAAAAAGATCTGGACTCGTTCAACACCAACTAGAATATTTGGCGAGACCACTGGTCTAGAAGTTCTAGTGAAGTCCAAGTGCAATTACCAACAAGTCCCAGACAAGTTGTAATGGTCGCCCATATCCATCCTCATTATCAGCTATTTTTAGTATGGGAAACATGCATGAGTGTATTGTATTTTTTCCCATGTAGATAAAATATATAAACTGTCGTATCAGAGGCCTGGATTAGTATCACGGATTGTGTATGGTCTAAATTTAGTGTATTATTTCCTTTGTTTTGAAATGCTTTACTAATTGATGCATGTATAAAATGACACTGGGTTGTGACAAAGGATCATCAGCTGATCGATCGGAAGCAAGAGGAAACTCTCGAGATCATGGAAGGAGGCAGTCGCGTTTACAGGGCTCTGTTTGGCATGTTTACCAGGCGACACCAACCACGGATAAAGTATTTTTCTCGGTGGATTAAAAGTTGGGATTTCTCATCGGGACTTCAGCGATCCTGATGCTAAACGGACCGTGGCAAGATTGTGTAAGCCAGTGGTTCTCAACCGGTGGGGCGCGGACTCTCTCCCGGGGGGGCGCGAGTAGACTACAAGATGGGAGGGAAAAAAATCTAGCGACTTTTACTGGTGTTTTTGGAGACTTTTGTAGTGTTTGTAGACTCGAAAGCACAAATCACTCTGCAGTTAGGCCTACTGTGCTCAACCACGGGAGCTGCCGTGAGCCCCTCTCCCGTCCAAAAGCACTCAGTCAACAGTAGCCTCGCGCAGCAGGCACAGCCTGCAGTCAGAGCAGAGAGAAGACACACACCCCTCCGCGTCCAGGCTGCAAATGAATCACGTATGCGCATGGCCGCCGCACGTAAATGTGTTATGCCAGTAATCATCTCCGTTACATAACAAACATGGACCAATTAAAATCGAGATATTACTGGCCCTTTGCGTATCTGACGTCATTACACCAGATATGTTGTAAGCGCAATCCCCGCGAAATTCAAAGTCAAAATGACAGCAGCGGTGTCCGCCGATATCACAGCGGTGAGGAACTCCTCTAAACTCGATTTTAATTCAAAAAAGAACTAATAGCAAGATGGAGGTCTACGCCAGCATTAGATGGACTACCGCAGCAAAAGGGACAAAAACTCGTCCGATCGTTTCAAACTGACTGGTTTGGAAGAAAAGATGTGGCTATGTGGCTGTGCTAACAGTCAGCGGCTGGACTACTACGGGGTCCTGGGATCTGAACAGTCAGCGGTGTGACCTCTATGGGGTCCTGGGATCTGAACAACCTGCCCGCAGCTTTAACCACGCATATAAAACCGTCAGCTCATATAATACCGGCAACTACAGCTTGGCACACATTTGAAACGGATCCAAACATCCAGTCGGAACCGGACCGGGCCAGCACGTCTTTCAGCCCTCGCCATTCTATCAGAGAGTCAGGGACTATGCAAACTGAAGGCCCGTAAAGACGAGTTTTACAACGCAATGATCGCCGTCTTCACGAGGAAAGAGCGTCGGATGGATTTTATGTACAGATAATCTACCGATTGGTGAGTCAGAAACTATTCTGGGCTTAGTGAAGCCATTTGCCTTCATATTCAGTTGAGCAGTGTGTGTTTTCATTGTTGCTGACTGGGACTGACAAACATAATTGGCCGCTGTGCAATAATTAGAACAAAAAAACTAGAGGCTAAATTTAAAATAAAACCAAGCACATAAATAAAAAGGGAACAGCTCTTTTGACTTGAAACGAGGGCAAACCATCTGACCTCCGAGCTGGAGGACGCATTGGTCGACCTGTCCAGCGACCGAACCTTGAAGACGGCGTTCAGTTCTAAGACGCTGGCTGAGTTTTGGATTTCGGTTGAGAGGGAACACCCACAGCGTTCCTGGTGCCGTTTGGCACTACCTACTTGTGCGACAAGACTTTCTCGGCACTGATGTCCCTTAAATTACTTAAACCCTTAAACTTGGAGAGTGTGTGGACCCAAAGAGGGCCCCTTTCTTTTGGGCAACAAACTAACCATTCAAAAGGCCTTTTTTGGGGGGTACATAATAGCACAGGGGGAGCTACGGATGGACCCAGCCAAAGTCTCTGCGGTTAAGGAATGGCCAGCTCCCTCTACCCGTAAACAGCTGCAGCGATTCCTGGGGTTTGGCAACTTTTATAGGAGGTTCATCAAAAACTACAGCAGCAGAAACACCTGCAGAAAGCAATAGGAGGAGAGGGGCGAGAGAACACAAGACTCCGGGAAAGGGAAGAAGTCGAGTTAGTAACATGCATTAACGGAATGAGGTTGCATACTGATGGAGAGAAGGAAGAAGAGAGAGGTGCTCAGTGCATCATGGGAAGTCCCCCAGCAGTCTAGGCCTAAAGCAACGTAACTAAGGGATGGTTCAGGACTCTCCTGAGCCAGCCCTAACTATAAGCTTTATCTTCTGCTGGTAGCACTCTGTCTTTGCTTTCCTCCTCTCCTCTGTCTGTCCTTAATTGCAAGAGTGAAGCCTGGTGTGCGGGACTCAGGGTTCCAGCTGCAGCTCATCTACTCTAATCACTTCTGCTTCAAATACCTGGTCAACCTACCACTCTTCGTCAGATCATAGTCAAGACGACCACGTTAGGCTCGCTGCTGACGCTACCTGTGATATTTTCTTGTCCATTTGCTGCTGCCACTTCACTCCTGCTATTGACGACTCCTGCTCTCCACAGTGGATCTCTGGATCATTGGACACGGACCCTCTGACACACGCTCTGTACCCTGGATTCCCATTGGATTTTGGACTTGGCTTTTCCCTGTTGCATCCCCTAACTTGGACATTGGAATAAACGTGTTAAACTATCGTTTATGTCTCTGTGTTGTCTGCATTTGGGTTCAACCTAGTTCCACATATAACACTTTTATAAAACAACACATATTTGACCTACACATAGTTGAATTCTCACATAAAAAAAAGTCTCTGAAGTGAATTTAGTAATGAAATAGCAGATGAACAATGTATAAAATTCCTGAGATCTGCACAACCTAGATTCAGAAGACTAGCTGATCTCGGGTCAGTGGGGTAACCTATGTAAATGTTGGGGCATGACAAAGACTAGAGACCAGAGCCAAATAAGGAGGAGTCACATAGTTAACGTCAACTATGAGCTTTGTTGAGATCTGCCAGTTTTCAGAGGCAGTTTCAAATTGTAAGATTTTCAGAGGACAGATGTGTCAATGGGATTTTAAGGTTCTATATATGTTCCCTTTACCCTCCAAACTGTCGTTTTTCAACTATGGCAAGGTCAAATCAGTTTTGCATTCTATCACCACTTTAAGCCCTATGTTTACTGTTTCCATCCAGACAACAATACATCTACACCAAATGTTTGTTGTGGCATGCAGGTGACTCAAAGGACAGCTTAGACCTCCTCAGACAGAGAGAAAGAGAGAAATCTTCAAAGAAGAGGGGCAAATTATTCTATAAATTAACATAAATTGTTGCAGTGTACTTGTTCATTTGACATTTTCATTTGTAAAAGTCACAGAAGTGCAGGACACAAGTTTCTGAAACCGAGAGCTAGAAGTCTGCTTTGGTTTCAAAGTCTTTGTGAATTGTTGTGGTATCAAAGTTAGGGAGGATGGCCGCAGTCCATCAGTGTGACTCTAAGAAACACCAAACAAACGTCACAAAAAATACAAGGAAAAGACAAAAGACAATTCCAAAAAGGTTTTGCACATAAGTCACTCTTTTTATTTCCACGGAAACATGAAATATTTTTGATTGAACATGTGAGTTTGTCTTCCCTGATTTTAAAAAGGTGATGGTTACAGAAATGCATCAGTGCTTTATGTGAAACAGTAATAAAAGTAATGCAGATGTTCAGACGTTACTTCATGGATCCATCTGGACGTTTCTTCCGTGATTGGATCCGTGCACATTTGGGACACTTCTTTTCTACAAAGCAGCGTTTGTGAAAGCAGGCCCTGCACACTGTGAAACAAGAAGCAAAATGAATACAGTTGATCATATCATACAATAATCATGTCCCTGTTTGCAAAGCAGGAAGTAAGATGTATCATAAGAGTACCAGATGTTTTGTCTAAGGAGGCGATTAGGGGGTGGATGTGTCAAACAAACGCAGGACTTTGGCCAGGACACCTGGGTTGAAAATGAAGTTAACAAGTTCTTTTACAAACGTCATTTTCACAACACTGATATATCACTTTTTAAAGTGACGTTCAAACTTGTCCATTTTAAAACTTGGATTTATTTAGAGCTGTGTCTGTCAACTTCATCTAAATCTATTTTAGCTCTGTTTGGTCTCCATAAACTCCCTAAAAAAGATCTTTGGACAGATTGTCTAATTACCATCCTCCCAATAAGCTTAGTTCTGGAAATAAGCCCGTTTTTTATGTTTTTACTGCCTTTTTTCCTCTATCAGTTCTATATTTTGCATATCTCCTTCAGGGTATTGCAAGCCTGGTAATCCACCAGGCCTAAGTCACTGGGAAATGTTTATGTCATTTTAAGACATTTTTTAAACTACTTTGACGTTGGGTTAGCTTGGTTGGAAACTTAGACTAGGTCATACTTTTGAATCCCCCGTTAGATTCTAACCCCTAACCCCTAACCCTACCCCTAACCCCAGTTAGAGTCTAACCCTAAACCCAGTTAGATTCTGACCCTAAACCCAGTTAGATTCTAACCCTAAACCCTAGTTAAATTCTAACCCTAATTCCCAGTTAGTTTTTAGCACTGCCTTAATGTAGGGCCCTATGGAATCTGTTTTACAGCGTGCTTAAATTCTCAATTTCGCAAATCAGTCTGTCTTGTTGTCACAGAAACTATTGGGCTTTTCATTAACACTGTAATCAGTCTGGGATCTGTCTGTCCACAGCTGGGCCCTCACTGTAAAACAACAGCACTAGCCACCAGACTAAACAACCTTTCTAGGGGGGAACCCTGTCCTTTACTTTAAAAGTAACAAGCATGTGTCAGTGCTTACCTGGACAGCGCTTACATGTGTCACTCTGAAAAGGAAAGATGATGTCTCTTTCTCTGCAGAACTCACAGATAAAACCTCTGGCCAGACACAACTGTATAAAGAAAGGAGGAGGATGGTTCAGATCAGAGGGGGTTGATTCCACAGCCTCTCAAACAACTTTCTCTCAAATACTGTATGTCATCTTTCACACAAGAGAATCTCTGTTTGCTGCAAAAAGCGATGAAATACATAATGCTTTTATGTATATAGTGAATCCAATCTCATCCTCATAAAAACCACAAAAGTCACACAATAACACAAACTAACCTATGGAAGCAGCTGTATCCTCTATTTATCATGAAGATTAAGGAATAATAATAAACTGCTGTAATAGAAATATACTTTATGTATTTTGTAGATTTCGGTGCTGACCTCACAGTTTTCAACGTGGTCAATAGCAGAGTGTAGCAGCGCTCTGGCCTGAGCCATAAGCTGACCCTTCTTCACCCTCAACAGGTCCTCCATGGAAAAGAGGTGGGGCTGCTCCGTCAGGTGAGCAGGAAGTTGTTCAAACTCCGCCATCACCCTGAGACACAAACACACTGAAACTCCTTCCACTTGATGGCACATATCTTCGGCTTCTGGTTGAACGGAAATATTTAGTTTGGTTATTACATTTTCCATTGTAGATATGAGGATGTATCTCCTGCCTCCACTAGGGGCGCTTATTTATAAAACGCTCCCATTACATATATGTCGTATAATTTGGAGGACTTGTTGGTAAAACACTATTGGACTCTATAAAATACATAATTGGGAAAAAAAACATTAGGAAAGCATCCACTGCTTCAATGACCAAGTGACAGAGACAGACACCTGCAGAGGTACGCTGTTTTTAAAAAGTTTCTCTCTTTTTTACCCTTTTGTTGTCTTTGGGTCAAATTTGACTTATTTTCAAAATATCTATATCAGAAATATGGGTTTCTCTTTAACTACCTAATTTTAATTATCCCAAAATAACATGGATTATTCCATACAACGGGCTTTGCAAGTACAACAAAAGATCGATGTATTCGGATTTTTACCTTCATTGAATTTTTGGGGGTTTTATTCAATGTTTCGAAACAATATCCATTTACCTATACAAATCTGTGATTATCCTTCCTTTATATATTATAATATTAGTCTAAATAATTCATAATTTCAGGTTCTTTTTTTTTAAATCAAGAATTAGGTAATTTCCTATAAATTAGGTTTATTGACCATAAATTCCAACCATAAGTGTAAAACTAGTGGAAATAAGTCTGTTAGTGGTGTTTATACATGGTAGTGAAAAGAAGCGTCAAAAGTGTAGAAAAAAGACAAAAACATCAGTAAAAGTGTTGATTTTGACTAGTGAGGACCCGAGCGCATGATCGAATGGAAGACAACACAAGGGTTAAGAGGTCTGCTTGTCACTGGAGAAGAAAGTACTCATACTTTACTCAATTAAAAGTAGAAATAAGCCTTTTGGTGTACATAAAATGAGCCTTAGAGTTCAGCTCATAAAAAAATGGGGGCCAAAACATAACCCTAAAACATACTATGTGTTGTGTGTTTGCGAAATAGAGGGATGCATCTCTCTGTGCCCAGGATCTTACAATGTGGCCACTGGATGACGCCAAAGTTCAACTGTTTTTAAATCCTTCACTCAGTGGCCTTGTTACTGTAGTTTACAATCTCTAAACAAGTACAATACTACTACATCATATTTAACCCAAAGGTTGTCTAATGAATATGAACATAATTTTCCTGTGTACCTTCCAGATAACCTGCAGGCTGTCAGCAGCTTCTTGATCCCCATCAGCTGATCCTGCAGCTCCTGAAGGAGAGAGGAACAGGGGGAAGGAAAGAAGGAAGGAAGGATGGAAGGACAATAAGGACAGAAGGGCAGTCAATAGAAATAACAGAATAATTAATGGTGCTGTTGTGTTCTCTGGGTTGGACCTGCTTTGACGTGATTCATTTTACTGACTTTTTGCCAGTGATGGAAAAAGTACTGTGATATGTGATATAAAAGAACAACAATGTGAAGACGTTACAAGTTAAAGTCCAGTATTCATTTGTCTGCAGTGCTTTAGTAGACGTACAGAAATATTATCAGTAAAATGTCTCCTGGGACATTATTTGATTTTAATACTGGAGCATCAATGGTGGAGCAGCATGTTACTGTTGACACTCCCCACCCTGAAATCTGGCGCTCTTATACTTCGTCACCTTACTTCCTGCTCTTCTCCCATCATTATGGTTCCATACAACGTACATTTATGCATCCGTATTAATTTTCGGGCCATGCTGTTGAAAGAAACCCATGTTTCTGATATTATAGTTTTTGTGAATTACTAACCCACTAAACCCCATTCTCTGAACCAAATTCTCAGTGGTCTGAACCAATTTGTCATTCTCATTCCCTAAAACACACTTCCCACTCTGACGCACTTGTGTTGCAAATGGTAAACACAACACAGCTGTCATCGTTTACGCACAACTCTGAATTGCCAACATGTTTCTACTGAGGTGATCGACCCAATTGTAGAAAAGGGAAACCAGATCCGAGTGCACACATGTGAAGCTGAGGCGTTGACTTTGATATATACTATATACTTTTTGTTTTCATTGCAAAATGTGTTTACTGCATGATATAACCTTTTTTTTATCTGCACTGTAAATATTTTTATGGTGGTTCTACTTAATCCTCCTGTTGTCTTTGAGTCAAATTTGACTCCATTCCAAAAAGTTTCTTTATCAGAAATTTGGGTTTCTTTCAAACATATTTTCCAAAAAAGTAATGTGGATGGTTCCCAACAATAATCCTCACAAGTTAAATAAATAATCAGTTCATTACTTTAATTGAATTTGTGTTTTTTTGTCAATTTTATAGCATTTGGAGAAAAGAACAATTAGAAGAACTTTCAAAAAAAGTGTAAAAAAAGAGAGAAAAATGTCAAAGTGACTTAAATGTGAATAGATGTCAAATAAAGTGACAAAAATGTGAAAAGATGTCAAACAAAAGTAACAAAAATGTCAAAAAAAGTGACACATTTGGAGAAAAACCCACAACAACAATTTCAAAAGGCTCAGAAAAAGAAACAAACATTGAAAAAGTGACAAAATCAAAGAGGGAGAGACACAAGAGGGTCAAAAAAGATGACCATAACGTTGATAAAAGGTTTTTCATTTGAAATTTTGACTCAGAGAAACAAAAAATGTCCACGTCGGCGGGAAGACAACCCAAGGGTTAAAAAAGTTAAGTTCAATTGCTGCCGTGAAAATGTAAGTAAACCCAGCGTTAAGAACAGTTTTGTTTCAACTCACAAAGTTATAGAATCTTTGATTATCTTTTGATCATTTATTGTTTGACCTTGATACTATGAGATAAAACAACTACCAATATTACATTGTGTATTCAAGGAAACTTTAACTCACTTGTTCAAGTTAAAATAACTAACTGTATTCATAACAAATGTCTTTTCAAGTTTGGTGTTCTCATTTTTTTAAGGCAGCATTTGAACTTATACTCTCAAATTAATCAGACTGTTTTTAATGTCCATCCCATATCTCAACTAACAGCAAATTTACCAGTTTCCCAAAAGATCACACTGAATAAACTTAATAATGATAATAATAATAATAATACATTTTATTCAAAGGTGCCTTTCTCGGCACTCAAGGACACCATACAGGGTACACATACATTAAAAAAAGATTTTTTTTAAAGTAAAGCTATTCAAAAACATTTGTTTAAACCTCCATCCAAGCATTTTTAAAATGCACTTGTACATGAATGAGACAAGCCTGCAAGTTAATGTACATAAAATATTTATCTTAAAAGGGATAATTGGCAAATTATTATCTGTAATTGTCAAATGTGGCAAAATAGGGCCGAGATTCAAAATTACATATACGTGCCCTGGACACTGTGTTCTTGAATGTTTGAGCTAATGACTAATGGACAGAGGTGGGTAGAGTAGCCAAAAATTGTACTCAAGTAAAAGTACTGTTACTTCATAATAATATGACTCAAGTAAAAGTAAAAGTAGTCATCCAAATAATTACTTGAGTAAGAGTTAAAAAGTACTTGATGAAAAAACTCCTCAAGTAGTGAGTAACTGTTGAGTAACGTCTGATTTATTTCTTAACACAATCATCAATCAGACAGACAAAAATACAAAATAATCATCTTTAGGCAAATTATAGTTCATCCAATCAATAATATAAATTAAAATTAATTTATTATTACAAAATAGCTTAAGTGAAGAGACTTAAACATCAAATTTGGATGGATATATATATATATATATATATATATATATATATATATATATATATATATATAGGAAATGTTCAAAACATGTGAAAAAGACAAACATTCGCCTATCCACAGCAAAAACAAAAATAACTGCTACATGTTTTCTCAAGTTAGATGTTGAGTTTTTAAATGCTGAAATGTCCGTTTGTTTTGGTCGACACAGAAGGCGCAGCATAATGTAGCTGCTGTTTCGCACGTTTCCTAAAAGGTAAGCATACTTTCACTCTGAGGCCGGGGGGTTCCTCCTCGTCAGTGTCTGCATTGCCGACGATTGATTACAACATTTGTTTTGCTACGACTGTCAAGCTAACACGTGCCGCCGCTGAGATTGAGTATGGTCGCGTGACGAGACTGCACAACGCCGTTTGATTGGTGAAACACAGTCACATGGTAGAGCCTTCAGCTGAATACTCTCTCTCTGTCAAAATAAAACATTAAAATCAGACGTACGCTGGGGTAAAAACAATGACGCGTAGAATACCACAGAGGTAAAAAGAAAAGTAACGAGCTCATTGTAGCCTAATGTAGCAGAGTAAGAGTACAGTTTCTTCTTCACTAATCTACTTAAGTAAAAGTAAAAGTATAGTGATTTAAAACTACTCCTAGAAGTATAATTTTTTCAAAAACTTACTCAAGTAAATGTAACGGAGTAAATGTAACTCGTTACTACCCACCTCTGCTAATGGATGCTCTGTAGCGTTGAGTTACTGACTGGCTGTGTGTATGATCTGAAAGCAGAGTCATGTGTTTTGGCAACATAGTTTGAGAATTTGGTTTTGTGTTTACATTTTGCAGAAAATGAGTGAGGGTTTCAAGAAATGTGTATTAGCAAACGGGTGAAATTGACCCGAGGACAACACAAGGCTTAACTCACCCTGAACTTTTGGAGCTCCTTCACTCGGGTGTAGAGAGTCTTACCCACACAGGTCAGGTCAAACAGCGGCTGCTGCCACACGGACTCTAGCAGCTGTTTGGAGAAATCACTCACAGGGTATCTGCAATATTCATATCATTATGAGAGATTTAATGAAGAGATGACTGAAACTCCAATAGTATTGAATCATATATAAATAAGCATGCTTCAAGTATTAACATTTGTCTTGAAAATTAGTGTTAATGCTATTGTTACTTGCTCTTAGGTCTTCTGTCAGATCCTTTACTTAAGAAAAATGAATACCACACTGTAAAAATACTCGGTTTGAAGAGAAAGTCCTGCATTGAAAATGGTACTTTAGTCTGTAAGTATCGTCAGGAAAATGTAGTTAAAGTATTAAAAGTAAAGAACTCTCCTCCCATTGTAGAAAGATTAAAGGATCCTAACAGCTGTGTGATTAACTCTCCTGTTGTCCTCGGGTCAAATTTAACCCCTTTAAAAAATGTCTTTATCTATAATATGAGTTTTTTTAAAACCAAATTACCACAAAATATGGATTGGATTCCTTACAACGCTCTTTGCAAATACAATTGATCACTTTCATTCCTGACTAAACTAATCTGTACGTTCCTCTGATCTTAACTACTAGTCAAAATAAATCAGAATTTCTGCTTTTTTACGTCAAATATAGGTATAAATGAGGGTTGTCAGTTTTTGACCCGGGAGGATAACACAAGGGTCAATATCATCTCAACTGGACCTGGATATTGTTGCTATCATTACTTTATAATATACATTAGATTATATAATAC
Organism: Etheostoma perlongum; assembly: GCA_026937815.1. Classification (NCBI taxonomy): domain Eukaryota; kingdom Metazoa; phylum Chordata; class Actinopteri; order Perciformes; family Percidae; genus Etheostoma; species Etheostoma perlongum. Next base: position 9,394,565 of record CM049381.1, read on the forward strand.
AAGTGGATGGTGTGCAGGAATCTTAATGTGTAAAGTAACTAGTAACTAAAGTAACTAGTAACTAAAGTAACTAGTAACAAAAGCTGTCAGATGAATGTAGTGGAGTAACTAAAGTAACTAGTAACTAAAGTAACTAGTAACTAAATATGTCAGATGACTGTAGTGGAGTAACTAAAGTAACTAGTAACTAAAGCTGTCAGATGAATGTAGCGGAGTAACTAAAGTAACCAGTAACTAAAGTCACTAGTAACTAAAGTAACTAGTAACAAAAGCTGTCAGATGAATGTAGTGGAGTAACTAAAGTAACCAGTAACTAAAGTCACTAGTAACTAAAGTAACTAGTAACAAAAGCTGTCAGATGAATGTAGTGGAGAAAGTAACTAAAGTAATTAGTAACTAAAGTAATTAGTAACTAAAGTAACTAGTAACTAAAGCTGTCAGATGAATGTAGCGGAGTAACTAAAGTAACCAGTAACTAAAGTCACTAGTAACTAAAGTAACTAGTAACAAAAGCTGTCAGATGAATGTAGTGGAGCAAGTAACTAAAGTAATTAGTAACTAAAGTAACTAGTAACTATAGCTGTCAGATGAATGTAGCCGAGTAACTAAGTAATGCAGTAGAAGTACAAAGTAACATGAAAAGAAAAGACTCAAGTAAAGTACAAGTACTTCAACATCTGGACATAGGGACAGTACTGGAGTAAATGTACTTAGTAACATTCCACCGCTGCATTTTAACTTCATGTTTGAATAATATTCATATCCATAATGTAGTTTACTACCTGCCAAAGTCCCAGCAGGACAGAAGTCGACCTGGAATCACAGCCTCAGAGCCGCCGTGGCAGCAGTCGCAGAAATACCTGACAGTGGAATTACAAGTTTTTCCAATCATTGGATTCAGCCTAATGATACCAAATGTGCTGCACGCTCAAAGAGAATACACATAACTCTTGTGTTGTCTTCTCGTCCATTAACTCATTTTGTCATGTGTACAAAAATAAAGAAATGTTTTTGGCGCTATTCCAGATGTTTTTGTCAGGTTTGGGTTACGTTCTTGACTAATGTGTCACTTAAACGTACATTCTGTAAACCCACCCACAATCCTTCCCTAACCCTAATGAAACGGTTTAACCCTGCGAGTGGAAATGAGACGCCAAATCCATCCCAACCCAGAGCCTCAACAAGTGAGTCCAGACCAAGCTTGTTGCAATTTTATAACAATTTCTTCTATAGTTTTATACCCTTTATTGATCCCCTATGGGGAAATTACAATTTACACTCTGTTGTTATTACACTCTGCACACAGGCCTGAACTACACACATATGCATAGGTTTTACATGCACCAATGGACAGAGTGGGTGTGCTGTGACTGCTAAACAGGCTTGAATGGGGGAGGGGGGGTTAGTGCCCTGCTCAAGGGCACCTTGGCAGTGCGCAGGAGGTGAACTGGCATCTCTCCAGCTACCAGTCCACACTCTGCCAAGTCCCTACGGACTGAGCTACTGCCACCCCCCTAAAAGTGTCAAATATCATCACGGATGAGATTCCATTTTGAATGTGTTGAAAGCCCCCGGCGTCTCACTAAGAAGCTAAAGCTTTTTGAGTCAGTGACATATGGCAAAGGCCTCTGACCATGCATCGGGGTGTGACGCCCTGGGAGTGTGACTGTGTTATGACCCTACCATACACAAGTATTCCTAATTTATTGTATAATACCATCAGATTATTCAACGTACCGGCCGAGATATTCACAATACCGCAGTTTCTTGATGTACCCTGGTGGCCAAGAGAGATAGAGGCAGATTCAGACAGGATAGCACTCTAATCTTTGCTGTGCCGCCCTATCACACAATTTAAAAATGTTTCCAGTTTGATACTCACTGGGCTCCACCGCTGTCCCACAGCCAGCACACAGGAAGTGCTGCAGAGCGACAACCTCACTGCGTCTGGAGGAGGAAACCGTCAACTTTGAATGTCCATATATCCATATATTCTATTTTTTTTTGTATATTTGTATTCAGTGAGTATCGTCAAATGTAGTTAGGTTTGGGCATCGAAAACCGGTTTTGAACCGGAACTGGAACCATCTGACCGCTGAAGAATGTACGATTCCAATTAAATAATTTTTTTATTGGAATTGTTTGGAAAATTGGTTTCCGTAGCCGCCAATGTCCTTTTAGACCGATTCCAGTTGTTTTTAAGCCATGGAGCACAGAAAACAGCACTCTAAAATGTTGCTTTAATTTACCTTGAAAACGCCTGGTTGAACTAAATCATCATTGAATCAAAATAAAATGTTCTTATCTGTGAAATGAGCATGTGACCCAATTCAACTACAACCCTCAAATAATCGAAATTAAGAATTGTAATGTGACAACCCCTCCTAATCTGCCTGCCTGTCATGTTCTGCTCCTTGGTCTACAGGTACTGGGAGTGGCATAAGTCATAAAAGTCTCACTCTCTCTGTCAGCATCCATCCACATTTGGTCTTTGTCTGGTTTTCTGCATCATACAACACACATCACACCATTCATTCATCCATCCACACATGGCCAACACGACTGATGTCTTCTACACTTACACACCCCACCATTACCCTTAAGTTGAGTTAAGTTGTGTTATTAATCTATTTAGTTAAATAAACTACTTTTGACTAATCTATCTGTGTGTGATCTCCCTTTTGTTGCCGGCCTTGAGCCAGATGGTAACATAATGAATTGAAAGGAAGAATTGAGATTGGAACCCGAATTGTTAAAATCCAAACAATGCCCGACCCTAGACAAGGTGAGCACCTGTGTGTCGGCTGAGCAGTGAAGATGATCTGGAAGCGTGGTGGGTCCAGCTTAGGGATCCTCTCATCCTGGTCCTCAGTCTGATCTCCTCTGCCAGGCTTTCGCTGCTCACTGCCACTCCTCCAGTTCCTGGCAACTGGCAAGACATTTGGTATTGGGTGGGTGGTGATGGCGCAGTGGGTATGACACATGTCTTTGGCGTGGGAGATCTGGGTTTAATTCCCACTGCGATCCATCAACCAATGAGTCCATGAGCAAGACACTTAACACCTAGGTGCTCCAGAGGTGTGTGGCCTCTGCCACATATAGCAATTGTAAGTCACTTTGGATAAAAGCGTCAGCTAAATGACATGTAATGTATTAAATTACAAGGCATTTTTCTTGATACAAAAGAATTCAATTTGGTTGGTGCCAGAAACGTTTGAAACCCAGCCCTAACCTTGAGGAATAAAAAATAATTCATATATACAAAGAAATGTTTTTCATGTTTCACTCCCATGCTGATCCCACACAATGAGACTCATTTACCAATATCTTCCTAAGTTTTTTCTTAAATATGTTGTTAAGAAATTCCCTAAGAAAAGTCTACGTCTGATTCATGACGTGTTCTTAAACAGCAGAATTGTTCACAGGTGTGTTCTTAAGAGTGACGAATCCCCATGTCTTTGTGAATTGAAAGCTCATGCCTGTTACTCTTAACGCCCCGTTGATTCCCATATAAGGGCATGAGACGGCAGGGCTGTGTCGTGTGCACCCTTAGAGAAATGTCCAAAAGACGTGGAAAAGACAGTGGAGGCCTCGACTCCAAAAGAAAGAAAAACTTTGAAGTGGAGGTACTGCTGCAAGAAGTTAACAAAAATTGAGACGTCATAATATGTTGTTTCTGTTTAGAGTATGTATATATTGTGTATATATTAGTGTGTATATTTTTGTTTTGGTTGAAAAATTCCTCGTAAGTGTCCTCATACCCGGCAAATAAAGCTTATTCTGATTCTGATTCCGATTAGTAGCGTCAGCAGTCCATAAGCTGACCCTTCTTCACCCTCAACAGGTCCTCCATGGAAAAGAGGTGGGGCTGCTCCGTCAGGTGAGCAGGAAGTTGTTCAAACTCTGCCATCACCCTGAGACACAAACACACTGAAACTCCTTCCACTTGATGGCACATATCTTCGGCTTCTGGTTGAACGGAAATATTTAGTTTGTTTATTACATTTTCCATTGTAGATATGAGGATGTATCTCCTGCCTCCACTAGGGGGCGCTTATTTATAAAACGCTCCCATTACATATATGTCGTATAATTTGGAGGACTACATTTTAGTGACAGCCCTCACACTGAGCTGTTCAGTAGCTGGGAAACTGTCCAGTACCTGAGGTCTACAGCTGGTGAAGGAATGAAATGGGAATAATATTTTGGCAAGTTCAGCCGGAGCATGGGTTAATGATGGAAGCCAACTTCTAACCAAGGCCCAGCATGACTGCAACACATGTCTCTAAAACATGAAGCAGCTGAAAGATGTCAAATAATGACTTTTTATAAGTATAAAAAAACAAATAAGGATCAATTGGTTAAAATGTGATGATGTGAGAATGTTCACCAACCCTTATAATATGAGATATTTTTATGAATATCCCACTGTTAGTTTTGCTCAATGTCATTGCCAACCTATGGTTGGAAACAAATAGAAAGGACATGAACGTGACGTGTGTACTAGAGGTGGGGAAAATAGTCAAAAAAGCATAATATCGCGATATTTTCAGTGGCAATACTGTCTCGATACAAAGGCACTAAGTATGGATCTTTTATTATATACAGTGAGGAAAATAAGTATTTGAACACCATGCTATTTTCCAAGTTCTGCCACTTAGAAATCATGGAGGGGTCTGAAATTGTCATTGCAGGTGCATGTCCACTGTGAGAGACATAATCAAAAAATAATTCAGAAATCACAATGTATGATTTTTTAACTATTTATTTGTATGATACAGCTGCAAATAAGTATTTGAACACCTGTCTATCAGCTAGAATTCTGACCCTCAAAATAGCAGGGTGTTCAAATACTTATTTTCCTCACTGTATGTGTTGGTCAGTTTGTCTGCTTGACAATCCCATTTTGCAGCAATAAAATTTAAGTGATACGAACAAAAAAGAGAAATTAATCTTTTTCTGTATGTTGACAAATTTTCCTTTTAGGGACATCATTTGAAATTGGGAAAAATTACAAGTTGGAAAAAAAGGTTATAAATTGCAATATATCGCAGAATATTGCAATATGTTTCAAAGTGCAATAATATTGTATCGTGGCATAAGTATCGTGATGATATTGTATCGGGAGGTGTACTAGTGTGTATCCCAGTTTAGCTTTACACACAGCACGTGCAGCAAGTGTCCCAGCCAGGTCTGTGTCTTTATCAGCTAAGCTTAAGTTACTGTGACATCAAACATGCTTGTTGGGAAACAGCTCGAGGTGTGCAGGTGTGAGCAAGATGATACCCTGCATCCAGCTGCAATGCCTGCGCATACATGTGTTTGCTTTTAAAATCAGATGCAAAGAATAGAAAACTATTTATAACCTCTCTGGTTTTGTCAATGTTTTTTTTTACTTTGTTTTTTTACAACTGTTAATGTAGTTCCTTTCATGTATATTAACATATTCTCTGTTAAAAGCTTTATTTCTATATAATCTCTTTATTTGACTGGCAAAAAAAAAGTGAGTGATCCCGACAAGGAAGTCTTGCCTTGGACAGGGAGGAAGGAATGGTTCAGTTTGCAGCCAGCTTGGTCTCCAACTGTTTTCTGTCATTTCTGCACAATGAGAGCTGATGATTGAATAGAGTGGACAGAAGAGGGTCTGGGAAAACAGGAAATTGTAAAGAAAAACTCCATAGCTGTCTTCAGTAGATGCTGGGCATGTGAAATACAAAAAACAGGAGGAGAAGCTTTTAAGAGTGCCGTGGAAACGTGGCCCCTTTTCTGACTAAGCGCTTCCTCTCTCAATCAACGAGACCGATATAGCTATGGGACATTTCCCACAGGATCAGATGTACATTTAGATAATCTCTCCCATGTGTCGGAATTGGAGTTCACCATCTCAGCCGTTGATCTCACCAAGAGGGAGGTCTGAGCAGTGGTGGACGAAGTATTAAGATCCTGTACGTAAAGTAAAAGTACTAACACCAAACTGAAAACATGCTCTGTTACAAGTAAAAGTCCTGCATTGAAAAAGTTACTTAAAGTGACTATACGTCACTTTTAATTTGTTAATGTTTTCATAAAATGATCATAAATGACCTGTAACAGCAAACAATAACGCTAGTTTTATGTTTGCTGTGTCTCAAATCGCGCACTTCTGTACTAAATACTAACTATTTGAGTACATAGTGCGTTCACACTGTCGAAGTGCGGTCAAACGCAGTGTACTTAAATACCCGGATGTTGCACTCAAAACGCCCCGAAAAATGAGTGTACATCGATGGACACTTTCCACACTCAACGGTCGCCATCTTGGCTACGTATCGGAAGGGGCAGAGCTAACAACCGTTAGACGCGATAGCGAAACCGACGGAGCAATACAAATGTAAGTTGAACGTGAGTCTTTTTGCTATACTTATAACATATAAGCCACATGTATATGTATATTTGGTTAATTTTACAGTCGGTAATGATTTTTGTACCACGAATTATAACCTTTATTGGTACCGTAATTGGACGTGCTAGCAAGCCAACCTTAGCTAGCTAACAGCGGCAGTTTAACCAGATTGGCAAATACGTTATAAGCTAAGGTTACATGTGTTGTAGTATTTTGTTGTTTGTGTTAAACTATCGTTCCCCGCTGTAGAATATTTTAGTGTTAAAAGTGTGATCTTAACAAGTTGTACATAATCCGATGTGAGCGTTAGCTCACCAAAATAGCGATCAGCTGATTGTCTGCCAGTAACGTAAACAGTAGCGCAATGTTAAAATGTATCCGCTGTTACTGCCTCCACCTGATGTATATACTGTATATACTGCCTCCACCTGATGTATATCCTGTATAACCCATCTCTTCAGGGACAAACGAGGAATAGAGGGTCGTCAATTAGGGGCGACGATGGCCATCAGACCGTAGAAGGATCCCCTGGAGAGTCTGAAGTCCCCCTCATGTCCCTATCCCCATCAGACTAGCTACGACCCGGGGGGGAGCCTGCAGAACTACAAGCACATTTATAAAATAAAATTATATTAAAAGTATTAAACTTTGTTTTCTTTTGTATTACACGTTGCATGACTGTAGCAAGCATATAAAGCATATAAAGGATATAAAGGAATGGGATCTATTTAAATGTCAGGTCTGTTCCCTCTGCTTTCACTATTGTATCGTCACTGTATGAAGACCATTTAGAACAAAAATACAACTTATATAAAATATGTAATGATGTTTTGTCTATTAGGTAAGTTGTAAGGGTAATGCTTCACTATAACAGTGTTATCTCTGGGCTGCAAAGATTTCCTCATGAAACAGTTGAGCATTAAAATGAACAGTAACACTTATGAATGAATGAATATTAACGTTACTTATTTTTAGATACATATAAGAGTGGATATCAGCTAATGGGGGGGGGTGACATGACGGCTGTGTTGCAGTCGTCATCCTGGAGCAAATAAAAACATCACATTTATTGTTGTTAAAATATCAAAAATGCAAGAATTATTTTTCGCGAAACACAATAGCAGACTGGAATGCTCTCCCTTGGTGAAATTCACAATTTTACAGAAGAAGAAGAGATGAAATGTGGTCGTCATTTCCGGTAAGTGCACATGGCAGTGCGCGATTTGAGACAACACTCCTCTGTTGAATTTACGCACTATGCAAGACAGTACGTAGTGCGCGAAGTGTACTTCTGTAAGTGCACTAACGGAAGTGCGCGATTTGAGACACAGCAATTGTTTATAGTAAGGCATCTGCCTGAGTTAGATTTTTCCTGCAAAGTCACAGAATGATTTACGGCAGGTAGACGACGCTACAGTAACACATAGTGATGGGTCACAGATTTCTTTTAACACCGGAAAAGCCAGTGTTAGTGTACGCCAGTGGAGCCAGGTAAAAGGAAGCAGGACATTTCTTTATGTAGGCCTAACAGGATTTTAAGGGATTTTTTGGAAGGATCTGTTGAAGTTATGGGCCGATACTGAGGCAAGGCCATCACAGAACATATGGAAATTAAACAAAGAACAACTTAAAGTTAAAAGGAAAAGGGAAAGACAACAGGCGATAATGTGAGTCACAGCTCGGTCGGGCTTTCAACAGATGGAGACAATTACAGGATTGTAAATTAATCAAAAACGTCCCTGAATTGGCCCTCATGTATGTAATATGTCTATTTTATTCATAAAATAAATGTGCAATGTGGTTGTACGTCAGTAGCCGACATTAAATGGCGACCCCCTTTCATTTAGTGAGGACGTTTAATTCCTTTTAGTCCGTGTTTTTGTTGGCTTACTATTTTCTTTCCCTTGTCCTCCGTAACATTACTTGTGTAAAACGTCTTTCATGAAATACTATATAAATCTAAGTTATTATTACGTTGGTTGCTATAACAAACTCTTAATGCTTTCGTGACCCAGTGACGGTGAGACCCGGTTTAACTCCCGAGACATCCAAAGCAGGCTAAGTTACCGTATGCAACACTTGATATGCAACGATGCATCTGTAACGTATCCTCTTATTGTAAATGAATGACTTTCTGTCTGAGCAAAATATGATATATATGACCTCCTGGTAACGCTAACTAAATATATATAAGAAATATACAGTGGGCAATACAGCACCGGAAAGACAATACCTTTACGACAGCAGGTGTGGTAAAAACACTACCGCTTTTTTCCAAAGCGGCCGCTAGTCTCAACACAAACTAAAAGTTACGTATAGACACTTTAAGTAAAAGTATGTAAGTATCAACAGGAAAATCCATCCATCCATCCATCCATCTTCATCCGCTTATCCGGTATCGGGGCGCGGGGGCAGCAGCTCCAGTAGGGGACCCCAAACTTCCCTTTCCCGAGCCACATCAACCAGCTCCAACTGGGGTATCCCGAGGCGTTCCCAGGCCAGGTTGGAGATATAATCTCTCCACCTAGTCCTGGGTCTTCCCCGAGGCCTCCTCCCAGCTGGACGTGCCTGGACCACCTCCCAGGAGGCATCCTTACCAGATGTCCGAACCAACAGGAAAATGTACTTTAGTATTAAAAGTGAAGGAAAAGCCTCACATTTCAGAAACTGGAGACAATCCAAACAGTTCTTTGTTTAATAATTTCAGCTGGACTTATATTGTTGGGTAGTTTTAATTTGTATTAAAACAAACATTGTGTTTTATAAACTACATGTGTTTTGTGTGCAAGAATCTTAATTGATAAAGTAACTAGTAACTAAAGCTGTCAGGTGAATGTAGTGGAGTTAAAAGTACAATATTTCTCTCTGAAATGTAGCGGAGTAGAAGTAGAAACTGGCATGAAAAGAAAAGACTCAAGTACAGTATCTCAATATTTGTACTTACGAACAGTATTGGAGTAAATGTACTTTGTTACATTCCACCCCTGGTCTGAGCGCAGACAACAACCCAGACGCCAAAGTTTTCGTGTCATTGCTTTCACGCCCTCAATACCATCATGCATACCAACGGTCTCAGAGCAAGCACATGGATCTGCTTACAACTGTGGTGCTGAAAAGTGGAAAAGGCTGCATTTGAATATGTAACTCAAGATGAAAGAAGAAAGGAGAGGCTCATATCTATGCTAAATATTGCTTGATGATGTCAGATGTGAAGATAATTATGCAACGATTCAAGGTGTTCATTCAAGCCCTTGTGGCTTTATGGTTAAAAGGACAGACGATGCAGCATTGTATCCCAGGCAATTGAAATGATTATACAGATTCTGTCGCACACAATCATTTTCTTCTTCTAAGGCCAATGTTCAGCGCCAGATCAGAACAATGGGTACTCTTTTTACAGCATGGCTCTAGTAAATGTGTGGAGGGAGTGGGTTTGTTGAGTTCTCGGCCCTTTATAAACCAATCACTAATGTGAGCTTTTTCTTTTTAACAGTACGCACAGTACAGTGAATGCACCCACTGAACATAATCAGCGTTTTTGCAGATATATCAAATCTCAAGGTTCTGTCTGGCAAAAGGTCAGACCATGAGAACTACAACAATGTTCTATGCTTGGACATTCATCTAAAAATACTGTGAAAGTTACTCAGGATAATGCATCTACCTTTGATTCAGTGTGGCTGCCAATGGCTCAAACTCAAAAGCTGGCCATTTTGGTTAAAATGTGAATAAAGAAAAATGTTGCTCTTCCAGCTAACACATAGCAACATTAGCATTTACTTAGTGTGATATGTTTGTCTACTTCATGAATCCAATATTAGGGCTACAACTAACAATTATTTTCATTGCCAATTAATCTGTTGGTTATTTTTTTTGATTCACTTACATTTATTTACATAACTTACATAAGCTGAATGAAGCTACTGTGTGTATATAAATGTATAAAATTGTCCAAAGCTTATGAGAAGTCTTCACTTTACGTCAGGGAGCGGTTTCATCAAGGTACATGACTATTTTACACTTCTTTTAGCCCACATAGTTAGCTACATACACTGAAATATTCCCATCAGGGTCCAAGAAGACATCACCATTTTATACTTATCTGGCCCACAAAATTAGCTACCTCACTTTTAATATCATAGTCATTTTGTGTCTCAGTTTGTCAATCTATTGGCGAGCTACTGGAAACCTGAGTTGTTGAAGACCTCTGGTCTATAACATGTAAGAAAAATAGTTATAAAACGTTGATCAGTGTTTCCCAAAGCCCAAGATAACACTCACCTGTCTTGTTTTGTCCAAAACTCAAAAATATTTAGTTTACAGATGAGTAAAGACACAGTAAAGAAAATATTCACATTTAAGAAGCTTGAATCAGAGAATAGAAAAAAATATTTTATTAGAAAAATTATTTAAACTGATAATGGCTATATCAAAACGCATGGCAGTTTAATACTTTCAATAATTTAATAGTTTACAAATTATTGATTGATCTTTGCAGCTCTATCCAATGTCCACTTTTCTTCTGATTCTGTTTTTTGTCTCGGACTAACTCCTCATTAAAAAAACAACAACAATAGTGTTTGTCCAGGAGCTTTTAGATATGTCGATACAGACCAGTCTGGAACCAGAACCCGTTTAGTACCGGTTCTCGATACCCATGCCTACATACAGTATGTACAAGATGAGCAAAAGTATCACAAAGCTGAAAAAAGGCAGCAAGAGGTAAGTGTACTGTCAACATACCGTGATGGATGTCAAGTGTGTGTGCTTTAAAAAAGGTCTGCCAGTTTAATGAGAGTTGTGAAAACATCATGAAGCGGCTAACAATGTCCACACGATGCCAAGTATTCAATGTCAGAACTCTACAATAGGTACGTGAGTCATAAGAACCCCAGAGCTGTTTCATGCAGAGAGGGAACAGTGTGAAGAATGGCCAAACACAGCCGCGTTATCAAAGAGCAAACAGCTCACTGATGGACATAGATGCACTGTTATTGGATCAGGATGACTGATTAACATCACAAAACCATGTTCTCAAAACTGAACCCAGAATTAAATCAATACCTGCTGCGAGTACTGTTGCAACATGATTGTGCCATAATCCAAAATGCTCATCAAAAAGCCAAATCATGAACTCAATGCCTCCGTTTCAACCTGATAATTAAAAAGTTATCTTAAAAAGGAATAGTTTGAACTTTTGGGAAAGGCAATCACCTCGGTTTTCAACTGTGCTGGGTTCAGACTGCAACAAGGTTTTGTTCTGGGTATGGGGGTGTCTTTTGGTAAATTGACTGGATGCACTTGCTGTTTCACTTCCTGCAATGGCTGTCTTAACGGCCAGCGGCTCGTGTAAAAAATAGACCTGGCGCATACCTTAAATGGAGCGGAGAGACGCTTCAGGAACGCACTGGTGGGATATTAAGCATTAAATGGCCGTGATTGCTCACGTGGCCCACGGCACATACCCACAACGGTGGAAAATAGGAGTCACTGTATTCTCTTTCTTAATGAGGGTTAAGTGAGGATTGATGCAACTCTCACTCTATAATAAAACATAGCCTAGAGCAACAACAGCTGGTTTGTTGGAACAAATGTGTGTAATAGATAGGGCTGCACCATTATGGCCAAAATGATAATCACGATTATTTTGATCTAAATTTTGATCACGATTATTCTCACAATTTATTGTTGATTTTAACCAAAACTAATTTTATCGTCACATAGGTTATTTATAACTGCGAGAGGGAGTGTGATGGACGCTACTCGCAGCGGGACGGCTGACTCATTATGAACGGGTCCAGCACGGGTCGAATGGCGGATACACACATTGTGTGTATGAAATGTCTGTATTGTCACTGCGCTGCATTTTTATGAACTATGATATTCTGGCCATGGGTCACATCTCTGGTCCAGCAGCTCCGTCTCACACGCTGTTACTCTACCAACTGAAGTTAGTTGCATTCAATAACTTCTTCTGTGTTCTTTGCCGTGACGGCCGTAACCAGCGGAAACAATGGTACAAATACAGGTTTGCCCCTCATACTTAACAATATACAGCTGTGTTAATAAAAAATGTAAACTGTAGAAAAATGTCAGAAGTGTGGACCGGCGGCCGCTGTGTGGCCGGTGTTTTGGTTTAACTGGTTTTTGAGTTAACTGGTGATAGAGGCAGATGTGGTGTAGGCGTGGCCTTTCAGGACCCATTCTCAACTAACCAGGAAATAAACATGCAGATCCTCAACTGTCTGCGTGCTGATCGCTTCGCTTCTTTTCACATTAATTTGTCGGTGTCTTGTGAAACTTGACTATAGAAACGAGTTGCTGAGCATGTGGTCCCGACAGACATGCAAACATTAGCCGTTGTCATTTCGAAATATCACCCGTTGTCTGGCGAGTGTGTCACTTGCAAACCACGGAGACACCAAGACGGACTTGTGATATTTACATTAGTAAACATTTCACCGTTAAAACAACACTGTAGCTACATGTAATGTCTTGCTAAATGTGTAAAATTTTGTAATCTCTATCTGTAAAGGCCATTTTATTGAAATGGGGTTTTCCTCATACTCTGAGTCAGAAAACTCAACTGCAGTACACAGCTTTCCAGTTACACTTCTGAATGCTTTTACAGAGGGGTTTGTTCAGATGTCATTCATAGCCTAATTTATGTAACATTTTATACCTAAAAACGTGGCGAAAATTTATTATTTTATGGCTGTTGACACCATATTCTGATTAATGCAGTGATAAAAGGATACATCTAAAATTAAACTCCCTCTGTAAAACCCATTGACTCAAATCTGTCAACAAAATAAAAGAAGGATTTGGAATCAGACTTCGACTTTGTGTACATTTTTTCTAGGCATAGTTACGTCAAATTACACGTATATCTGGAATGATTTTCTTTTCTTCATTATGAATATCTGAAATTAAGATAGCTATTAACAATTGGATTGTATATCTGAAATTGTGTTTCCTAATAATTATATGATATTCAGACATTTAATAACATAACTTTATTGAACCCACACTGTATCAAACTGCTGCCACTTCAAGTCAAGTCAAATTTATTTGTCATTCTACAATATGTGCCAGACATCCAGAACAATTCAAATACGTTTCTCTCCGACCCACGGTGCAATATATCCACTTGTCTTATCTGGATGAATGAGTTGGCATAATTAATATTAAATAATGTTGTTGTGTTGAGCCAGTAGCTTTTAACTTAACACATCTATGTAGCCTACAGAAATATAATACATTTCTATTTGAATTGCCTATAGCTGTACAGTATAGCCTCTCAAATTAATCTGAGGGGATCACATTTTGCCACAGCAGACAGCTGTCTCATATAGTTGTAAAACCTCATATAGTTTATGTTTCATTTACAGGCTGTTTTGAAGTATAAACAGATTTGAATTAACTTGTGATGCCGTTGCAAGAACCAAGACTGACAACATGGGTGGCTGTGTCGATGCCTGCTCACAACTGGCTACTACAAACGCAGTGTTTTCCAAAAGTTTTCCGTTATCACAGTTATATTTGTAGCCTATCATTCCGTTATTAATCTGACTTCAAGTTGATTTGAGATGCTTTCATACAGAGATAAGTGAAACTTTCTGAGGTGTTCGCACATGTAATGCTTGTGGAGATAGCTGTGGCCACGACTCGTGCCATATTAACTTGTGTCACTTCAATCCCGTTGATTGTGTTTTATATTTAATTCTACGGATGTGTATCATTGTTATGGTAATCCAAACTACACATTACTACTCATTCATCACATTTGGACACGAGTCACGACTGTCAAACTCCCATTGTATAGCCATTTGGATATTAGGCTAGCTAGTGCAGGTGTGGAAAGGTGAAATATCAGACTTGTGCTTGTGTCTTTGTTGTTAGCTTTTTAGGGGTCCAAGCCCGAGGCTGCGTGTACCGCGTGTAACGCGGTTCACACAGCAGGGCTGTGGAACCCTATTGTTTTCCTAGAGATTATTTTCCATTATTCTTCTCCACATAAAACTGCCGCTGCAGCCTAAACCGTACATGGTGGCGACGGCGCCATTTACTGGACTGGTCCAAAACTCCGCAAAGACCTCAGACGATTAAAATTGACCCACATCCACCACTAGGTGGCGCTATACCAGAAAAAACGCGTTTGGCCCAATAACTCCCAAACCGTACATTGGATATTTAAAAACCTTATATCCACACGTTCCCTGGATCCTACTGAATCTCGTGACATAGGCCACGCCCATTTCCGCCTAGACTTTTATGCGTGAAAAATCGCGATTTATCGAAAACAAACTTTTTCGAACTCCTCCTAGACCGTGCAATGGATCGGCACGAAACTTGGCACATAGCATCTCCAGACCGACCTGACAAAAAGTTACATAAAGATTTTTTATAGAATAAAAAATGCGCACATTACGCACAAAAGAATTTGTGTAGCTAACTACGAAAACACCAAGTTTGCCATATCTCGGCCAAAATAAATGCTATCAAAACCAAACTTTAGATCATTCCTTGGGATGAAGTTTTAAGGCTCTAAAACAAATTTCACGAACATTGGACACTAGGGGGCGCTACAAATAAGAAAAAGTGTATTTCTCATTAACGTACTTTGCCATATCTCGGCCAAAGTAAATACAGTCAAAGCCTAACTTTAGATTATTCCTTTTTATGACACTCTGAGGCTCTAAAACAAATTCCACGAACATTGGCCACTAGGGGGCGCTACAAATACAAAATGTTTACATTTCATCAACCGCTTTTCCGAATTTTAAAAAATTTTATGGGTGCCATCTAGGCCCACTCTTGGTGCTCTGATCCAAATATGGTAAAGATTGGACATTAGGAAGCACTATAATCAATGTGTATTGGTTTTCAAAACACTCAATAAATTGAAATGGGAAATTTGCAATTGCATTATCTCTGCCACAATAAATGCTATCGATACCAAACTAGTAAGGATTGTTTGGCATGCCGCCCGGAAACTCTGTACCAAATTTGGTAAAGATAGGCCGTTGGGGGGCGTTATAATCAACGTAGACAATTTTGAGCCATTTTATCCAGGTTTTACATCCAGCCTAGGAGACCAGAGTTTTTCTGGGTCATTGCGCTATTAATCCGTACCGTTGCGTGCGCCACTCAATGTTTCCCGACGTTTGCCCTTCCGCTTTCGCTTTGGGTTCCACTTTCGTGCGCTCCCCGGGTCGCCGGGGTCGACTGGCGCGGGGAGGCTTGGACCCCGTTGTAACTGTGTGCAGTTCTAGTTTGTTATTCATAATAGGTTGGGCACAGTTTTACTACTAATTTAAGCGTGAATGTCACCAAATAATCTAAAAAATCCGTGTCCGTGGTTTACAGTACAGAGACCGTGGTAGAGACGCAACGTTACACTCGCCAGACAACGACTGATATTTTCGTAATGAAAACGGCTCATTTGTTCATGTCTGTCTGATCGGGTCCAAAACTACTGTCCCAGCAACCTGTTCCTATCGTAATGTTTCACAAGACCCCGACAAATGAATGGGAAAAAGAGGCGAGTGGATTGGAATTGTTTACTGCAGCGGTGCAGCCCCGCCTGCAAATATCACCAGTTACTCAAAAACCAGTTAATTCAAAACACCGGTGTTATGTGCCTTCTGGTTTTTCCACCTACTGGTTTCCGAGCCTGTCCAGATGCCGTGTAAACCTCAACAGCTACCCACGTCGACAGATTCGCTACAAATTCATATACATTTTACTGGCCTTTGCATGTCGCACCTCAATATAAACTAGACTGAATTGAACAGAATATCTGAGCACGACACTACAATAACATTGTACAGCGGGAAAATTGTGTTTTAAAAGAAATTACGATGATCTTTGTCGCGCTGGGTTCGAACCCTCTTCGGCAAAAAATAAAAGCATGCCAGCCCACTGCACTGTCCACTACATCATCACATCATTTACATCACTGCTGAAAAAAAACTGTTTTCTCTCAGTATAACAGGAATAACAATTTAACAGCGCAAACCGAAACAACTTGTTACCTTGATTAAAGCTTAACTTCATAATTAATTCGTGCACTATAACCTCCTGCTACACCTTTGCACCATCCATGTGCAAGGACTCGTCATAAATGATACCAGGCAGCACACGGTTTGTGAAACAATCTGTCTAAAACAACTGGTTACCTTGGGCTGGAAACGCGTGATCCCGAGGCTCTCAGCTACAACAACAAGTTTCTTGGATTTATGAGAAGAAGCAATATTTCTATTGACGTGCCTCAAATGCATACATCTATGTTTCTAATAGCCTACGTTTACGATAACGATGGTTTGTGCCCAACCTTTTGAATTGTTGGTGTTGTAGTATAGGCTATTTATGTCACCTCCGCACCCAGATATGCACTCAGAATATCTGAGCACGACACTACAATAACATTGTACAGCGGGAAAATTGTGTTTTAAAAGAAATTACGATGATCACGCTGGGTTCGAACCCTCCTCTGCAAAAATAATAGCATACGAGTCCACTGCACTGTCCACTACACCATCACATCATTTACGTTTTTTGGTGAAAAATAACTTTGTTTTCACTCAGTAGAACAAGAATCACAATTTAACACAGCAAATCGAAACAACTTGTTACCTTGATTTAAGCTTAACTTCATAACTAAATTGTGCACTATAACCTCCTGCTACACCTCTGCACTATCCATGTGCAAGGACTCGTCATAAATGATACCAGGCAGCACACGGTTTGGGAAACAATCTGTCTAAAACAACTGGTTACCCTGGGCTGGAAACGCGTGATCCCGAGAACTCTTGTTATGAATTGATACTAAGAAAATTGAATTCTATGTTTGGCAGATAAGACCATTCAAAGTCCTTGTATGAAAGTGCTTTAACTGGACAGCTATTTTCCTATTCAATTAAATGTGAAAGCATACAGGAAAGGGCAGGTTATGTGGCTACTGTCGTTACAAACTAAATTCATGCATTTCTATGGATTGTTTTGTGTAGTTTTGCCTACCTCGTTGACAATAAAGAAACATTGGAATCTTACTTCATTGTGTTTGCATTTGTGTCCAAACGTTACTTTAACGTAAAAGGTTCTGTCTGTGAAGTATCGGGAGCACTCATAAGACAGAATGTGTTCAACAACATAATGTAAACATAAGGTTGTAGGCAATTGGAAACGTAGATATAGGCATTTGAGGCACGTCAATAGACATTGCTTCTTCTCATAAATCCAAGAAACGTGTTGTTGTAGCTGAGAGCCTCGGGATCACGCGTTTCCAGCCCAAGGTAACCAGTTGTTTTAGACAGATTGTTTCCCAAACCGTGTGCTGCCTGGTGTCATTTATGACGAGTCCTTGCGCATGGATGGTGCAGAGGTGTAGCAGGAGGTTATAGAGTACGAATTAATTATGAAGTTAAGCTTTAATCAAGGTAACAAGTTGTTTCGGTTTGCGCTGTTAAATTGTTATTCCTGTTATACTGAGAGAAAACAAAGTTTTTTTTCAGCAGTGATGTAAATGATGTGATGGTGTAGTGGACAGTGCAGTGGGCTGGCATGCTTTTATTTTTTGCCGAAGAGGGTTCGAACCCAGCGCGACACGGATCATCGTAATTTCTTTTAAAACACAATTTTCCCGCTGTACAATGTTATTGTAGTGTCGTGCTCAGATATTCTGTTCAATTCAGTCTAGTTTATATTGAGGTGCGACATGCAAAGGCCAGTAAAATGTATATGAATTTATAGCAAATCTGTCGACGTGGGTAGCCGTTGAGGTTTACACGGCATCTGGACAGGCTCGGAAACCAGTAGGTGGAAAAACCAGAAGGCACATAACACCGGCTTCTGGCTGCTCTTTAGTAACGTTAATGTTAGTGTTGTCAGTAGCCATCGTGAAAAAGGTTGTTACCTTTGGAAGTTTTGCTTAAAACTTTCTGCTTTCTTCCAGCTTCTTCCTTTTTTCAGAACCACTTCGGTAGCTTCGCTTCATTTTTCAACCGTCTGTAGCCTACAGCTTACAGCATGCTGAGCCGTTTGTTTACAAACACACACGCAGATGCACAGTAGGATAATGGAATAGTCCAATGTAGTGGGGACAGGGGGGAGTTTCTCATCATGAATTTAACAATCGGATAGCACTTTAGCGTATCAGTGTTTAGAGATATAATTAATTGGTGAAAAGTAAGACAACAAATCGTAACCATAACTTTATGAGGCGTTTTAGGGGGCCCTTGGTTGCTTGGGGCCTAAGGAAATTGCCAACCTTTGCCTAATGGTAAGTCCGCCTCTGAGCACTGGTCACTGCTGTTGTCTGAAAAACAACAGACGGGACAAAATGTTGCGTTTACTGGTAAACTGGTAAACCTTGAGACCAACGTATAACCGACTGCTATCTGATTAGTTTTCTTCCCGTTACTCTGTCCTCTGTGACTGTCTGCATCTAGAAACTAAGCTGCGCGATGCAGGGAACAACTGTCTGGCACATGAGCAGACAGGGCTTTAAGGAGAACCCGGAGCGTTCTATGAAATGACACTTTTAAAAAAATAATCGCTTGATCACGCAAATTTTATCGGGGGAAGTCAAAATCGTGATCGCAATTAAAATTCGATTAATTGAGCAGCCCTAGTGATAGACATTTTTATATAGTTTTGAGGATACAGCTTCTCATATCTCCCACTGTTATTTTCAAGTAGGGCTACTTGATGGTTTCATCTTAGCTTTTTTTAGGCCCAAAGAGGAAAAACTCTCCATTATTTCATGAAAAGACTATAAAAAAGTCTGAAAAATTAATGAAACTATGGATTCAAACTTGTTTGAGCCCCTCAGATTAATTTTGTGATGAAGTGGGCCTGAACAAAGCTAACACAATCTGCTAACCAGCACCTCTAAAGCTCACTAATCAACCCCTTTTTTCTTGTTGTTTATTCCGTACAAACGCCAAAGTGCAAAAACAACATTCACTTGTTGCGATAACTCTCCGTAAAGCCACAGCTTGGCTTTTTCTACCTTGGGGTTTATAGAGATAACAGATGTTAATGAGAACTGTAAGCAGTGATGACCGGGTTCCAAGCCACCACGGCGCGATTCCCACGCCACCCCTGATGACCCGCAGAACGCGCAAAAGATGCAGAACGCAAAAGCAGAACCCAAAGAAAGACAAAGGCAAGGCAAAGGAAATTTTACTAAACGCATATTGTAAAGTCTGTGGTGCAGAGTTTAACAAATTCTTTTGATAACTTTATATCTGTAGATGTTACGTACCAAGTTCTGTGCTTCTGTCAAAGAGTGCTGTTGCTAAGTAACAACAATGCACAGTGGAGTTGCGTTACGTTGCTGCTAATAAACCCCCAACATTTCCGGATTTTCCTTTCCTTCATAATAAAAACATTAAAATACCAAAATAATGGAAGGCTTTTATTGTGAGAACTTATGGGAAATGAACCCGTTTACAGCTGGGGCTTTTATCACGCATATTTCCGTAAACTCCAGACTTTTGTTGAGTGGTTTTCAGCGCTAATCCGTGACAACATGTAGTTGAGCTGAGGTACAGACAAGAGAAAAATTATCAGTAAAAATATTATGTGGTGACATATCCCCGGTGTTAAGAGGCCCGCCGCGGAGTCAGCGGTAGCTTTTGAGGCCAAAGTAAAGAAGAAGCGAAGGTAATTCTTTTTATAACTTTCCATCTGTAGATGTTACGTACCAAGTTCCGTGCCAATAGGTTGCACAGCCTAGGAGGAGATAGAAAAAGTAGGTTTAGTGTATTGCGCAATATTGCAAAAAACCTTTTAGCAGAAATGGGTGTGGCCTATATTATCTGATTTAGCTCAATTCAAGGAACACGTGGATGTAAGGTTTTCTAATAATATCATTATAGTGCCACCTATTTTTTTTTGGGTATGTGAAGTCCATGATGCATTGTACATCTATGATTTAATTTGAAGTTGTTCATATTAGTGTAAGTGGTGAATCCAAACCAGGGTCCCATAGGCCACGCCTACTTTGATGAATCAGTAACCTACTGTAGGCGTGACCTCAACGGTAGCGCTCAACAATCGGATCAACCGTCAAGTTTAAATAATGAGATTTAAACTTTTTGTACTTGTAGCGTCCCCTAGTGGCAAATTTAAACAATTGCTGTGCAATCCACATTCTGTAATCTGCCCTTTAGTTTGTGTGATTTGTTTCTGACTTCCATATGAATGTTAACACCAGGCTTGGTCAGTGCTCATTATACTACTGGGATTGAAGTAGTTCAATAAAAGTTGTCATTCATATAAATTCATGCATTGCCTAAATTTATCATCACATACAGGCCTGGCCTCCAGGAAAGAACAGTTTGTTTAATCTAATCGTGTGTTGTTCATACTATATAATGATTTATGGCTACAGAAGACAAAGAGCTTAAAAAATAACCGCATTTTTTAAGTATTGATTCAGGCACCATTTAGGCACCTGGCACTGTTTTAAAATTATTGCTGTAGCACCGGTATTAGAAAAAATAATACCCAACCCTAGTCAACTGGCATGCCATTAGTTGTTGGAAAGATATGTGAAGAGATTTCTCTGAATCTAAAATCGTAAATGTTTCAATACCATTCCCTCATGTACATAAACAACACGGCCTTCTTCAGTATTTATTTATTTATTTTTTTTAAAAGGATGTTAAGATTAGTAAAGGTTTCACCACAGAAAGAGGATCCTATTCCAGAGTCCTGTAGTCTACGCAAAGGAAAAAATTGAAGAAATACCTAGATAAAAATACACTGGTTAAAAATAAACAAGGCTCCATCGTGCATTGCACCTGCACAGCTTAGAGTAATTCTCCTTGGTGTTAATGTAAATGTTTCATTGCAGCAATAGGGTTCTTAGGCCATGTTTAAAATAGCCTAACTTGCTAAACATGTGCTCACTCTTTCACCTGACAAATACAGTACAGTCTAGTGGGAAAGTGTGGCTAATTCCACCGATTATTTCCACTATGTGGAGCCCCATTTTTACAAGCCACTGGATTTCTTTTGTCGAGTGCTATAAGTGCACTGACAGGCTGAAAGCTTCACACAACAGTTTAAGCTTTCTAATTTTTTTGTTTCTTCCTGTAGGATATATCTGCATCCCAACTGGCTAATGCTTTTGACAGATTTTAGTTTCCTGGCTTTGTTTGTTGCAGCGATTAGCAGTCAATTAACGGGCACTTAGGCGCAAGGGGATTTTCAGTCCCAAAAACTGCCTTGAGAGTTTAAATGGGGTGTTTGCATGATCTTTGAGAGTTTATTTAGGGATAGGGTAATGGTTCTTCACATCAGTGGGTTTCATCAACGATGCTTCAGCACACTTATCAGCCTTTTTTTCTTCTGGCCATGGAAACATAAACCGGGAAAAAGGCCCTTTGGGATCTTGTTGCAAGCTAGACAAGCACCACTCATTCTATCCATCCGAACATTCCCAAAGCTCCATACCGCACTCACATACGGTGTTAGTGAAAGGAATTCCCAAGGTAAGAAATGTGACATACTTAACAACACACAGAAAAAGACAAAAATAACAAGCATGGAAGAGCAGTAAGAAATCCGAGAGCTAATAAAGATGTTTTGTTACACATTTGATAGGGTAAATATTTAGTTTTTTGAGATTTGAAGCATTTTTGTATCGGTCTGGTTGCATCTCTTAGCATGTATTAGTCTGACTAATAAACAGTGGGCACAGGGTCTTCAAGGGCTGTGTGAGTGGTTCCTTTCTGGTATTGCCACGACAGGCATAACCCTGGAGCGCGGTCAAATTCAATGCTGTTTTAACAAGACCCCGAGGAATATCCTGCATGTGCTTACTGTGGGCCCTACACTTGACCTCAAGAGGAGCTACTCGCGTCATTACTAACAGGCTCAGGTTGCTCCGTGTGCCTTGGGTTTGTGTTACAAAAACATGTAACTGCTTACATGAGTGAGATACTTAGGCCTGTAACAATTACAACATAATTGTCAATAATTATTTTAAAACTGTTGATAACCACCAAGGCCAACATACAGTAGCAGCCAGAATCAGGGTTGGCCATGGTTTTGATTTTAACAATTCTGATTCCAATATCTGATTCTTCCTTTCGATTCTGGAGTCGAAAAGGGTCACATGCTTATTACACAGATAAGAGGAACATTAGATTTAGAATCAATGGTGATTTACAGTTTTACCGGGCTTTTTAAATAAAGTAAAATAAAGCTACGCTAGAGCTCCTACTGTGCTCCATGGCTGCAATGCAACAAGCTAGTATGATGGACAATAAAACAAGACTGATTGCAAGACGAAGTTTGCATGAACAGCATTTAACAGCATTGCACTTAATGAATAAGCGCATGCAAAGGCTTAAAAAGAAAAGGGTTATCATGATTTGAAACAGTTAGTTTAAGCTTAGATTTAGGGCTGGGCAATGGCCAAAATCTTCTATGAATAGGTAATTTCATGTCTTGATATGCATGTTGTCTGGTGAGACAATAAATATATAAATAGTAAAAAAGTTGAAAAAGAAAAAGGTACGGAGTCAGGGTAGGAAATTAGCCCCCGCCACCAGTGGGTACGGTGGGTACTTTTTCAAAGTGCCGGGTGACAATGCCTTGTATACCAACCACAGTTGCGGGTGGCTTGTAAAACATTCCTTGTAATGGATTGGACAGCTTTTGTCAAAGTGTACTGTTGCTAAGTAACAATAATGCACAGTGGAGTCACATTACGTTACTGCTAATGAATCCCCAACATATTCGGATTTTGCTGCTTTATAATAAAAACATTCAAATACCAAAATAATGGGAGGCTTTTATTGTGAAGAACTTATTGGAAATGAAACCATTTACAGCCGGGGCTTTCACCACGCATATTTCTGTCAACTCCAGACTTTTGACGAGGGGTTTTCAGCGCTAGTCCTTGACATGTAGTTGAGCTGAGGTACAGACAAAAGGAAAATTATTGGCAAAAATAAATGTGGTGACATATCCCCGGAGTTAAGAGGCCCGCCACAGAGTCAGTGGTAGCTGTTGAGGACAAAGTAAAGAAGAAGAGAAGGTACTTTTCGAACAAGTGGCGCATTGATGACGAAGGGAAAACGAGATAATAGTTAGCCTAGCTACCTTCCCGACGACCAGTCCATGCACTGGACTTACTGTCGAACCTACACATCGTCATAAAATGCAAACAATTCGTATTGGTCATATCAAGTGCACTGCCATACAGCTGGGGAAGACAGGACGCCCCCAGGAGCCCACTGCCATACAGCTGGGGAAGACCGGACCCCCCCAGGAGCACACTGCCATACAGCTGGGGATGACGGGACCCCAGGAACACAGTGCCATACAGCTGGGAAAGACGGGACCCCAAGAACACAGTGCCATACAGCTGGGGAAGATGGGACCCCAGGAACACAGTGCCATACAGCTGGGGAAGATGGGAACCCCAGGAACACAGTGCCATACAGCTGGGGAAGACGAGACCCCAGGAACACAGTGCCATACAGCTGGGGAAGATGGGACCCCCCCAGAAGCAGAGTGTGTACACACCCATCAGATAAATCCTACTGACTTTCGTGTTCACCTGATATTCCCTCTAGCGCCACCATGAGGTTGGCAGATCATTTGAGGATACCAGGATGATTATCTTTGTATCTATATACAATGAAGAATGAGTTTTTCATCCACACCATGCTGGTTTGGGCTTGAGAAATCTGTGAGTGAAAATGTTTGGTGACATGTTGACTGTAGATCATCATCAACTCTGAAGATGGTAAAAGAAACCTTCCCCATCTCTTTACCTCTAAGCACAATGCATTGTTGGTACTGCCTTAAAACCTTGGAGCTAAAATATGTATTAATAATAAAAAACAATGTATTGAAGTAATTCAAAATATGATAGTGCACTCTCTTTTATAAATTTGGATTCTGGAAAAAGTGGCTTGTAAAATTGGGCATCTACCAGCCACTGTGCCTGGTGGGCAAAAATTTAATTTCCCACCCTGTACGGAGTATTTTCTTATTTAAACGAGAACTGGTGGAAAAATACAGACGTGCAAAGATTAGAACATAGAGCGGCGTCCAAATGACGTACATGTTGCAGTAACGCAGTGACAGAAACAACGTAGAATAATATACACAATAAAGTTTTTTATTGTTTTGGTTATATCATTTCACCAAGCCCTACTTAGATAGATGAGTAACATAATTAAGTAAAGTACAATTATAATTAGGCACATCTTTTTGCAGTCAAAAAGTGATTTCTAAATTTAAATATTTTCTTCATTATTATCATTATTTAGCTTTTCCTGTCTGTGGCTGGAGGGTTTGTGTCGCATGGCAGCGCATTGTTCCATCAGTTAGACGACCCACTTAAAAAAGTAACTGAAATGCCTGCTGTACCACCAATAGCCAATGGGAGTCTACAGTGTGTCAATGATATTACTCAAAAATAGTTTATGACTAGAAGGTCACTCAGAAAGTGCAGACCTCCGTCAAGCAGTAGTGGAATAAGTACTAAGTAGTCTGGAATAAGGGTGGGAATATATATATATATTCTTTTTTAGAATCAGAATTGAGCATCGAATTGTTCTAGAGAGAATCACAATGCATC